>NQII01000106.1:1244146-1298551 GCA_002778355.1 Clitarchus hookeri
GTTATATCGATGATATAGCGACGCTGGGCGGCGGCAGGTGCCGGCCGACAGCGGCCGCGTCCATTAGGCTTGCAAACACACGCCGAGCTATGCTAATTGCCCCCTTGAGGGTTGCGGGCTGCTCGTAACTGTGGGAGGAGGTGTAAGGGAGGGAGCTATGATTTCGGCGCGAGCTGGGCCCACGTTATGTGCCCGCTGGCGCGGTGGAGTAATGGCCTTTGGCGCGCGGCAAACATCACATTAGTACACGGCCCTGAGGCACCGCGAACATGAGGGTGCCGCATTACCTATCTCCACTCCCTTCTCTACAATGCCCCTCCACTGTCTTCACTCCTTGAGCGAGGTGTGTGGTCTTATGTCGAAGAGCGTGCCACCATCACTGTCAACACTGCAATTATTATGTTTATGCATCCTTATTTATTTATACCTCTTGTGTGGTATTTAAGAGTGCTGTCTAGGGAAGCCGCGACCTCGGTTCCTGTTCCGACAAGCCAACAGATCTCCTAGGGGCGTGTGTTATAGCCAGGGGTGTGACCGTTGATAGGCGCGTCGCACGCCAGCCAGAGAAGTGGAGGGGAAGACGGCACCTTACCCCCCTTCACTGGCGACCTGTAACTCTTAGGAGCCGCAGAGGAAGGACAGCCATCTCCAGAACCAGTTTTGAGAATAATCCTTGTGTTCGGCCTTCGCCCCGTCACAGCTGCATGGTGCTTCCTAATCACGTAGTGGGGAGTATCTTTAAAGTCCTCTACCGGGAAATAGTCTATACAACTTGTTACAGCAACTTTCTAATAAATAGCGAGACTTCATTTTTAACACCACGATTACAAACAAGGAACAAGGCAAAACGTCTAAAAATATATTAGTTATCAAGTTGTAGGTATGATGTAGGCATTTATAAAAATTTATGCAAATTAATTCTACATGACGTGTATTATAGATACTTTTATCTTTTATTTTAGAGTTGTTATTTGACATCAGAAGACTACAAACGACTACATCGTCTCTTAAATTTGACATTAAGAAGTCGTGACTATCGGCTTTATTAATGAGAATGGATTTAACGATATAGAAATTACAATGTGAAAAAAATTCAAAAGTCTTTATAATATTAAGCATGCCAACTATCAACGTTCCTTCACGCACAGCACAGAAGAAAATAACTCTTGATTAAATAAAAGGGACAATAAATTGTCTTGATATAATTGCACTGCATAACAATATTGTTTGGGATACCGTCAACAATATACGTCGCACTTAAAAAAAACTTGAAATGCTATTTTTCATTGTAAAAAATGGCACCAGTTTTGACAGTGCAAGTAAAGTAAAAAAAAAATGCTATAAAGAAAAGAGGAACCTGAGATAAAAATTTTACATTATTCTGTGGTTTATAAGGTAATCAAATATATATGTAAAAATAAATTACTCTCTTTTGGCCACGTTTCTTTACAGAAATAAGGAATCTGTATAATATCAAACATATCAAGGTTCTTATCTTTATTTTGCACAAAGGTTCATTTTTAAAGCTTACTTGCCCAAAATTTACAAAAATAAAAAAAAAGTTTTGACGAGTGGAACAACATATGCCTATCACAATCTCAAATAACTGAGACACAGAGAATTTTACANAATTTATGCAAATTAATTCTACATGACGTGTATTATAGATACTTTTATCTTTTATTTTAGAGTTGTTATTTGACAGCAGAAGACTACAAACGACTACATCGTCTCTTAAATTTGACATTAAGAAGTCGTGACTATCTGAGTTTATTAATGAGAATGGATTTAACGATATAGAAATTACAATGTGAAAAAAATTCAAAAGTCTTTATAATATTAAGCATGCCAACTATCAACTTTCCTTCACGTACAGCACAGAAGAAAATAACTCTTGATTAAATAAAAGGGACAATAAATTGTCTTGATATAATTGCACTGCATAACAATATTGTTTGGGATACCGTCAACAATATACGTCGCACTTAAAAAAAACTTGAAATGCTATTTTTCATTGTAAAAAATGGCACCAGTTTTGACAGTGCAAGTAAAGTAAAAAAAAAAAATGCTATAAAGAAAAAAGGAACCTGAGATAAAAATTTTACATTATTCTGTGGTTTATAAGGTAATCAAATATATATGTAAAAATAAATTACTCTCTTTTGGCCACGTTTCTTTACAGAAATAAGGAATCTGTATAACATCAAACATATCAAGGTTCTTATCTTTATTTTGCACAAAGGTTCATTTTTAAAGCTTACTTGCCCAAAATTTACAAAAAAAAAAAAAGTTTTGACGAGTGGAACAACATATGCCTATCACAATCTCAAATAACTGAGACACAGAGAATTTTACANAAAAAAAAAGTTTTGACGAGTGGAACAACATATGCCTATCACAATCTCAAATAACTGAGACACAGAGAATTTTACAATTGGTTATACGATATTATTGCGTGTAAAACAATGTGAACTTCTAGATACTTTGCACCAATTCACTACCAGAATCATTCATTTCGAAAACATTTAACATGGATATAAACATAGGCACGTAAAATAATGTCAAACCGAAAGTATATTTTATACATTATATCATTTGTCTACGTATCAATCTTCACATAAAAATGTAAATACATGTCAGAAATTAAGTGATTGTTTATATTTTTACACATATTAGCCAAAACCGTACTGTTTACTGTTTGGAGAACAATTATCTTTCACAATTCAAATTAACCCCTGCATAATTACGCGTAGACTTATTTAACTGTTTCCAGATAGCACTTAGGATACTTTCTATACCTGAGGCATATTTCAAAAATAAATCACTGAACAGATTTGTTCTTGTTTAACACTGATACACTCCATTTTATAATTTATACATAAAATTTTATAATACTGGAAAATTAAATTTAAAAAATGTATTTCACATGACACTTACTACACATTTATGATAATCAGTGGATAAAACTAAAGCAGTCTATTTGTTGAACACATTTACAAATAAAGGCCATTGCAAATATTACAGAAAAAAAAACATTTAAAAAACCTATATTTCCACTTTGCAACTCAAAGAAACATTTTCTATGTGCCTTTAAATCTTACACAGCACACCCAAAAAGTTCCGAAAATGTAACTACAACCTATGAGACTTTGCCTCTAGGACCATGGACAGGACAACTTGGTTTTGTCCTTCCTTCAGCTGTCACAACTGGATTTAGTTCGATATATTCACTGGTTCTTCTCTGCTGTTTGAACGTGTGATTTTTGTAGCCACGAATTGTAAAAACAGAGTAACGCCCGGTAAACAAATATTTTTAATCATGCGGTTAAACTGTAACTGTACCTTTTTCTGTGATGTAAACTGCAAAAAGAGAANGGTAAACAAATATTTTTAATCATGCGGTTAAACTGTAACTGTACCTTTTTCTGTGATGTAAACTGCAAAAAGAGACGCTGGTATGACAGAGTTTAGCTGTTGTTGATGGAGTGTTCGTTTAAAAATTATGGTTGAGAAGTTGTATATAGAGTATAATTGGGCGCCTCTCCGTAAAGCTCATTAACTTAAATGCCACGCGCATACTCGTTTTCTACAAAAAAGGTGTTGCGATATTCCGAAGCGAATACCGGAGGGATATGCCTGGAAATGTACCTATTTATGAGTGATTTCAGTGCTTTCAGTAATTGACAAATTGCCGGTTTATTCCTAGCTGATTGTTTACCAGTATTTGACTAAAAGAATCAGTTGATGAGATTCACTACCCACTGCATTCACCAGGCACATCCACGGTCACGTTTTGTTTGTGTTCTCAAGGCTCAAGGACATACAGTATTTTTTTTACATTTACCAAAAAATTATTTTTCGAAACTAGTGGACACGATTCTTTTTGTTTAATACTACATTACTTGTAGTAAATTTTACAACACGCTTTCGTGGAATATGGAAAGCTAAAGTCGTATTTTAGTAAGTACTGTTGACTTCGCGTTTTTGAAAACACGAAGATACATATTTAATGACTTACTGTATATTTTATTTAATGACATGTTTTGAGCATGCAATATTTTGCTTGAAACTTTACAAAAAAAAACGTTTTTTTATGGAAACGGTCCAAGAAAAAGTCCTTGCAATTGAAACACAATTATATGACGATGTACTTTTCGAAGCCTTTTAGTTACGAAGCAAACGATCTTGCTTACGTATAGAAAGAAGTGGATTGTGTGTAAAATACTGATTTAAATCAGTTACCAAACTTTTTGAATGCAATCTGAATTTTTATTGTCGCTGGAATTTATAAGCGCAACTTATGACATGATGCTATCTACTCTCAACTGTGTGTATCTCTTTTTTTTTTTTTTTAGCCTTATTCTGAACCTCTTTAATGTAAAGAGAATTACGAATGTTCATGTTTGGAGTGTGTCTCGGATCTACTAACTCGGGCAGCATACAGTGATAATAAAATTGTGAAAGTTTGAGTTCCATTTCTTTCTTCCAAAATTGGTCGTCTCTTTCAATTGTAATGTCACAAATTTAATTCTCTTCAGAACCAGACAGCAAAAATGCAGTGATCTCATTCTGCAATATGTAACTGCCCTTGCACTTGGTAATAATATTAATGATTTTGTTCTGTTCAAGTTTATTTCCTTGTTTATTCCACTGCTTAATCGACATTTTTGCCACTTGCTGATGATGGACATTTGATCTACCTGGCTCCTGTATTTCTGATCAATCCATCTGGTGTAACGCCCAAAAAGGGAAATTATTTGCCTATGAACAAACCACACATCTCATCTTTTATTCCTCTTTGTTGTTCAAATTGTTCAATGGGGCCTTGCTCCGATTTCCTGCCATAGTTTACTGAAAGGACATTCTGAATGTCGGAAGAATAAATTATGTTCTGTACCATCTTGACACAGCATGTTGTTAGTCTCCTCGACATACTTTTCCAAAGTTAAAAGTTGATAGCATTTTCCTCCTCATTTTGGGCTATTTCCCACTTCCTGTCTGAAGAAATGTATTTCCTTCAATTTGACGACGATCTTCTTCTGACATCTCTAGACTCTTCAAAAATTTATGCTCTACCTCTTAATACATTTATCGGTCCATGTCAGACTGTTGACAGTGTGTTCCATAATCCTTGTTTCCGAAAGATGAGATCAGTGAATTACGGCTTGTTTTCATTGGGATATGTCAGTTTTGTTTCCTCTTGGGCTCACAGTTCCTCGACGTAGTTTCCTCTCTTTCCACCTGAAAATTTAACTGCAGCTGCATTGAGCTGTTCTACTGTGTTGCTGTCCACATCATGGATCAAGCTACGGGAATGAAATGCTAAGTATGTAGCATCTTCTGTGATGTGAGAATACACGCCACTTTGTATTAAATCTGGAACAGCATTCTTTTCTTCTTCTTCTGGACCCGAAAAGAAGTAACCTTGATGAGCACAATCCTTATGTTCATCGAACTCATGCCTTGGACCATTTTCAATATCATTTATCATATGCGAAACCTTAGTGCTCAAGTCATATTCCTGAGATTTCCTGTATAAAATAACATTTGTGCCCCAGTTGACAGCCTACTAATTTTGCTAGAAACAACTTTCCTTAAAGCTGGACTTCCTTGAGCACTATTTTCACTTACAGTTATGATTTCTCCCGTACATTCTAAGAAAATGATTTCTGCACTAGCTTTTTTTTCGACTGTCGNTTTTCACTTACAGTTATGATTTCTCCCGTACATTCTAAGAAAATGATTTCTGCACTAGCTTTTTTTTCGACTGTCGAATTCTGGTAGTGTCTCGCTTCAAGAATTTTCTTGTACACACTGTTGTCTCCATCAGCATTAAATTTGGCGTACTTGACGTTGTATGAAACCCTCTATCACAACGGTGGCTTCCATACTCTTTGAGCAACCTTCATGTTTTTTGTAACAAGCATGGTATGGAATGTCCTTTACATCATTCGCCCGTGTAAAAATATTCGCAATATTTATTGAACACTCCCATAAAAAGAACTTTCCTGGTGTGATAGACAACAATTGCTGCAACATCAGACAGTCCGTCATACTTAGTTTTATATGACCTTATGGACCAGCTGGCATTGGCAACAACCGTCAGTAGAGGAATCCCTTGCTCATCTATTTCACCGTTAGCTACAGCAATGGCTGCTTCTTCCTGTGCAATATCTCTCATGTTTTGGCAATTGCTTTCTCCCATCCATTACATATAGTGTCGTGGATTTTGGAATAAATACCGGCTGCCATACATGGATATCCTAAGAACGCACAAAACTCTTCAAGGTGAGAATATCCTGCTCCAATCACCATTACACCAACAACTGCCCGTACGTTAACGTCCATTGTAGAGGAGCTTTCTGTATTATGAGTTGGGACTCTCAGGTTGATATGATGCATATAACAGTGGAATATCAAACTATAAATAAATCCCTTGCGGATTTATTTGGTGACTGCCAAATTTGAAAATGAGCATCCGAAAGCCGAGTTGTGTTTGGATGCTTCGTTGAGATTTTGTAAAAAGAACGCAATATCAACGATTCTGAAACCTTCAATCAAGTTTCTGGAGCCAAAAGAGTCGGTAAAACAAACCTTCTGCACTTCATCTGTCGCGACTGACTCCTCTGGTTCCTGGTGCTGTTCCCTTTCATTAAAGATAAACCCATCGGCATCTTTACGTGAAGTATCATCATCCAGTATCAACGGCGATTCTCTGCAAGTCTAATCACCTGGCTGCTGAAAACCTAAAGATTATGTCTATAAATTATTGAATGCCAAAAACTTTGATTTAGGGTATGTATTATGAACACTAGTTAAAGTTCTGTTTGAAAGCTAGCTTCCAGGTAAAGCAGAATAATGTATTAAGACTTTCATATAACATTTACTAAAACGTTAACATACAGGTCAAATTAATTATCAATTCAAATGGAAAATATGCTGGTTATTACTTAGCTAAGTTTTGCGTGTGTATAATCTAAACACAGAGGTTATATTAAAATTCAAAATTCTTAACATGGTAATGAAAACCATTTCAGGTAAACTTGTAGTGAAACTATCCATATATAATAAAGTAAATGCATCTGATTATTGAAAACAGGTAAAAAATATAAAGGTAAAAAATTTGATAAAAATTGGATAATTCAGGTCAAAATGTATTCTTAAAAATAATACTGTATTTATTAAATTAAAAATAGATAATTTTTATTGTTCTCTGTATGCTTCGTGGCATGAAGTTTCGCCTAGACAAAACAAACAGGTAACAACATATTTTTGTTAATTTCAATGAAAGGTCAAGTTCAATATGAAAATACTTTCAAACATTTACGCCCTGTTTTATTACAAAAAAAGGGGTAAATTGGAAAAATGGATGCTTCTGGCTTGAGATATAACATAAATGCTTTGCTCTTGCCAACATCAATACTATTACCAAATAGCTGAGGTCTCACAAGCTATTAACAAAATGTTACGTAATACGACAAATAAACAAAATACTGACAACTTAAAATATTGCCATGACCCCTAATGTTTTAAATCTCATAAAATAATGCTTTTTTATACTCTTCTGTATGTTATTGTTTACATTATCCCATAATAGTATATTCCTACGCAGCAGGTGATGTTCACATATACAGTTACATAGCAGTGAACATCATCTGTGGCATACAAATATACCGTTGTTGCCATGAAAGTAGATGTAAGCAACCATCTATATAACTGTTAAAAACAACACTCGTTCGTGAGACATACTATATTTAGTGAATTCTGAAGCCAACTTAACAAGCTGGAATATTGAAATATGAGGCTAAAAGATAACTTAGCTAAAGGAATGTTCATTGCACATTACGCAACAGGATAGCTTAGCTGATTCCACGCATATGTACAGAAATCGTAATACAGGCCCTTAATTAATAACATAAAAAATATTAACGACGAAAAAATCAGTATTGTTTGTATTTGAGCCTCTTGTACACTAGAGCTTAAGGGCACTGAGTATTGCATATATAGTAGATCTTTCAATTATTTGGTACACCCGATTTATCAAATAGGTTTAATTATCCTTATAGCATATACTAAATAACATTTATCTTTATTTTAACTATGNTACACCCGATTTATCAAATAGGTTTAATTATCCTTATAGCATATACTAAATAACATTTATCTTTATTTTAACTATGCAATGCTTGGTTTGTTGACACTTACCATTGATGTATACTTTATATGACAAATAATTTATTTTCAGTCTTATAATAGTGAACAGATTGCTACTACTTTTTTACTGAAATATTAATTTTGAATTTTATGCCTCCAAAAATATTACTGTCTTTTATTATTACTTACCCTATTTATATTCCTGTTTTATAATTTCTCATTACCTGTGGTTGAGTGTAAACAAGGTAATTTCGCCTTAACTTCGCCACATGTAAAATAAAGTCGTAAAATAAATAAATAAACCTCATGAACGAGCCAACAATATATAAAGAATGCCTTCCTGCATAAAACTTTGTTTGAATTATTGAATAATATTTATGTTATAATAGATCAGAATGTAATTTTTTCCAACTGACATTTAAATAAAGGCAAATATGTCAAAGAACAATATAAAACACAGCCTATACTTTCATCTTGAAGAGCAGACAAATAAAGGCGAGTCTTTCCAGACTTCTTACAGTTTTCTTTCTTCCATGCCAAATACAGTTTCGGTGTTGTTTCAGTAACGAAACACGCAAAAAGTGTGTAACTGTCACACAATTCACCAAGCGCAGTTGCTAGAAACAAACTTTAATGAAGTAAGGAAGGTCATTTCAGAAGTATGGATCTAGTCTCGAGCAAGACACACCTATTGTCTGTCTCATGTAATTTGGCGAGATTTTGACAGTCAGTGAGTGGCAAATTGAAATATTCCAAACAAACAATGTGACATTTACAAAATCCTGTATCAGCTGATGCATGAACTAACAAAAATTAATATTACGTTGGCTATTCTGAGTGCACTGCCCACGCACATCAGACAAGCAGAAAATACGCGGATAAGAAAGAGTTCTTAAATTAACTAATACCTTTTATTTTAAGTGGTCATAAAACAGCTGTTTTTAGTGTTACAAACTAATCTTCGCGCTAAAGTAGTAATGTATAGGTGTTCAAAATGAAATGCACATTAAAACAATTTGTATTAAAATGAAAGAACATGAAACCTTGGGAGTTCTGTCCACGTCATATACTCACTCTCCATCCATGCTTGATATTAATTCCAAAATCGTACAAATATCGCAGGGTACTGTTGAATTCTTTTTTTAAATAATTTCACGAAATACATTTCAANCCTTTTTTCAAATAATTTCACGAAATACATTTCAAACTCGTATCGTTTCAAGCCAGTAATAGGAGAAAATACAACATTTAAAACGACAGGATCATGAGGAAGGCCAAAGTGCTGCAACATGTTGAGAAACGCATTTGCTCACAAAAGTGCTACCTGCTATGCTATGCGCACCAACTGTATCTCTCCCGAAGGACTAACCAGCCAGACAAATNACACCCGATTTATCAAATAGGTTTAATTATCCTTATAGCATATACTAAATAACATTTATCTTTATTTTAACTATGAAATGTTTGGTTTGTTGACACTTACCATTGATGTATACTTTATATGACAAATAATTTATTTTCAGTCTTATAATAGTGAACAGATTGCTACTACTTTTTTACTGAAATATTAATTTTGAATTTTATGCCTCCAAAAATATAANTGAACAGATTGCTACTACTTTTTTACTGAAATATTAATTTTGAATTTTATGCCTCCAAAAATATTACTGTCTTTTATTATTACTTACCCTATTTATATTCCTGTTTTATAATTTCTCATTACCTGTGGTTGAGTGTAAACAAGGTAATTTCGCCTTAACTTCGCCACATGTAAAATAAAGTCGTAAAATAAATAAATAAACCTCATGAACGAGCCAACAATATATAAAGAATGCCTTTCTGCATAAAACTTTGTTTGAATTATTGAATAATATTTATGTTATAATAGATCAGAATGTAATTTTTCCCAACTGGCATTTAAATAAAGGCAAATATGTCAAAGAACAATATAAAACACAGCCTATACTTTCATCTTGAAGAGCAGACAAATAAAGGCGAGTCTTTCCAGACTTCCTACAGTTTTCTTTCTTCCATGCCAAATACAGTTTCGGTGTTGTTTCAGTAACGAAACACGCAAAAAGTGTGTAACTGTCACACAATTCACCAAGCGCAGTTGCTAGAAACAAACTTTAGTGAAGTAAGGAAGGTCATTTCAGAAGTATGGATCTAGTCTCGAGCAAGACACACCTATTGTCTGTCTCATGTAATTTGGCGAGATTTTGACATTCAGTGAGTGGCAACTTGATATATTCCAAACAAACCTTGTGACATTTACAAAATCCTGTATCAGCTGATGCATGAACTAACAAAAATTAATATTACGTTGGCTATTCTGAGTGCACTGCCCACGCACATCAGACAAGCAGAAAATACGCGGATAAGAAAGAGTTCTTAAATTAACTAATACCTTTTATTTTAAGTGGTCATAAAACAGCTGTTTTTAGTGTTACAAACTAATCTTCGCGCTAAAGTAGTAATGAATAGGTGTTCAAAATGAAATGCACATTCAAGCAATTTGTATTAAAATGAAAGAACATGAAACCTTGGGAGTTCTGTCCACGTCATATACTCACTCTCCATCCATGCTTGATATTAATTCCAAAATCGTACAAATATCGCAGGGTACTGTTGAATTATTTTTTTAAATAATTTCACGAAATACATTTCAAACTCGTATCGTTTCAAGCCAGTAATAGGAGAAAATACAACATTTAAAACGACAGGATCATGAGGAAGGCCAAAGTGCTGCAACATGTTGAGAAACGCATTTGCTCACAAAAGTGCTACCTGCTATGCTATGCGCACCAACTGTATCTCTCCCGAAGGACTAACCAGCCAGACAAATGTAGCTTTCTTGTGTAAAATAACAAATTTACGAACATTTTACTAATGGTTTTATTTTTCCGCGAGATGTGTATAATTTTTAAAGAAATATGTATTTCCGTGTACAGCGATTTTGTTTACTAGTTATTTTCTTTGGGACGGTAATCGTTATGTCTACGACCATTACACACCATTCCGTTCTCCCACCCACTTTGCAAAGTCGTTGGTGAGTTGGCGAATGAAAGTGCGTTGTCAAGAAAGTTCCAAAAATTATTTTCATTTCAATTCTTAACATATTAGTTGTAACGCAAAAAGTGTGACAAGAACTACAATTACCGTCTTGCAAGTATTAACCCAAATTTGCTGCCTCGGATAAATAAAAAAACAGTTAGCGAATATTTAATTTTTTTAAAAGTATTATAATTTTACTTTTATAACCTTCGAATTTTTTAGACAGATGACAGTCTATAAATACCTTAAATATTGTTTAGCATTACACTACAATGGCAAGTGGCTTAGCCGACTGCGTGTAGATAAAAAAAAACAGCCTTCAATTGACTCATCAGCTGATGGCGAAAGGATACATAAACGAAAAGGAAACATTTGGAACTACTTTCGTCGAACTGTCAAACTCTTGCCAACTTATATGAGACAGACAATACTGAGGACCGCAGCAGGACACCTAGCCACCCTGCCCACACGAAAGCCACGCAGGCCGTATGCACGCATCTGGATGTCGCCCAGCACGGAATCTTTGCTATTCTCCTCAGCTGCTACAACTGCTGTCTTCCCTCACTAAAACGCCCCCAGCTCACGAAGGTACGCTAGGCGCGGCTGCGGAAGACACACAGGCAGTACGCACGCATCTGAATTTCGCCCAGCACGGAATCTTTGCTCTTCTCCTCCGCTGCTTCAACTGCTGTCTTCCCCCACTAATACACCCCCAGCTCACGAAGGTACGCTAGGCGCGGCTGTGGAAGCCATGCAGGCAGTACGCACGCTTCTGGATGTCGCCCAGCACGGAATCTTTGCTCTTCTCCTCCGCTGCTTCAACTGCTGTCTTCCCCCACTAATACACTCCCAGCTCACGAAGGTATGCTAGGCGCGGATGTGGAAGCCACGCAGGCAGTACGCACGCATCTGGATGTCGTCCAGTATGGAATCTTTGCTATTCTCCTCCGCTGCTTCAACTGCTGTCTCCCCCACTAACACGCCCCTAGCTCACGAAGGTACGCTAGGCGCGGCTGTCACCAGGATGCGCCAAGCAACAGCCCTAAAATAAGCAAACATTCGCTTAGTTCTATTGAAATAACTAAATGTTTTCAGTGGTGACCATACTTTTTGTTTACATCATTGTGTTCAGAATGATGTATTCTATGCTTGAAAAATTTTCTTTTTGCCTTTTGACTAACGTGTTGCGAGAGTATTAACTCAACGAATATTATATTCAAGCATTTTTTTCGCAGTGAATGAAAATTCAGAACACATTTTGCTAATGCTCCAAGCATTAATACATATTTTAGTTCTTCAAAAAAAAATGTCACATTTCTATGTGCACATGTACACTTTTAAAAACAATAAGCGTAAGGCACTTAATTTGCCTCTTCCCTTTGTGATGCATAAGACTCTTAAGAGCATGCTAGGCCGAGCTCTGCCCAACACATTTTTGGGACTATTATGTGGGTGTACAAATGAAGGGAACCCAAGTGGAACAGGGCAATAACTTCAGAAGATGCTGCCACATTGCGAGGCAAGCACGTTGAAGAATGTATTCTAACCAGACACTGTCTTGCATAGTAAACCAACGAGAAGGCACGCATGCGTTGCCAGGGGCTGGAACCTGGCATCTCTCGCTTCGTGTGCCGGAATGTGACTATCATCCAGCGGTAGGTAGGTGGGTAGCTAAGTAGGTATATTGTAGGTAAGTAAATATGTAGGGAATAGTTAGGTGGGTATAGGTAGGTGGGTATAGGTAGGTGGGTATAAGTAGTGTGTATAGGTAGGTGGGTATAGGTAGGTGGGTATAGGTAGGTGGGTATAGGTAGGTGGGTATAGGTAGGTGGGTATAGGTAGGTGGGTATAGGTAGGTGGGTATAGGTAGGTGGGTATAGGTAGGTGGGTATAGGTAGGTGGGTATAGGTAGGTGGGTATAGGTAGGTGGGTATAGGTAGGTGGGTATAGGTAGGTGGGTATAGGTAGGTGGGTATAGGTAGGTGGGTATAGGTAGGTGGGTATAGGTAGGTGGGTATAGGTAGGTGGGTATAGGTAGGTGGGTATAGGTAGGTGGGTATAGGTAGGTGGGTATAGGTAGGTGGCTATGGGTAGGTGGGTATAGGTAGGTGGGTATAGGTAGGTGGGTATAGGTAGGTGGCTATAGGTAGGTGGGTATAGGTAGGTACATAGGTAGGTAGGTAGGTGTGTATGTAGGTGGGCAGGTATGTGGTTAGGTAGTTTGTTAGGCAGTTGGGTAAGTGGATAGGTTAATAAGTGGGTAGGGAGGGCTTAGGAGGGTATGATACATAAATAAAGGCTTAACTTACTGGCGAAAATCTACAGATTTTTGGAAGCAACTATATCAAATCCAAGAAAGGGGAATCGTATGCAATATTTTTTTGCTAACTTCGTGAGCAAACATTCTGCAAGTTTGATGCATTGTTGTTGATAAATTTGCACATATTAGATGCGGAGTAGGATTTCGCACGAAAGGAATGTATCACCCAGTCAAAATATTAGCTCACAGAGTAGGCAAAACTGTTGCTTTGGATTATCGTTTCTCGAATCTTCTCTATTGGCTTACAGAAATCTGTAAACGTCAATGAACATGTTCATCTTTAATTTACGCACCACGCTCTCCTTACGTCTCGTCAACACGGAGGAACAATATAAATATTCGCTTAGAGTGATTTAGAGAAACGTAGAAAGCCAAAATCAGGATGATTGTACAGGGAATCAAACCCGTGTCTTCCCAAATGTGTTACCAGTGCGCCAACCCAGAGGCTCCGTGGCGTAGAGTGTGTGCAGTGCCGCACCGTGTATAGAGAAACTGGGTAGAGATGCGACGCTGCAATGTGCTGCGTTGAGATTTCATTTTTAAGCTGCAAATTGTAAACACGCCACGCTTTTATTTCCTACGTACAAGCATTGTCTAGAGGACACCAATGTGATGAAAAGCTAAGAACAAAGGAAGGACATATTGGCTACCGTGTAAACCGAACGTATACGAAACAGCACTAATATTAACGAGTCTAGGAATTCTACATTCACGAAAGTTAACGTTATCTAAGTTACTTTATTGTATCAAGATTAATTCCTAGTGTTAACCTAGAGGAAAACCTGACTTCCAAGACTTTTTTACTATTAGGCGTTGAAGACTGGCGATGTCTAATTTTATTAAACCATTTTCCGATTGTAGCGTCTTTCTAACAAACCAGTTTGAAAACCAACGATATCTGCAAACATTACATTGCACAGACAGCAAGTGGAACAGGGCAATAACTGCAGAACAAACGCGCAAAGCCATAAAACTATTGCAAAATGTGCTATATATTACAAGTGAAATTATTTTTCTAAACGCCTAAGTATAACAAAAGACATACATATAACATTATCTAATTCTACCTAGTTTTGGAATGATCAAGAACGAATCAATTTTTATTTAGTGTTTGTGTTCGCAATGAGACTTGGATATGACAGTATAGGCAGTATAGGCGATGACTCAACAGGACTAACCTTTCCTCAGTTCGTAAGTGTGTTCANCTTGGATATGACAGTATAGGCAGTATAGGCGATGACTCAACAGGACTAACCTTTCCTCAGTTCGTAAGTGTGTTCATCCAACCACTAGGTCACAATCTGAGAACTTTGGGCCGGTGCATTGTCTTGTTGTGCATTGTCTTTTTGTAGGTTCACTTCTTCTATAGGATGCGGTAGGTGTATAAATGGGTGCATATGAACTGCTAACAGGTCCCTGTATCTTTCTCCGGTGAGGGACGATGGTACGCTTACCAGGAGAGCCGTTTCATTCCACGTAAACAGTTCCCGTATGAGAATACGACCACAATTGCCTGAACTGTACCCTGCTGATACGACGGCTACATCGCTTCATGTGCTTGGCGATGCACTTGTACTCTGCCATCGGCGTGTACTAACGTGTACCTCGACTCCTCCGTCCAGGCGACCTTTCCCACGCGTCGAGGGGTCGAATGGCAGTGCGGCAAGCAGAGGTGCCCTAGTGAGGCGGCGGCTTCTGTACTGCATAGCGAGGGATGGTTCTGGATGGTATGGCTGTACAGATCGCTGTGATCCAGAATGGAATTGGCGTACTGTGGCCTGGCTATCCGCTGCTACAAACGTAGCTAGCTGGTTTTACCCGACTTTCTGAACTCATGGCACACTCTTGACTCGGTGGACCGTGGAAATCCCATAGCCTGAACGACGTCGGAGGTGGAGTGCCCCATACTTCTAGCCCTAATGATCTGGCAACGATCAAATGTGCTGAGATCTTGTTTCTTCCCCATTCTGTGCTCGACTGTTACTCGGACGGTCTGACGACATCCCAGTCACGCGTGGCTGGGTACTATTCCATTCGACGGGGCGACCATAGCGCATTTTCACCAACATGGCAAGTGTCTTTAATTCAACTGCTTATGAGTGTAAGTGAAGTGCTAGCGAGCCATGGTAGAGGATAACCACAATCACATTGCCGTGCACTGCGAAGACCTGACTACGAAGCCCTCTCTCCGTCTTCCCTTTTAAAAGTTAGCGCGTCANATCACATTGCCGTGCACTGCGAAGACCTGACTACGAAGCCCTCTCTCCGTCTTCCCTTTTAAAAGTTAGCGCGTCGAGGCGACACTTTCTCTGGGCCAGCATCAAGGCACAAGTTGGCGTGCATTAATATATTATCACTTTGCTTCCAGTTCTATTTATAAAGTTTTCGGCGATGTGTACGTTGGTCACTAACCAAATGGTTACACGCAATACGTATCCTAACTAATATTATAAATGCGAAGGTGTGTAGGTTTGTTTGTTTGTTTGTTTGTTCTTATTTCACGTCGCAACGGAGAAATGGATCGACGTGATTTTTCGTACAGAGTTAATTGGAGGTCTCGGAAGTAACATATGCTACTTTTTATCCCGAAAAAATATCTCAATCCCTCAGGAAAAGGTTTTTTAGTATAAATAGTGCTCGGGGTACAATACTGCGTCAATGTAAGTTGTTAGCGTGGGACGACGTCGCAACGGAGCAACGGATCGACTTGGTTTTTTGCACAGAGATAGTTGGAGGGCCGGGAAGTGACAGATTACTTTTTATCCCGGAAAAAAATCTCATTCCCTCGGGGAAATTCTTATTGGAAAATAAAAAAGTACACAAACGGAATAAGAATGCAACGTCGCAACAGTGCAACAGATCGACGTAATTTCTTGCACAGAAATAGTTGGAGGGCTGAAAGGTGATGTTGGCTACTTTTTATAGTAAGAAAATATCTAAAAAAATTTACAAATGATAAAAGCGAATCAAGTAGGAAAAAAGTTTGCCGCCAGCGCGCTCTTTTGCAATACGCTGTCTAAACCGTTAAAGATGGAACAATATAATGTAGTAAAGAATTGTGTAGAATAAAAAGACCTGAAAAGAACTCCGCGGTAGCATATATCTATATATAAGAGAGAAATACTTATAAAAACCATTTATTTCACTGAGACGTTGAGTTTTATAATATGTATAGAGTATAGAAGATTAACACGAAGTAAAATTAAACTTTACAAAAAAGAAACCTAAACAATAATTCTGTAGTTCACGTGAGCGGAGCCTTGGGCACAGCTATATTCCGTAAGTGTATTTTAATTTTACAACTATACTGGCAAGTAAAAAATCCAACGCGCCTAGCCCTAATTTTCACTATTATACCCTGAAACGACACATGCCCGAGTTCCCGTGTTTTTGAAAGGTTGGTCACCATTTAATGCATTGTTCGCACAACCGATATGATTGTTTACGTAGATGAGTAAGTCTACTTTACTAAGTCCGTTATTTTGAGAGGCTGGATGACGGATGCTGCGAATTACAGGTTCCACGGTAGTCATGCGATCTTCCCTTCTTTCGGTGTGACTCAATAATTCTGAGTACCGAGATAGTACATTCTTGTTCTGAGCATAACGCAGAAACCAAAATTTGACCTTATCCCTTTGCTTTAGATCGCAACATACGCTAAAGAAAAAAAGCAAAATAAAGAATCGGTAACACCTTTTTTAAAAATATTAACAATTTATTTCGAAAAAGCATTTTTTTAATAAGCATTTTATTTATAAATTTTTACATCTATGATCAATATAGCATGTTGAATCCCTCGGGCGTGATACAAACTTCAATGTTAGGAAATAACCAATTCATACAGAGGTAAACAAAAAATTTGTACGAATGTTACATATGTGTAGTTTTCTATGATTCTGCACGAATATGTATTATGCGTGAATTTATACGATGGTATACCAAACGACCTATAAACTGATATTTTGCGACAAAATTTCGATTACATCGTAGGGTTTTAAATACCTCTACACACCTACGAATTCGTGAGATAAATCGTATTTACCCAACTCGAGCGAAAATTTTAACTTCAATTTAAAAAATTTACTATATTTGAATAGACGAATTCCACTTCAGTAGCATCTTGGTAAATTTAGTAAAGTGTACCGTGAAACAAGGTAGAAGGTAGACGAAATGAGAGAGCCATCATCTGCCAGAGAATAATGTAAGGATTACATTCATAGCAGGTAGGAAGAGATTAATTTTTTTTTATGACAAGTAGTTACGGATCCGCCTTTTGTAATATTTGTTTTTCTTACAGTCCTCAAAGCGTTCACTGTTGATGCCTGTATATGAAAGAGCTCACCTGAAAAATACACGTTAACACATTATCTCCATAGTAGGGAACAATTTCTACTAGTCATTGTGTAGAAGCAGGAAACAGCTGTATGAGACAGAAATTTTGAAACGATGTCTTTCCAGAATTAAATTTAAAACAGTACCTCCTCACCATCGTGGAAAGTCTAACAGTAAGAGCAACCTAGAGATTAGACGTGGTTCATGCATTCAGGACCAGGAGGGGCAGGGAGGGGCGTGGAGGAAGCTGATAAACAGGCGGAGAGGAGAGAGCGCGGGATTGATGCGGCGTCACAGAGATTGATCACGTGACAAAGTAAGGAGGAGAAGAACGAGCAGACCAGGCACGAGGAGAGCGTACAACGGATTGTTTAGAGCGGAGGGGGAGAAGGAGAAAAAAAAAAGAACACGAAACGAATCTTCGGAGAAAGTGCGGGGTAATGAAGAGGGAGGAGAGATTGATTGGAAGGATTTCTTGCTGCAGACCAGGGACTGGCGAATGATGACGAAGGGAGGGAACGGGGATAGGCAGAGAGAAAGAGAGACAAAGGAAGAGAGAGTGTGTGAGAGAGAGTGTGTGTGTGTCAGAAAGAGAGAGAGAGAGAGAGAGAGATCTTTCAAGCTCGTGGATGTGCCGCACTCATAACTTTAGTTGCGGGCAAATTCNATCACATTGCCGTGCACTGCGAAGACCTGACTACGAAGCCCTCTCTCCGTCTTCCCTTTTAAAAGTTAGCGCGTCAAGGCGACACTTTCTCTGGGCCAGCATCAAGGCACAAGTCGGCGTGCATTAATATATTATCCCTTTGTTTCCGGTTCTATTCATAAAGTTTTCGGCGATGTGTACGTTGGTCACTAACCAAATGGTTACACGCAATACGTATCCTAACTGATATTATAAATGCGAAGGTGTGTAGGTTTGTTTGTTTGTTTGTTTGTTCTTATTTCACGTCGCAACGGAGAAATGGATCGACGTGATTTTTCGTACAGAGTTAATTGGAGGTCTCGGAAGTAACATATGCTACTTTTTATCCCGAAAAAATATCTCAATCCCTCAGGAAAAGGTTTTTTAGTATAAATAGTGCTCGGGGTACAATACTGCGTCAATGTAAGTTGTTAGCGTGGGACGACGTCGCAACGGAGCAACGGATCGACTTGGTTTTTTGCACAGAGATAGTTGGAGGGCCGGGAAGTGACAGATTACTTTTTATCCCGGAAAAAAATCTCATTCCCTCGGGGAAATTCTTATTGGAAAATAAAAAAGTACACAAACGGAATAAGAATGCAACGTCGCAACAGTGCAACAGATCGACGTAATTTCTTGCACAGAAATAGTTGGAGGGCTGAAAACTGATATTGGCTACTTTTTATAGTGAGAAAATATCTCAAAAAATTTACAAATCATAATAGCGAATCAAGTCGGAAAAAAGTTTGCCGCCAGCGCGCTCTTTTGCAATACGCTGTCTAAACCGTTAAAGATGGAACAATATAATGTAGTAAAGAATTGTGTAGAATAAAAAGACCTGAAAAGAACTCCGCGGTAGCATATATCTATATATAAGAGAGAAATACTTATAAAAACCATTTAATTCACTGAGACGTTGAGTTTTATATTATGTATAGAGTTTAGAAGATTAACACCAAGTAAAATTAAACTTTATAAAAAGAAACCTAAACAATAATTCTGTAGTCCACGTGAGCGGAGCCGCGGGCACAGCTATATTCTATAAGTGTATTTTAATTTTACAACTATACTAGCAAGTAAAAAATCCAACGTGCCTAGCCCTAATTTTCACTATTATATCATGAAACGACACATGCCCGAGCTCCCGTGTTTTTGAAAAGTTGGTCACCATTTAATGCATTGTTCGCACAACCGATATGAATGTTTACGTAGATGAGTAAGTCAACTTTACTAAGTCCGTTATTTTGAGAGGCTGGATGATGGATGCTGCGAATAACAGGTTCTACGGTAGTCATACGATCTTCCCTTCTTTCGTTGTGACTCAATAATTCTGAGTACCGAGATAGTACATTCTTGTTCTGAGCATACTATCGTCATAATGCCTCTTTGGTCTTCAGCTTTTATGCGAATAATCTCGTGACGCAGAAACCAAAAAAATTTGACCTTATCCCTTTGCTTTAGATCGCAACATACGCTAAAAAAAAAGCAAAATAAAGAATCGGTAACACCTTTTTTAAAAATATTAACAATTTATTTCGAAAAAGGATTTTTTTTTAATATGCATCTTATTTAGAAATTTTTACATCTATGATCAATAGAGCATGTTGAATCCCTCGGGCGTGATACAAACTTCAATGTTAGGGAATAACCAATTCATACAGAGGTAAACAGAAAATTTGTACGAATGTTACATATGTGTAGTTTTTTATGATTCTGCACGAATATGTATTATGCGTGAATTTATACGATGGTGTACCAAACGACCTATAAAATGATATTTTGCTACAAAATTTAGATTACATCGTAGGGTTTTAAATACCTCTACACACCTACGAATTCGTGAGAATAATCGTATTTACCCAACTCGAGCGAAAATTTTAACTTCAATTTAAAAAATTTACTATATTTGAATAGACGAATTCCACTTCAGTAGCATCTTGGTAAATTAAGTAAAGTTTACAGTGAAACAAGGTAGAAGGTAGACGAAATGAGAGAGCCATGATCTGCCAGAGAATAATGTAAGGATTACATTCATAGCAGGTAGGAAGAGATTAATTTTTTTTATGACAAGTAGTTACGGATCCGCCTTTTGTAATATTTGTTTTTCTTACAGTCGTCAAAGCGTTCACTGTTTATGCCTGTCTATGAAAGAGCTCACCTGAAAATTACACGTTAACACATTATCTCCATAGTAGGGAACAATTTCTACTAGTCATTGTGTAGAAGCTGGAAACAGCTGTATGAGACAGAAATTTTGAAACGATGTCTTTCCAGAATTAAATTTAAAACATTACCTCCTCACCATCGTGGAAAGTCTAACAGTAAGAGCAACCTAGTGATTAGACGTGGTTCATGTATTCAGGACCAGGAGGGGCAGGGAGGGGCGTGGAGGAAGCTGATAAACAGGCGGAGAGGAGAGAGCGCGGGATTGATGCGGCGTCACAGAGATTGATCACGTGACAAAGTAAGGAGGAGAAGAACGAGCAGACCAGGCACGAGGAGAGCGTACAACGGATTGTTTAGAGCGGAGGGGGAGAAGGAGAAAAAAAAAAAAACACGAAACGAATCTTCGGAGAAAGTGCGGGGTAATGAAGAGGGAGGAGAGATTGATTGGAAGGATTTCTTGCTGCAGACCAGGGACTGGCGAATGATGGCGAAGGGAGGGAACGGGGATAGGCAGAGAGAAAGAGAGACAAAGGAAGAGAGAGTGTGTGAGAGAGTGTGTGTGTGTCAGAAAGAGAGAGAGAGAGAGAGAGAGAGAGAGATCTTTCAAGCTCGTGGATGTGCCGCACTCATAACTTTAGTTGCGGGCAAATTCNAGAGAGAGAGAGAGAGAGAGAGATCTTTCAAGCTCGTGGATGTGCCGCACTCATAACTTTAGTTGCGGGCAAATTCCATTTCGGAAAAATTACAATCGCGTTTCCAACACATTTGTGGTGAACAAATATTAAAGGAACGCCCGAAACAAGATGAAAGGAAAATGTTCTCTATCTCTCTCTCTCGTGTTATTTCTATTTGAATGGCCAGGCACAAAACGATCNACAAGATGAAAGGAAAATGTTCTCTATCTCTCTCTCTCGTGTTATTTCTATTTGAATGGCCAGGCACAAAACGATTGGCTATCTGTTCAATAATGCGTCATGGGAAAATAATGAATCAATTTTCTCTTGTACGGAGCCTCTGCTAGCGCTGGAGTCATACATACTAAGTGACCAATTTNGGAAAATAATGAATCAATTTTCTCTTGTACGGAGCCTCTGCTAGCGCTGGAGTCATACATACTAAGTGACCAATTTGCGGTTACGTCAAACATGAAAGTTGATTGCAACGACTCAACTTTATTGTTTTCATAACACATTACGACAATCACGCACGAGAAACAATTGCAAATATACCTCAATTGCTTCGGTAAGCAGCAACACAAATTTCAGTTTTCATGTTTCATATCTCATTTCAAAGAAACCTATAATATGATTATGATGAGTCTAGGGCATCGGCGTCTGGCATAGGAGCTAGGCGCTGGCCAGCCGCCGTGTTGTGACGTCACGCAATCGCCATGTTGTATCTGAATGACATTGACCTTGACCTACGACCTTTGACCCAAAAATACAAAAAAAAATATTTTTAAAAATTTTTCTAAAATTTATAAAAATATTACATTAAAAATATTAATCAATTATTAAAAAAACATTAAAAATTTACTTAAAAAAATTAAATTTCCGGAGATTCCCCACACTCTCCTCCACCCATACTCATTTTGCCATCTTGGTAGGTGCAGTCCACCATCTTGGTAGGCATCACAGCCACCATCCACCATCTTGGTAGTGCAGTCCGCCATCTTGGCCGGTGCAGTCCGCCATCTTGGTAGGTGTCACAGCCACCGTCTGCCATCTTAGATTTTTCGTTTGTCATTTGTTTATACACTACTGGAGTTTGTCTCTCACCTTCATTANGCCACCGTCTGCCATCTTAGATTTTTCGTTTGTCATTTGTTTATACACTACTGGAGTTTGTCTCTCACCTTCATTCGACTGCCATATTGGATTTCGTATGTTTTCATCTCCTAGGTGGTGCTAGTGTATTAATTTACCCACCAGGTGAGTATATTTGTGTGATATATGTTTTAGATTACATCGGAAAGCCGTTTCAGCCTCTTTGAAACCATAGCCATTAACCAACGCAGACCCTACCACGATTCGCGGTCTCGATGATCGAGCAGGGGCCTGAGCCTGTAGGGTTACGGCCCGTTGAGGAGCCACGTAGAGTCGCGCGCATTTGGCAGGAGGAGGGCCTGGAACAGTTTGTTGTGGTTAAAGTGGCAGCTCGTTTGATGACGACGTTCCTCGCAGGTTCGCTTATACATCACATACAAAATTCACAATTCAAGGTTGCTACCTGCCTGATCTCGCCTGTACAGATACAAAGGTGTTTGGGGATATTATCCTTCCAGTAGATGGTCAAACCACACAGCTCAGCAATATGAGGAGCATATCTGTATGGGCTATGCACGCAGGACCTTTCATGTCGGAGCCCATTTATGCGAACAGCGAATGATGCTCCACAAAACCCCCAGCAAATCAAATTTGGAGGTGACGTCATTGTTACCCCAGCAGTTGTTGGAACGACGGATGCAGCATGACGGCCGGCCATGGTTCGCCTCACTCGTGAAGAAGCTGCAACATGAATACATTTGCATTAGTTTTTATGTGTAAAACAAATAATATTCAGTTTCATACAGTATGGTTCCTAGCCAGGGAACTATTTATTTGAAATTATCGAGTTGACGTAAGTTGATAAAAAAAAAAATTATTAAGCACTGTCAGTATATGCCCCCATCATTTAAATCCCATATTATATACCCTACATATTATTTTTACAAGTACAGAATCTGTATTGTTTGAAGGACAGTGCAGACAATTAAATGAACGGTGACGATGAGTGATCTGACGAAGCAAAAGAAAAAAACCTGCAAACTAACGTTACAGAATCCTGGACGTTACCCACCAAGGATCGAACCACGACTCACCCTAGCGGCNGCCACCGTCTGCCATCTTAGATTTTTCGTTTGTCATTTGTTTATACACTACTGGAGTTTGTCTCTCACCTTCATTAGACTGCCATATTGGATTTCGTATGTTTTCATCTCCTAGGTGGTGCTAGTGTATTAATTTACCAACCAGGTGAGTATATTTGGGTGATATATGTTTTAGATTACATCGGAAAGCCGTTTCAGCCTCTTTGAAACCATAGCCATTAACCAACGCAGACCCTACCACGATTCGCGGTCTCGATGATCGAGCAGGGGCCTGAGCCTGTAGGGTTACGGCCCGTTGAGGAGCCACGTAGAGTCGCGCGCATTTGGCAGGAGGAGGGCCTGGAACAGTTTGTTGTGGTTAAAGTGGCAGCTCGTTTGATGACGACGTTCCTCGCAGGTTCGCTTATACATCACATACAAAATTCACAATTCAAGGTTGCTACCTGCCTGATCTCGCCTGTACAGATACAAAGGTGTTTGGGGATATTATCCTTCCAGTAGATGGTCAAACCACACAGCTCAGCAATATGAGGAGCATATCTGTATGGGCTATGCACGCAGGACCTTTCATGTCGGAGCCCATTTATGCGAACAGCGAATGATGCTCCACAAAACCCCCAGCAAAACAAATTTGGAGGTGACATCATTGTTACCCCAGCAGTTGTTGGAACGACGGATGCAGCATGACGGCCGGCCATGGTTCGCCTCACTCGTGAAGAAGCTGCAACATGAATACATTTGCATTAGTTTTTTGTGTAAAACAAATAATATTCAGTTACATACAGTATGATTCATAGCCAGGGAACTATTTATTTGAAATTATCGAGTTGACGTAAGTTGATAAAAAAAAATTATTAAGCACTGTCAGTATATGCCCCCATCATTTAAATCCCATATTATATACCCTACATATTATTTTTACAAGTACAGAATCTGTATTGTTTGAAAGATAGTGCAGACAATTAAATGAACGGTGACGATGAGTGATCTGACGAAGCAAAAGAAAAAACCTGCAAACTAACGTTACAGAATCCTGGACGTTACCCACCAAGGATCGAACCACGACTCACCCTAGCGGCNAAAAAACCTGCAAACTAACGTTACAGAATCCTGGACGTTACCCACCAAGGATCGAACCACGACTCACCCTAGCGGCAAGCCGCCACACTACAGCGGTGTGTCACCGCGGTCGCCCGGAGCTCTTATCTCCCGCTAGTTCTGCGCGTGACGAAGAAAGAGGCAGGGAATCAGTGTAGGGTCCGACCCGCTTCACATACTAGGAGAATGTCACACACCCGTACGCACACGCACACACCATTACGACTGATTAAAAAATGTACGCTAGATTCTATAGAAATTACTAAAGGGGGGAAATTATTTTTAATGTCAATATACATATTAAAAGAACTTTACCTCAACGTCATTCTTATTAGCGGGTGGGCGAGTTTTTTCGCTGTACACACATTTTCAACGTATTTTATATTATCTAGGTATAAACACACAAAACAAATGTGAAACTTAATTTTTGAAATTACAGACTGATTATTAATATGTTATGATCTCCTGCTCTCGTGAAAAAAATTCACGCTAATGATTAATGCATTTACGCCTAAAGAATTATAATGTTTTATCCTTTAAGATAGACCCTCCTACAGTGTGAGTAAAAGTTCAGCTCCAGTAGAAAATAATGAGCAGCTCTGGTAAGTATTGAAAATTTGTAGTATGTGATGATTGAAAATGATCGCAGTTAAATGGAAATAAATGAATCTGTACTCACAGACAGAACTAGCGAAATTAGTTGCGACGTGAAGAGGACTCGTCGGCAGTTCGACCGCAGCTCGAGCCCACGGGTTTGAAGACTGGAAAAAAAAAAGAAACAAACAATGTGCATTAAAAAATCTGAACGGCAAAGGACAAGCATCGCTGTAAGTACTCGTGTAGATTTTTTTTAATTACCTGTAAATTAAATATGCAGTACGGAGTAGGACCTCGACGAAGATGGCTCGTCGTGAAGATGGCACACGTGATTCTCAAGCTGAGCGGATCACACCAAGACGGTAGCTCTACGCTGGGCGGAACACAGTTGACGATATATGTAAACGGAATATAACGCATTATAGGGTATCCTGTGTANGTAGCTCTACGCTGGGCGGAACACAGTTGACGATATATGTAAACGGAATATAACGCATTATAGGGTATCCTGTGTCGTTACACGTTTTGGTATACCCCCCCGCCGGGAATCGAACCCGGTTTGCCGTAGTGGAAGGTGAACAATCAGACAAATGTCTCACGGTAAAGCGTACAGAAAGCAAAAATGTGCAAATGTTTTGAAAGGAAAACGATGAGTGTTTTTATTTTTCTTCAGTCAAAACAAACGTGACGATAAGGCTGGTGCTTGCGAGAACGGGACAGCTGGTCACCCCTCCGGGCTCCTGTCGCTGTAATATCCGGCGGCATACATACCCGGCCGGACCTCCGGTATCACTCCACACGAACAATGTGAAAAAATGTGTTGTGCGCCGATATTTCTGTAAACATCTTAAGGGGCTCACCTACCTACGATTATTTCTGATACTCTAAAGCATGCTGGTGAAATCTAGCCATGCAGGCTGAACTTGTTATACTTCATGTTCGGTGAAAAATTCATGACACATATTTACCACGCATACTTTAAAATACATCGTTTTATGTAGGATGTGCTGGCTGAACAGTAAGTTTTATTTGTAAAGAAAGGTGCAAGTTTAGCGTGTCTGTATTTTTTTTTTAACTTGATCACGATATTTAAGCCTGTATTTACATTGAATCTGAAGTATTCGTATAAGATTGCAGCATTTCTAAATAAAGGAACTTGAATGCTAAGTAAAACTTGCACAAAAAAAAAATATGGGTTCATGTACTTATGTACACGAGTTAGAAGTTATACTTCGTTGGCGTGACTAAAAATAAAATTTTATTACGTATACAAATAATTTATGTAAGTTGGAAAACGATGAAATGACCGGAAAAGGACATTAAAGACAATTAATAAAGGTTTGATTAAAGAACATAATTAAATACTTACAAAAATTAACCTCAAATACTTCAAAACACTTACAAAATTTTACTATACAGTTTTTATTAGTAACAAAATTTTCACGGCACAATGTAAGTAAAAGTAATTTATAAGATATATATATCTTATTTATTAGTAATTCATAATGAATTACAAATATAAATTAAATGTTTTTCAATTTGCTTACTACATGAACTGATATTCTGTCGGTTTTTAATATAACCACGTGCTATGTTGTGTACCTTGCGTTTATATATAGCTAGACGATACGCGCATGCGCGTTGGGTCATACCCCTACCACGTTCACTGTCGTGCGCGTGCAACTATACGCGCAAACATATTTTCCTAATACTTTTGAGAAACAAGGACGGTTCTTTACACTCATCAAAAAAATTCATCTGGCGTGACGGCGAGTAATTTATTTTTTACGTTAAGTAAGTATTTCGACAATTGCGCCGAGATGAGGTCAGAGTTTCTTAGTTAACGAATAGTTTTAAAAATCAATACCTATTTCCTAGTTCCATTATTAAATTGAAACGCATAAATAGTTATAACTGAAGAGGGAGCACGATGCATGTGAGCTGCTGTTGACGGCCTTGGTGCGAGCGCCCGCCTGGCTGGGTGTGCCTAGTCAGCACTGTCTGTTCTCCTGATACCGCAGCTACACGCCCGTTCGCTCCTACGAATGCGGTAGGAAGAAATACAGTTAGGTAGTTATACATATATATTGAAGAAAAAATCGGATTAACAATTCATCACCCGCAACATTAAAGTTTTTTGTTCAAGAACTTTATTTATAATACCCGAATGAAAGCATTGATTTTAGCAGTCGTATGAAATAAACGAGACGCAATCTTGAAATCATTCGCAAAAAAAATTCAAGTCCTAAAAAAATGTTTGCAACAGTATGTAAGGTACTTTACCTTCGAACTGAAGGAAGATTGATGGAGGCGAAAAACCGCAGAAAACTGGGGAAGACCTGGAAATGCTCGAAGCTGATTCACAAGACAGAGTGAGAGGAAACATGCTCGTTTCCAGCTTATATTGTTTACCAGTATGATATTGATGTGTTCTTCTGCGGATGAGGCGGGGGTGTCNAACATGCTCGTTTCCAGCTTATATTGTTTACCAGTATGATATTGATGTGTTCTTCTGCGGATGAGGCGGGGGTGTCGATTCTCCTCTCCGCGTATTTTCGTCCGCGAAAAGAATATAGTACGCAATCATTACGTTTTACATAAAATTAGAATATTTTATCTTACAGAAAAATAAAAACCTAACAAATTAATATATTTATGGTTTCCTTCATTACGTAAAATGCGTATTTTTTCCAAAATATTGTTTTTGTAAAATATATATATTTTTTTATCTCCCGCAGACATGTGAACGCAAGCGATGAAAGGTGGGGATGGTTGTACCTCTCGCTCGTTTTCAGATTTCTCAGTGCCCTAGAGTGGTCATGTATTGTAAATAATGGCATCTGACGACTATAAAGTATCTCAGAATGTGTGAGTGAGATGTAATGATAATTTTCCTTCTCTCACGGAATGACCTTGGAAATTTTATGCCCATCTCTGCGAGTCTTCACAATCTTACGCTTATGGGAGAAATGTAGAAAGAGAGAGAGAGAGGGGATTTATTTTCTGTCTCTCACAACATGGCCTTGGACATGTTATGCACCTCAGATATGAGACTAGATTTTACCGGGAATTCTTACCCCTCCCTTCGTTAATTTCTCCTCAGTTCCCACATTCCGACTTTTGGCGATGAATAGGGATTCGGCGTGTGTGGGAGTACGAAGTACAATTCCCTCCGTGACCAATGGGCGTTCGGCTCGGAGGAGNTGAATAGGGATTCGGCGTGTGTGGGAGTACGAAGTACAATTCCCTCCGTGACCAATGGGCGTTCGGCTCGGAGGAATGGGGAGGGGAGAGTACAAAGTATAATTCCCTTCGTGGCCAATGGGAAATCGGCGCGTGGGGGGAGTACTCAGTACAATTTCCTTCGCGGTCAATGGGAATGTGATTTGTTCATGGTACAAGGTTCCTTCTCCCTCACAGCCAATGAGGATTAGATTTTCTTTGTAGCCAATGGGAATGGGATTTGTTGAGGTCNCAAGGTTCCTTCTCCCTCACAGCCAATGAGGATTAGATTTTCTTTGTAGCCAATGGGAATGGGATTTGTTGAGGTCAGGTAAACGTGTCTGAAAATAGTCTGATTTCCTCTTAAAACACTGCAGACATAACGACATACTTCCTGACTGTAGCGACACAGTCGAAAAACGAGTCCTGCTAGAATTTTTGACTCGGTATAGACTACCTTAACAGTGTAGAGGAAATATAAACGGAATATTCAATATTAATAAATTTTCAATATAAAATTACAATAAAAGCGAAGCGAAATACGTGGAACTGATATATTTTCTACACCTTGGGATGTACATGAATTTTGTTGCAAAACTATGTTTCTACAAGACACAGTTCTATTAAAATTAAAACTCTCATGTGTTAATATATTGTGCTAAATACGCCCGTTATCAAAACCACAGTCAAGACAAAAAAATTATTAATTTTTTTTTCACTAAAGTAATGAACGCCTTAATTTTTTCTTCAGGTTTTAGAGAGCCATGCAAGTATTGGAATTATGATGAGGAAATGATACCTTGTCCAAGGCTGTAAGTCTCAAATATGCTTTTCCATAGCAACGAACACCAAATAAAATTATCTAGAATATCTAACTTTTTCCCCCCCATATTTCATAATATTGTAATTATACTTTTGAGAGAAAAACTAAATTTTTTTTAATTCAGCAAACATNTTTCCCCCCCATATTTCATAATATTGTAATTATACTTTTGAGAGAAAAACTAAATTTTTTTTAATTCAGCAAACACTCTTTTATTATTTTACCATGGATATATTTTTTGGGTGTACGAACGAAGAAATAAATTTTTTTTAATGAATGTGATGTGATAGACATAAAAAATATTTATTCTATAATTTATGTATTGCAGGCGAAATGTTTCAAGCCTTGTTAACTAACTTGAAGCTGATAATTAATGGACGGAGCAGAGACTTCTCCACGTCATATTTTCCCTGCACGCTGGCTTTGATTTTGTTTTAAAGATGTTTCGAATGTATGTGAGGGGAGTTTTATTTTTTTATGGAATGTTTTGTCTTTTTTTCATGAATCAGCATGATAACGGGTATAATTTTTTTCATCAGCATGTTATGTTTGTCTTCATGAGAATGTTANTTTACCCCCCATATTTCATAATATTGTAATTATACTTTTGAGAGAAAAACTAAATTTTTTTTAATTCAGCAAACATTCTTTTATTATTTTACCATGGATATATTTTTTGGGTGTACGAACGAAGAAATAATTTTTTTTTAATGAATGTGATGTGATAGACATAAAAAATATTTATTCTATAATTTATGTATTGCAGGCGAAATGTTTCAAGCCTTGTTAACTAACTTGAAGCTGATAATTAATGGACGGAGCAGAGACTTCTCCACGTCATATTTTCCCTGCACGCTGGCTTTGATTTTGTTTTAAAGATGTTTCGAATGTATGTGAGGGGAGTTTTATTTTTTTATGGAATGTTTTGTCTTTTTTTCATGAATCAGCATGATAACGGGTATAATTTTTTTCATCAGCATGTTATGTTTGTCTTCATGAGAATGTTATTTCTGTTTTTCGTAAATCGGTATGGTAACGTAAATATTTTTTTCATCAGTAGGGTAATGTGTATATTTTTCTCAAGTGTCGAACCTGGACCCTCCTGTCAGTGTGCCCTTGTGTGTATTCTCGAACGGGCTGAAGACAAAAGTGTTATTCTTTTTCCGGCGCATTAAAATTTGTATTATTAAACAAGTACGCATTCGTGAATTATTTTTGCAACTAATGATTATATGATAAATGAATATGCAGTCGTTCTCTGTTGGAATAAAAAATATTTGTTATGGAATTCATATTTTACGTGCTAAATATCCCAAACCTTGTTAGCTAGCNTTTTCATGAATCAGCATGATAACGGGTATAATTTTTTTCATCAGCATGTTATGTTTGTCTTCATGAGAATGTTATGTCTGTTTTTCGTAAATCGGTATGGTAACGTAAATATTTTTTTCATCAGTAGGGTAATGTGTATATTTTTCTCAAGTGTCGAACCTGGACCCTCCTGTCAGTGTGCCCTTGTGTGTATTCTCGAACGGGCTAAAGACAAAAGTGTTATTCTTTTTTCCGGCGCATTAAAATTTGTATTATAAAACAAGTACGCATTCGTGAATTCTTTTTGCAACTTATGATTATATGATAAATTAATATGCAGTCGCTCTCTGTTGGAATAAAAAATATTTGTTATGGAATTCATATTTTACGTGCTAAATATCCCAAACCTTGTTAGCTAGCGCGAAGCCACCGCTGTAGGCGAGCAAGCTGCCCACCTCCATTCCCAGGCGACCTTGCCAGCCACTGCGTGTTCAGCAGGAAGGGCACAGTCCCATTCATGGCTGCCAACTCGTGAATACTGCATGCAGTGCCAACCTTTTAACTTCGGCCGTATCTGCAGCTGCTACACCGCAAGTCTAGAGATAATTTTCGAGGCCACCTTCATTTGCAAATTGTTTTACCTCTAATTCACAATTTATTTAAATAAATAATAAAGTTCATACATATAAAATATAACATACAATATTTTAGTGGTGGCTAGAAACTCATTAAATATTTTTTTTAACGTATGACAAAACTAATGTACTTAATATTTTTTCTTTACCAACAGTGTTTTTTAAACTTAAGTGAACAGAACATCACTGGAAACAAAAAAAAACTTTATATATTTTTTAAACCCATTTATTTATGCACACACATTACAATTTTTTTTTTCTGCATAATGCAAGAAATACTATGTGTTTCTTATCTGAGTCTTGGAGGGCATTACACACTCATGTACTATTTTTTTTTAATGTACCATGAGTTCCTCATAGTCTTATTTAATATACCACTGGTTATCGTAACTCCACAGTCTTAGGGCTTCGTCGTTGCGCGTAGGACAGTAATATCTTTTATTTTTTAACTCATGAAGTCTTGTAGCGCACATCTCGACGAGCTGTCGCAACGGTGGGCAGCAGCAATGCTTGTGAAGGTCTACAAAGTTCGTTCCGATGGGGCATGCATTGCGAATCGCTGACTCTTGGCGTCTTNTCTTATTTAATATACCACTGGTTATCGTAACTCCACAGTCTTAGGGCTTCGTCGTTGCGCGTAGGACAGTAATATATTTTATTTTTTAACTCATGAAGTCTTGTAGCGCACATCTCGACGAGCTGTCGCAACGGTGGGCGGCAGCAATGCTTGTGAAGGTCTACAAAGTTCGTTCCGATGGGGCATGCATTGCGAATCGCTGACTCTTGGCGTCTTNGCAGCAATGCTTGTGAAGGTCTACAAAGTTCGTTCCGATGGGGCATGCATTGCGAATCGCTGACTCTTGGCGTCTTCCCAAAACATGCATAGGATACTAGGGAATTATGGAAGTGCCCAACATGGTCAGAATGTCCTTGTACGGAATATTTCCCTCATCCCACCTTAATCCGTGCGTTTCGTACGTCTGTAGGCGGTGCGCCTGTTGCGTGGTGCGGTCGATCTGCTTCCATGGTCACGGCAGTAAAAAAGTGAAAACTTTGGTTTTCTCGTCTTTGTCACTGTACGAGATGGAAATATGCTTGATGGAGTACGAGCCCTACGAGGAAAAATCTTGAATGTTGGAAAACATTTTTTTTTCACTAAATGTATTATGTTATACAAAAAAAATTTAAGTTCCCATGTACACACCAAGTTTTNGGAAAACATTTTTTTTTCACTAAATGTATTATGTTATACAAAAAAAATTTAAGTTCCCATGTACACACCAAGTTTTGAAAATTTTTTTACAAAGTAATTTAAAACTTCAATGAGGTCCATACACTTCGGGCACCTGTGTTCTGGATTGGTTTTCTCACAAGGTATAGCTTGCCAATACATTTCTTGAAGGNGTCCATACACTTCGGGCACCTGTGTTCTGGATTGGTTTTCTCACAAGGTATAGCTTGCCAATACATTTCTTGAAGGGGAGCATCTCCCACGGTATAGTTTGCGAGTAGATAGCTTGCACAGGGATGTCGTCTTTTACGGGGAGGGCGTTTTCAATGGGGACGTCGTCTTCAACGGGGACGTCGTCTTTAACGGGGATGTCGTCTTTAACGGGCGCAGACGTCGCGAGGGCTGCTCGGTGGGCCTTGCACCAACCCCTGCGCGGCGATGCGTTTCGGGAACCGAGGTGTTGCAGCCCTCGAAACACTCCTTGCACGAGAGGCAGTCCTGTATGTCTTCGTCCTGCTGCAGGTAGGCTGGCGAATACTTGAATGCAATCGAAATTTCGTAAGGTGTGTAGACCAGGAGAAATTCTTTCGGCAGGTATGGTGACTCGTCCCATTTGTCCAAGGCACTTACCGAGCGCACCCTTCCAAATGCCATATTGGCCGAAAGGATGGTGGGTTGCACTTACCAAGATAATAGACTGTGCCTACCAAAATGGCGGACGGCTGCACTTACCAAGATGGAAGTCGGAAAAAGATGGCGGTATTAGTATGGGTGGAGGAGGTAAAGGGAACATCCGGGAATTAATGTTTTTTANTGGAAGTCGGAAAAAGATGGCGGTATTAGTATGGGTGGAGGAGGTAAAGGGAACATCCGGGAATTAATGTTTTTTAATAAATTGTTAAAAAAAATTTTTGTAATATTTTAATAATTTTTAATATATTTTAAATATTTTCAAAATAATTTTTTTTGGAATTTTTTGAATTTTTGGGTCAATGGTCAAGGTCAAATGTATCCAATATGGCGACCGGCGCCTAGCTCCTACGCCAGACACCGATGCTCTAGACTCATCTTAATCATGCTACTGACACCTATTCATAGCTTCGTTGTATCTACTATCTGTTGAATACTATGTCATCAAAATTTCTTAAAATTATTTTCTTTTATTTACGTATTAAGAATACAAAATATCACACGTTAAGATCTAGACTTTAATGGGAGAGAAGCAATTCAGTGATATAAACAATTTATATGGATTTCTTATTGCCTTTAGGCCTACTGACTAAACGAAACCATAAAAATGAAGACCATTTTTTTGGTATGCATATACTGTGAAATATTTCCAATTTTTACTAATATATTGTTTGTTATTGTGCAAATGTTAGTGACAGTACAAACATTTATCTTGCAAAGTAACTCGTTTGTGAAACTGAAAATGCCTTGTTTGTAATGGATCTAAATAAATGTTTATATTAAACTGACACTCATATATATGATCAGACAAAATAGGGGACACTCAACATCAAACAGTAAATAGCTAGTTGTGCATAAACTAGGGGTTAAGTACATCGTAGTTGCATGCAAGAAGAAACGTAGTGTTAATAACGTGAAACCATTAAAAACAACTCAAATAATGTTAATAGAACATCAGGGCCGCGATGGTGGCTCTGCCCTCGTAGCTCAGGGGCAGAGTGGTCGACTTGTAGTCGGAGGGTCGGGAGTTCGTGACCCGGCACCTCCGCCGCAGGTTTTCACTTCACATGTCGTGCACACGTGAACTGCGAATTGGTCATTGAGCCGATCTAACTTGAGCTCGTCAAACTTCATCAGTACACATTGTCAGACGTCACATACGCTAAAGTATCGGTCAATATGTCAATAGAGTCAACTTAAAAATAATATCACGTATTTCTTAGACTCTTCGCCTTCCACATAGCCGAACCGGGTTCGATACCTGGCGGGGTCACCTCCGGATTTTTGGCGTGTGGGAATCGTGCCACACGATGCCGCCGGTGGGTAGGTTTTCTCGGGGATCTCCCATTTTCCCACCCTCTTCAATACTAACCTCATTTCACCCTTATCGGCTTTCAAAACCACGATGTTAAGAGCCACCCAAATCTCTCCAACAACAATAAAGACAACTTTAAAAACACGTGACGCTGTTACACATTAACTGCTTATGTTTCATAAAAATTAATGCGATATTCTTATCATTACAATTTCTCAGAAGATATAAAACATTAACATTTGCGGCCACAATTTTTTTGAGACAAACACAATATTTTTTAGTTGTCGCGACTAAATTTTGTTGCCACTAAATATTATTTTTTTGTGGCTACAAAACATTATGTGTTCAACAAAAATTATTTGGCTGGGCAAATACCAACAAAACGCTTTGTGACCGCAACAAAATGTTTTTTTTTTCATTTTATTTTGTAGTTATTTAATGATAATAACTTATGTCCCAACTTACTTTCAAAATAGTATTTGCGCGAGTGCGTAGCCCGTCTGTGGAAATTTGATAGCATTATGAAGAGTAGCTATACTCTAATTCGTTAACATCAGTATTTACCACCAAGACGTGAAAATATGTTGTTCTTTCTCAGTGAGTACCTCACTGCACCCATTGTGAAAATAAACGCTTATTTCGTCAGTTAAATTGGTATAATGGTTATTTGTATGGTTGGATGGATGGGAGAGGGGTAGGATGGTAACGCAAGAAACCTGGATCTGAATATTTGTGCTGACAAGACACATTTCTTTTCAGTTATATTTCGAAAGAATTTTTCATTCTCCTCACTTATCTATTCATCACATTTGTTTTCTAGATAAGCAAATATAATTTCATTTTAATTTCTTAATAATGTAGTTTGAAATTCAATTTTATTATTTGAAATATTACAAATATATGCATTGCAGATTTTACAAGAAAGCATTTTATAGTTCTAGGAAAAAAAAATTTTTCGTAACTGTGTTTCTAAAAATTTTTCTTGTAAATGTCCGAAATATAATTACATTTGTAGCTGCGATAGCTTTTTTATTTTGGTTATTAACGTGTCAGGTTTTATGGTTAATGCTTAAAGTAATTGGGGAAATTTTTCCTCAGAAATCAGACTAACACATCTAAAAACATATATACGTGCGTACACGAAATTCGAACTCGGAACCTCGCGGTTTCAGAGACTTAAGTAACATGTGAGAAAAATTGAAATCCAATCGTTGTTTTCGACACTGTTTGTTCGTTTATATTTCCAGATGGTTGGAACGGCTCGAATATGTCAAATAAATGAATCATATATCAAGATATCGGTTTATTAGAGTTAATGCTTTTTTCGCCAGCTATGCACAGTTTGAAATATTAATTGGTTATCTCGGGACTTCGGGCTCTTCGAAGGTTTTCTAGATAAAGCGCCCGTTTAATCGCATAAATGTGCCACAAATGCGCCAAGCGAGATTGGTGGTTTTTCAAAATGTATTACTGTTGTACTCTGAGATGGCTGTTGGTAAATAAAACTGCAGAAATCTGATCCTCGCTTTGAAGTCCTGTCCCGTTGACCGTGTTTTGTTTATAGAGTGACGCTGCAGCAGTCATTACTTCACTTTCTCGTCAAATCAAGGAAGTGAAATCTCTGAAGTTAACTTGTAGTGCCTCATTACCATCGCACTCCCGAAAACTAATCAAAAATTAACTCTCTGAAATTTGTAAGATCTCAAAACGGTGCAAAGGAGGGGAAAGAGGGTTGGCGGAGATTCCGTGGGCAAGTAAATTCAACGATGCGTGGGGAACCCCAAAGACGCATCTCCTCTTGGCTCCTTGGGAGCAATTGTACCCACTCTCCTCCTGACTCATCCTTCCTGCCGTAATGTGCGCCCTCGCAGATATCGCCGTCACTGCAGACAACACAAGGGGTTGTAGCAGGGGGGAGGGGGGGGTTTGAGACCCTCGCAGTACAACGCAAGTAACACACATTTCCCCCTTTTGTCCTCGCGCATTTGAATACCACAGCGATACCAGTAACAATCAGCGTAACGAGTCTCGGATAGTAGATGTGTGGCAATGGCGGAGAGGGGTAGGATAGTGGGAGAGAGTTCCTCGGAATAGTCACATCGAAATTTTATTGCTCACATTCGCCCCAGCCCCCCTCGCCATCACTCATAGCCCAAGCGGCCGAGGAGACGGCCCGGAAAGGAAAATAATAAAAATGGAGTGGATACGCAAAGTAATCTCGGCCAGGGCAGAAGGAGATGCCTTGATGACACATGATGGGCCCAAGACTGTCGTCGTGATGGCGACTGGAGACTTGGAGTGCGTACCTAGAAGACTTTCCTCTGGGATTCGAGCCAGCGCTTCGAACTGACAAGACCAACCACTCGTGTCTCGATGCTGCCAGGACGGAAGTTTAACAACGCTCAGATGTTTCCTTTCGCGGTTGATTTTAAAGCATCCTGTGGCGACAGAGAAATTACCTGCAGTTATGCACGGTGGATAAGGTACACGTGTGTAAGCTGAATAAAAGTCAATTTTCTTATAACAAATAAGAATTGTTAATCGCCTCGAGGCAATCATGATCTGTATTCTAAAAATTGCACCCTTAATTTATTAAAGAATTTCTTTTAGTATAATTTAATACTGCAATACAATGAANAGGACGGAAGTTTAACAACGCTCAGATGTTTCCTTTCGCGGTTGATTTTAAAGCATCCTGTGGCGACAGAGAAATGACCTGCAGTTATGCACGGTGGATAAGGTACACGTGTGTAAGCTGAATAAAAGTCAATTTTCTTATAACAAATAAGAATTGTTAATCGCCTCGAGGCAATCATGTTCTGTATTCTAAAAATTGCACCCTTAATTTATTAAAGAATTTCTTTTAGTATAATTTAATACTGCAATACAATGAAAAGCATTGTTTGTGTGTACCAGTATGTTAGAATGAAAAGATGAGGTTATGTAGTTTATTACACCTAATAACCTTTGTAAATACTACGGTAACTACGTTTATAATTCGAAAATAACCGAAGAATGGAGCATGCAAACTTTAACTTAAAACATGCCACATAATAGCCACTGATAGTATTTTGCTACTAAAATGAAAATGCATATATTGCTATATTTTTACTGATCACATAGCTATGTACGTTAAAGACCGATATTTCGTTCATTCTAATTTTTAAGCGTATTTTTATGCTACCACAGAAAATCTCGCGTAACTTTCATGTTGATACCGAAAGTAAATCCTGCCTATAATGACACTATTTATGTTTACAATACTGTATTCGTTACTTTGCTGTTCAGTTGATGTCACTTCGTCTGCCGAATTTGAAGCTAGATTCGCATATCGTGCCCTCGTGTGACTACAAACTGACATATATGTGGTGGTACGCAATATAAATTTTATAGTAATATTTATTTTTGCATCTTGTCTTAAAAACCGGCTTTATTTTTCTACACAGTAGCAAAGTCGCGGGCTTACTGCAAAGCGAGACAACCTCTTGGCACCCCCGCCTTCCACACCTTCTCGGGTGAACCATAAATAAAGGGACGGGATATGATGCTCTAACCCGGTCCTTTACAGCCAATACATTTGTAGGTAGCTAAGAAAGAAGGTACACCGTTCAAATATCGCTGCCAACATTACCTCCTGGAGCTTGGGGAGGCTGGGAGCGGGGAAACTGTGTTGGGTATGAGAATATGGGAATGGGCTTGGGGGAGGGTGTGAGAACTCACAACAGGGCTGGGATAGACGACAGCTGGGTAAGAAATAAGGGAGGGGGGAGGATGGAGGTTGGCAAGGAACCCAATATCGATATTTTACGTGGCAATGCGAGTGGTGTCGGCGGTGCGTGCCTCGAACCGTGGAATCGAGAGGCGGATCTCACGTGGGCCCGCTCAACCGTGCTTGCTTCCAAGTCGAGGCGTCGGGTTGTATAGTCCCACGTCACAACTTTTCCTCTTGCATAGTTATCCACAGATTTCTCGGTACGTACATTGTAAGTGTTAAACATCTATTGTAAACGAAACTGACTTTTTTCGAATTCACGAACACCATTGGTGAAACAAGAACCTAGCATGACCTGTTACATTTAAGAAGGTTGTATTTAAACTCATTAAAAAAATACCGTCTAGCTACTAACATTGTTGCTTCTCTGTCGTTCCTACAAGCACATACACTGAAGAGTCAAACGACGTGGCATGGACTGGACTAATGTCTGAAGGCATGCAGGAGGCAACTCACACCATGAATCCTGCAGGGCAGTCCACAAATCCAATCTACGCCAATTTGAGAAAGGGTTGCACGTCTGTCACGNACACCATGAATCCTGCAGGGCAGTCCACAAATCCAATCTACGCCAATTTGAGAAAGGGTTGCACGTCTGTCACGTATAATGATTCTCGTCAGTCGTCGTTTGTCCCGTTTTTTCACGATCTTTTTCCAGCCGCAGCGATATCGAAGATGTGGNCACGTTTAATGATTCTCGTCAGTCGTCGTTTGTCCCGTTTTTTCACGATCTTTTTCCAGCCGCAGCGATATCGAAAATGTGGTGTTTTACCGGATTCCCGATATTCACGGTACACTCGTGAAATGGTCGTACGCGAACATCCAAATGTTATCGCTACCTCGGAGATGCTATGTCCCATTCCTCGTGTGCCAACTATAACACCACGTTCAAACTCACTTAAATGTTGATAACCTGCCATTGTAACAGCAGTACCCGATGTAGCTGCCGACCGCATCGCGTTACTCTGATTGGTTCCATACCTCTGTTATTTGCGTACGCACGCCTATACCAGTTTNACCGCATCGCGTTACTCTGATTGGTTCCATACCTCTGTTATTTGCGTACGCACGCCTATACCAGTTTTTTTTGGCCCTTCAGTGATTTTTCTCACACCAATTAGCAAGACTGAAATCCTTGTAGAATGATTATTATTGTATGTAAAATACAACAAAGTTTGTTTTCTGAATTAGGGGTTACATATATTGCTAGACAATATTTCAACAGTAAAAGAGTTTATTCACAAATCCTGTTATAAAAAGAGAAGTGATGCGTTTGCTCTTTGTAACTTGCGTACCTAACACAAGAGCTCAGAAACCCCATACGGAGCACTTCATCTGAACATACACAGCCAAGAGATCCCCGCATCTTCATTTTACATTCATTTGTGCTTATACTACACCACGAAGACGTGAAACTCTACAAGATATAAAATTGAGCCAGGAAAATCTCGTCAGTTCATGTTTATGAAAAAAGAGTATACAACTTCAGGTAAATATTTTTTTAATGTTTGCGAGCACTTTGAGGGAGGATCACCAAACTGTGAGTAAAGGGACATCTGAAAGATGTTGCAGGGGGAGGGACGAAGTGTAGAGCTATGGTTATGGAACTGCTCGAGGAGTGTAGTGTGCTTGGTGTAAATGAGCATCTAAATAAGCTTGCAGGGGGGAAAAAAAACGAAGAGTAGAGACATGGCAATAAATGTGTTAGTCAAGAGTGATGGAGTATATGCCCCACTCCGAATACTGGTTCCTGCTGCGTGCGCCAGGTATGTACATCACTGAGCAATCACCAGCTTACCTTGCAACACTTCACCATACTCCACTGGTTTCAAATGGCAAAAAAAAAACATTAGTTTTAATTGCAATATCAAATATTTACCAGAAAGTAATTCAATAGCACAGAGCTTCGAATTTTACAGAAATAAAGTCAAGCCAAAAAATGTTCTTGGCAAAAAAATTTAATTTATTATATACGTTTAAAAACTGTAGCATTGCATTCAATTAAGTGGTGCATTTGCACTGGTGTCGACAGGGTGATGTTAATCAATGCAAGGAGCGAAATTGGTTTCGNCATTCAATTAAGTGGTGCATTTGCACTGGTGTCGACAGGGTGATGTTAATCAATGCAAGGAGCGAAATTGGTTTCGTTGAAATGGTCTGGTGTAACAGGAGTGTAAGCCGACAACGAGAAATTATAATTATATTCACAAGAAAAGATTACAGAGAAAATTGTTCCAAAGTCTTAGCTGAGGAAGAGCAGTAAGGCTGCATATCCCGGGACTTAAAAGAAAGGTTTCGGAGCGTAGTGTTACAAATAAGGAAACAGAACGGAAGCTACCAAAGAAGAATATTGCTTTCGCAACCGATATGTTGAAACCAAAATTTGCGAACGCCTAATTCAACACGCCGTTAGGCAAATTCAGGATCTCACAGAAACGGTTACTAGTTCAAGAGGTTACATTAATATATGTTAATAAACGATATATGTTAATAATATATGTTAATAAAATGAATATTTGTATCTCTTACGACAAGTTTACTTCAACATAAACGAAGAGATAGAGAACGTCTTTACTGTTAATACTAAAGATAGAGACGATAATAGAGCGTTCTCGCCGACGGAAGTGGATGGCTTCGAATGTTTTAACGGACTCTGAGAGAAAAGTGGTTACCATATTTATTGTATTTTAGAGACTCGTCGGTTTGGTTAACGGCCGCTGCCTACAGTGCACTGCCGAACGGAGTCTAGGAATCGTTAATTATCTCCCCCCCCCCAAATTCTTTTGACATTTCCCGAGCTCGTAGTTATCTGGTGCAAAATATAAAAGTATAATGAACGCAGGCATACTAGAGTCTGTGTCCTAGTAGGACCGAGGGAATATGCCAAAGGCGGTCAAGTATATATGTAAACAAACGTTTTCATCAGAAATTCAAAATTGCAACCGGAATTGCGAAAACTATGAAGGGTAGTTGGCATATAAATTACCTCCCTTTTTTTTGGGATATTTGAAAAATTAAGAATATCATAAATAAAAATAAAAATTTTAGATTTCTTCGAGAACAGTTCCTGCACCATATTACAAATGGAAATTTAGGAAGAAGAGAAGAGGATACGCCAAACACGTAACCAGAAGTGCGGCTGTTCAATATATTTATAATACATTTTTTTTAACGAAGGGATATAACAGGGTAATAACGAAGGTGGTGGACTGGCGCGGTAAAAGTATACCGATGGGAAATTATTTTGAAAACGAAGAGTACAAATATGAGACCCGCAGCTTCAGCGGCTAATGAAGTTACAGCCAGTTAAGCATAAAACTTCGTTGATCTAAAAATGTTCATAATATAAACAATATATATATATATATATGTTTTGAAAATTATATGTATATATGTATAAGTATATATGTACATACGCATACGAGTTGAAAGGTAAGTCCAAATGTGTTCCACTGCGACTCCAAAGCNACCGAGGGAATATGCCAAAGGCGGTCAAGTATGTATGTAAACAAACGTTTTCATCAGAAATTCAAAATTGCAACCTGAATTGCGAAAACTGTGAAGGGTAGTTGGCATATAAATTACCTCCCTTTTTTTTGGGATATTCGAAAAATTAAGAATATCATAAATAAAAATTAAAATTTTAGATTTCTTCGAGAACAGTTCCTGCACCATATTACAAATGGGAATTTAGGAAGAAGAGAAGAGGATACGCCAAACACGTAACCAGAAGTGCGGCTGTTCAATATATTTATAATACATTTTTTTTTAACGAAGGGATATAACAGGGTAATAACGAAGGTGGTGGACTGGCGCGGTAAAAGTATACCGATGGGAAATTATTTTGAAAACGAAGAGTACAAATATGAGACCCGCAGCTTCAGCGGCTAATGAAGTTACAGCCAGTTAAGCATAAAACTTCGTTGATCTAAAAATGTTCATAATATAAACAATATATATATGTGTTTAAATTATATGTATGTATGTATAAGTATATATGTACATACGCATACGAGTTGAAAGGTAAGTCCAAATGTGTTCCACTGCGACTCCAAAGCNTATGTATAAGTATATATGTACATACGCATACGAGTTGAAAGGTAAGTCCAAATGTGTTCCACTGCGACTCCAAAGCGCAACATTTCGAGCAAAACGCCGTAGGACCAACCGTTTTAGAAATTGACAGAAAATAAAACGAAAACTTATTTCAGTTCCATAAAAGATTTTTCTGAGCTATGTTTTAAACCCATATAAAATGGTTTATTAATAGTGTTACGGTAACATGTGAACCTGCCTCCTCCTATGGCTGTAGAGCGGAGATTTCTAGGTAGGTGCGCGTGCAAAGTGAAAATAGGCTGGAAATACTTGTCAACTTTCGTTTTGGGTCGCTAAATCACCCCTCTCCCCCTCCGAAAAGGGCTCACTTATTTCTTATAGCGTTTTGAATATGACACATTTTTCAACACAAACCTTGTGCTTCACTCTTGTATGTACCAGCTGAAATGAAACGTGAATTCGAACTTACATTCACAAATACATCAACTGCATTTACAGTTACATACATGAACCATTTACATTCATACACATGTCCACACTTTGCATTCACATGCATACCCACATTTTTCGGACTTTTTTTTTGGATGAAATTATAGTGAAATCTGTCATCAATAACAAACCTTCATGGACACAAGTTCGTCGAGTACCGCACTACCTGTTCTGACGTACTGGCTCCATACAGTCGCAGCAGACACATATACTGTTTTACATCTCCCACCAAATAATTCTGTATTCCTAAACGTAAAGCGGAAATTTATTTCTCCAATTGTCATTTGGNTGTTTTACATCTCCCACCAAATAATTCTGTATTCCTAAACGTAAAGCGGAAATTTATTTCTCCAATTGTCATTTGGGATTGTATTATAGTACATCCAAGGTTTTACGACATCTGAATGTTCCTGGTAATGAATATAAAATCGTTAACTTTGTTAAATCGAATCTGACCGACATTAAAACCATGACAACAAAAAAATGTATCTAAAAATTAGTATTTTTCCGTGTTAAGTCCGTATTTAACTGTTCTGGCACAAAATATTTAGTTTATATATAATTTTTAAATATAATTATGTTGACAGACAGATTTGGAATGAAATGATATCTCAAAGTACATAATATCTCCTTTTGTCAAAACAAAAAAAATAAAAGCAAACATCGAGCTCTGTGTAATTGTGCGAAGTCCACTTCGAGTGGTTTTCAGCGCAAATCACAGAGAATAGATGTATAATAGTAATATAAATTGATTGAAATACGTGGACGTAATCATAGCAAACTGATGGAGATAATAAAAACTACTTCCCTTTGTCGCTGAACAAACTGTAAACACAGAAAAACACCAAGCAGGGTGCGGCCACTTTGTGTGTGAGTGCATTCACGTGAAGAAGCTGAGGTGCTGTCATAAGGCGAGAGTTAAGTACGTCCTTGCATATTTCTCAAACTGGCCCCTCAGAATGACGTATGAGTCAAATACTTACGATAAACTTGAGTACAAACACACGTCACATCCCTTCTCCTAGTACAGCAGAATGCGAGTCAAGTTGTCCGCGCCGTCCCTCTTCGGGCCAGGGATTCGGCCCACTTGCGGTAGTCCATCTTTATTCTGGCGGCCGTCTNTGCGGTAGTCCATCTTTATTCTGGCGGCCGTCTCGGGACTTATCTGCAGGCCTCCCCCAGCTGTAGCAACCCCTCCCTGCACGCTCGCCCGCGGCGGCGGCCTAACTTACAAGACTCGAGGCAGACTGAAGGGCGGGACGTGGGCTTGAAGGGGAGCGGAGGACGGACGCACTTTTCATATTATGCAAGTTGGAATTTCTCTCGGGACGTTCCGAGGGCTACTGTTGTCGCATAGCTAGTTGCTACCCGCTCGCCCCGCGCTTACGCCAACTGTTTCATTTTATCTCTCACCCGTCTTCCATCTTCTCCTGCTTCTTCTTCCCTCCTTCCGTCCTTGCTTCTACCCCTTGCTAGGCTTCGCCCATTCAGCCACTTCTCTCTCTCTGTCCGTCGCCGCGTGCTGCTTTTCCCTTATCTCACGCAAACGNTAGGCTTCGCCCATTCAGCCACTTCTCTCTCTCTGTCCGTCGCCGCGTGCTGCTTTTCCCTTATCTCACGCAAACGAAGCCGGCGAAGATGCCTTTGGCGGGAGTCCCTGCCAACGAATATTAAAATATCCCCCCTCCCCCGTACACTGGCGTTTCGCTCGAACAAGACAACCAAGTGTTGAAAACACCTCGTGCCAAGATTTGCCGAATATTGTTCGACCAGATAAGTGGCGGAGCGGGCGTCCCTGTTTCTAAACGTCATTTTGCTCTTATGACGTTCACCATAAATTCAAATCTTGAAAAAACCAATGTTTGTGCTGATTATCACACACGCGATATTCAGTNTAGGCTTCGCCCATTCAGCCACTTCTCTCTCTCTGTCCGTCGCCGCGTGCTGCTTTTCCCTTATCTCACGCAAACCAAGCCGGCGAAGATGCCTTTGGCGGGAGTCCCTGCCAACGAATATTAAAATATCCCCCCTCCCCCGTACACTGGCGTTTCGCTCGAACTAGACAACCAAGTGTTGAAAACACCTCGTGCCAAGATTTGCCGAATATTGTTCGACCAGATAAGTGGCGGAGCGGGCGTCCCTGTTTCTAAACGTCATTTTGCACTTATGACGTTCACCATAAATTCAAATCTTGAAAAAACCAATGTTTGTGCTGATTATCTCACACGCGATATTCAGTNCTTATGACGTTCACCATAAATTCAAATCTTGAAAAAACCAATGTTTGTGCTGATTATCTCACACGCGATATTCAGTACAATGGTCACTACACCGAAAAAAATTATTATATTATATTTAAAACTGTTAATTTTTTTGGAAAATGTATAAATAATAACCATTAGTAAACTATCGCTATAAAATGTACAGATGATTATTACGAAATCAGTTTCTGCTCCCCTGAAAAATGGAAGTACGCTGTTGAAATATTTTCCTTCATTTCCCGATATGTACTGGTAAAAATTCTTCCAGAAGTCTCCGTAAACTCTTCGTTAAATTACGTACAAGTTGCTTTGAAAAAACGGACATTCCGTAAATTTCTCCGATCTTTTCGTGAATTCGCGTATCCTCTCCGTATTTTTTTTCTACCTTTTCAGTTTTAAAAAAGAGGTAAGGAATAAAAATATTTAATTTCCGGGTGCTTAACTGTGTATAAAAAATTTTAATGTTAACATATTTTATACCTGAGCGATATGTGAAACCGAGTAAAAAATGTATGAGTCCATAACTCCAAACATTCACCTACGAACTTGTTAAGAAAACTTCAGGTATAACTTTGGTGTTTCTAATACAGCTATATAAGCCACTTTTTCAGTTTATACTAATGTTTCTGAATTTTAAGTGTCGCTAACTGATAGACGCATGATGCAACTTTTTGATGTCTGAAGGAATAGGTCTTAGTGGTGTAGATATTCCAACTGGCACAGAAATTATAATTTTCTGGTTACAGTGGCTAAGAAGGCTTTACGTTGAAGAAAGCTTTATGTTTATTCGGCATTATTTTGTTCCGAAACCCGAAGCTATAGGAAATACGGAGACTTTCCGTATTTTATGATAATGGAGCACATCTCCGTGTTTCATTACGGACTGCGTTTCCATGTAATTACTGCATCATATATTTCGGTAATATAGTCTACGGAAAATCATAATAGAGTAGGGAACATTTCCTCGCAATGTTTGTAGCAGCCGAAAATGTTATATTTACGGCGTAGGATTTATTTTTCTTTGCTTGTACGGGACTCATTTTACCTTTGGTAGTGTATATTACTCCTTATGTGCTGAAAGGAGTTATATGAAAAATACAAGAATATCAACTGTCACGTTCCTTAACTGGTAATTATGTAGTAAAATGGAAAAAAAAATCTTCGAAAATACGGAAATAAATAACATTTAACTTCAGTATTGGTGGTTTTGTCTTCCTTCAGCTATATTATAACACATTTCCTTTATGGATTCTGCTAATAATTTTTATGGCATCGCAGTGATAATGTAATAGGAACATTCAACTTGAATACGCAGTAGCCAATTTATATTTGTGTGAGAAAGGTACATACATATATATAAACGATCATTTATTAGGCCTACTTTCAAAACCTGTTTGTACGGATAATTTTATACGCGTAATTTTAATGAAAACTTCAGCGAAATAAATATACTTAACCTAAGAAATACTCCAGAAATACTCAGATAATTTGAAAACGTATGCAACTTGTGAGTTACGGCGAAAGTAGTTAATTACACTAGCTGCCTACGGGAAGCTACTATTATCATCTTCTACGAAGCGGCTGTTCCTGTTCGACCTAGTTAAAGTTTGTAATTAGTCAATTTTAAACCAATTATATTATCTTTGTTATAAGATCAGGAAATTAATGTGAATATTCAGTTAGATGATTCCTAGTTAATTCACAAATAGTTATCCACTCAACAGATAGAAAAAGTCACTTCTTAAATATACGTATGTAAAAGAAACTATTTGTGCTCACAGTTATTGCATATTAGTTACATCGAGAAATATTATCAGGAAAATTAAGACAGCCGTGATTTTATTATTCATTCCTTTTATTTAGCAGATCATAAAGCAGGACTTAAATAAAAAGCAATATTGTCTAGCTCACTAAAAATCTTTAGTATGAGATTAGTTTTATTCTTCCCAAACAAATTTATCGTCAATATTTTTTACCCGTATCAAATATCACAGTAACACGTTCTGATCAATAATAAATATTGAAATTAATTTTGGGGTATTTGTGACAGAGTTGGAGTGTAATTAACTTAACTAATGCTTCTCTCCAACAAAGGTTTTTCGAATTNTTTTGGGGTATTTGTGACAGAGTTGGAGTGTAATTAACTTAACTAATGCTTCTCTCCAACAAAGGTTTTTCGAATCATTAGTAACATTTTCGTGTAACATTAAATAATTTTTTGCTTAAAAAATTTTAAATTATTTATATAAAACCTCACGTTTTATTTAATGAATAAAGAAATGGATTCGTCAAACTCTTTGTGTGTGTGTATATAAACATACATACAAACACAAACAAACACACACACACACACACACACATATATATATATATATATATAAGCTTTTACCCGCGGCTTCGCTCGCGTGGTTATAGTAACAAACTTATAGGGAGAAATAACGGTATTTGTTAGTAGACAGAAACTGATCATAGACACAGAACAGAGCACTAAAGATGTCATTTTTTGGTGTTACAATAACTCTTTTACATAGTCACGGGTCATCATTTATACTTCTATGTCAATCTGGGTAAACGCTAGCAATCAGTTCCGTATCACTCTGTACCGAATTACTAAAATTCCCCGTTATAGACATACAGCCCTCGGCACATGTTTCTAACAGCACATCTCCAATTTTTAATAGTGTATCAGAATAATGTCCTGTATCAACGTCATTGCAGAGGTGCACTATCGTATTTGTCGTCAAGCTGAATTTCTTGACATTTGCCCATAAGCTTGACGACATGAGACAGGCTTTGATTTCATCTGCNTATTTGTCGTCAAGCTGAATTTCTTGACATTTGCCCATAAGCTTGACGACATGAGACAGGCTTTGATTTCATCTGCACGTGTGCCCCTGTGAATCACCGGTAGAGTTTGGTGGAAGTCACCAGCTAGTAATACAACCATTCCTTCCATAATGTTTGCATTGTTTCGTTTATCCCGTAGAGTTCAGTTTAGGGCCTCTATTGCTTTTTTCTGTGACATTGTGGTTTCGTCCCACACTAAAAACTTACATTGACGCAGCATTGTACCCCGAGCGCTATTTTTACTAAAAAAAAAATCCTGAGGGAATGATACATTTTTTTCGGGATAAAATGTAGCCTATGTCACTTCACCGCCCTCCAAATATATCTGTACAAAAAATCAAGTCGGTCCGTTGCTCCGTTGCGACGTGAAAGAAGGACAAACAAACTTACTTTACTTTACTTTTTCGTGTCAGGAAATCTACATTCTTTCGGCCCAGTAGTGAGCCACGTCTAATGCTTCTTGTTTAGCTAGCCATAGTTCATCAAGGGTACATCTTTGGGGGCAGGCAGGACAATGGAGAAGATGCCCCATGTCCTGAAGAGCACCGCAGTCGCATTTGTCGTCGTTCACGTCCAGCAAACCCCATTTGATCAGGTTGGACTTTACTGAAGCCACCCCAGTTCTTATGCGATTTAGCATTCTCCAGGTTTTCCAGTCACAAGAAACACCGTTGGGTAGGTTCTCTTTTATTGGATAGGTGGAAGGGAGTTCATCTAGCGTTTTACTCAGGAATCGGTGTCTGGATTTCAGTCTGCTTGGGCCGCACTCATTGTCGAATAATGAGTTACGAACATCGAAGGTTTGCTTCAACTTCTCGGTGAACTCTTGGGCTCTTCTGTGGGGTTCAGGGTCTGTGAAACCTGCCGCTTTGTAGAGGTTTCCTATTGGAGTGGGTTTCATGCAGCCTGTGACCACCCTGCAGGTTTCATTCAGGCCGATGTTGACCTTTTTTGCATGGACAGATCTGGACCACACTGGGCATGCATATTCCGCAGTTGAGAAGAACAAAGTCTGAGCTGAAGTTCTAACTACCCTTGGTTTTGCGCCCCATTTGCTATTGGCAATCTTCCTCATTAAGGAATTACGAGTTTCAACTTTTTTCCTTGTTTTTTCACAATGATATCTGTAGGTCAGGGTCCTGTCCAGTACAACGCCAAGGTAGGTGGGTCCTTCCGTGTGCTCCAAGAGCGTCCCTTCCCAAGTGATATTGAGTTTTCTGTTAGCCTGGCGCGAGTTCAGGTGGAAGGCACTAACTTGAGTTTTGGTGGGATTAGGTTTTAGAGAATTTTTTTTTGTAGTAAGTTGACATTGTTGCTAGGGCGTTTTCTAGTTTTCCTTCGATATCTTTAAAGCTTTTCCCTTCAACTTTTATCTCTAGATCGTCTGCGTAAACAAAAGTTTGAGTGTTTACTGGCGTTGGTTGGTCGTTTGTGTACAGGTTGAATAATAAACACACTCCCTTTAGCTAGTCCGTTATTTAGGTTACACCATGGAATTTTTTTGACTTCTAATGTCACATTAGAACTGCCTATTTTGGAGTAGAGATTCTATTATCTTGGCCAGGTGAATGTCTTTCAAGGTTTCGTAGACCTAAAGCAGAAGTTTTTGGTGGTTTACTGTGTCGTCCGCGGAGCTTAAATCGACTAGAGCCAGCCCAGTGATGTGTTTGTTCTCGAACCCTTCCTTGATATGTTCTGTCAGTGCTAGGATTTGGCCGGTGCAGGACTTTCCAGGTCTGAAACCGGCTTGATTTGGGATCAGCCTGGAATCGACGATCTTTTCAATTCTGTGGAGAATTAATCTTTCGTATAGCTTGAACAGGTGACAGAGAAGGGATATGGGTCTGTAGCTTTTCGAGGACTCTGGGTCTTTTCCAGGCTTAAGGAGGGCCACCACTTTTGCCTTCCTCCATAGTTTAGGAATTTGGATTGATTCACGACAGTTGTTGAAAGCTGGAGTATAGAAGTTTTAGTTCCAGGTCTAAAATGTTTTATTTGTTCCACGCAGATGTCATCAACCCCAGTGGCTTTTCCATTCTTCGTGGTGTTTATGCCATTATTCAGTTCCCCAATGGTGAATGTATTTTTGAAATTGGTATTTTCGGTAGGGATTAGGCGTTTGATTTTGGTTTTTTGGCCATTCAGGAGAAGTAAATTAGCCACTTGGTTTGATGTTACGTTGGATGGGGCCTTGCTTTGTTTTGGATCACCGTCCAGTTTCTTAATTAGGTCCCAAGCTATTTTGCTGCTGTGAGTCATATCCATTCTCTCTAATGTCTCGATCCATTTCTTTTCACGGTCTTCGCTTAGGGTTGTCATTAACGCTGTGCCACAGGCAATGGTTTCGTCACTGAATGGGTCTCTGGCGAATTGTTCTTCATATCTCGACAGAATATCCTTTGAAGTATTTGTGAGTCCTGGAATATAGTGTTCTCTACAGCTTCTGGGGATGTTACGCTTTGATACCTTTCGCAAAATGTCCACAAAAGTGTGATAGTTATCTGGTGTTGGAGCTAGGTTGGCAATTTCAGTGTCCAGTTCTTGGAAGAATTCTGACCACCCGGCTTTTTTAAAATTGAATCTCCTGCGAAAAGTTATTTTAGTAGTTTTGATTGCTGAATAGACTTGAATTCCAATGGGTCAGTGTTGTGTTTTAGGGATGGCATTATATACTCTTTTGCAGCAGGTGTCTTGGATATTGCAACTGATGAAGCAATTATCGGGGTTATAACCTCGTTTCCATATTTTACTGTAAAATGTACAGGGGAGCTTGGGATCATGAAGAAGTGAGAGGTTTGTCGCTTCAGCCCATCGTTCCAGTAGCTGACCATTGGTGTCCGTTTCATTGTATCCCAAGGTGGTACTGTGGCAATCAAAATCACCTGCAATGAATTGCATTTATAATATTAGTTAGGATAAGTATTAGAATATTTAACCATAGAATGTGATTAGCATTAGTACCATAGTGTTGTGAATATTTATAGTAAAAATTTAATTTGTATTACTATTCTTTAAAGTATTAAATAACATGTAAATCAGATAATTTTATAAATGGGCATGGACTTTTCTCACCACGGAAATAAATATAATGTTTCGGAACTAAAATAAATGGTGATCTTCCTTCGAGTTCTGTTGTTAATGGCTTCGTAATATATTTAACCTATTATTAATTATTTATGTAAATATGGTACCTTTTTTAATATAATTCGCGTTTATATATATATATATGTATTTTTATATATATAGGCCGAAATAACATTATTGTATTTATAATGCAACATAGTCATGCAAAATATTAAAAAATATACAAATTAACTAATAATTCTCTGTAACTCTTTATATCCTAATTACCTTAGGTGGTATGATGAACGCAGTTTCTTTTTGGGAATTTTCATTAATTGTATTTAGATCTGATTCAGTTAAAGTGGCTCACGTTTTAATAGAACGGGTATTAATTTATTGTATTCAAGACGATATTCCGGGTACGCTTCCATAAATTTAAAAACATTTTTCTACACGGGCAAAGGAAGTACAGCTGGCGGAAATAATTACTATATTTCATTCCGTTTTTATAATGGATGATAGATCAATGACTTTAAGTCCCGATTTCGGATAAACATGTCGAGAGCACCAGCGTGATATATCTAGTTGCTATTTTCGCATATAAATAGCGAAGTAGACAAAAAACCAACAACAAGTATCTTGCATAGTGTACAGCAGCATTCCACCGAAACTCAGAGGCCTACCTCGGACACAGACCACGGAGGTGTAATCGGTTGCAAGTCATCGTGATGTTAAGAATAAGTAGGTAGTCGGCTGCGCATGCGATGGAGGAAGGCAGACAGTGATGACGTCACTCCTGTGCCTTGTGCTCCTCGGACAGAGGTAGAGAGAGAGAGAGAGAGCGCTTCAGCTGTTTCCTCCCAGCATCATGCAGTATTGCGTGGCTGCGGCAACAGCAGCTGAAGCACGGCGATGTTTATGTCATACTGTGTTGTACTACTCATAACACTCAAACCTAAACGTGGAATGATATTTATGTAAGTCATTACAAAAGTGGCGCGCGTGTATTTTTACTTTACTCTAAAACATATACTATATATATATATATATATTTTTTTTTTTTTTTTTNATTTACAGTTGCTCTTGATTAATTTAGAGTCATGCGTGTGATCAGAGTTCATGTTTAAGCAACTGGTGGTGCCATTCCTTTACCCTGTGTTCATACCCCTTAATTTAACATGTATGTGGCGATGTAAGTAACACATATTCAGTGACGGGGTAAAGGTCAAGTGTATAGTCCATTCACGGTTACTTCCAACTTTTCTGAAGCTCTGCCGAAGATCGACTTCCAATATATTCTTCCGCCTCATGCAAACAAGACTTACGCGAGTCTAGACAATTACACGAAAGGGACAACGCACCGCATTCGTGCGCACTCAGTCAAACAATATTTTGCATAAGAACTATTTCTTACTACGTTTTACCAACACACCTATTTTCTCCCTGTTTTATATTGATAGGTATTAATCAAACATGAGATATAAAATTTTTAAATTAAGTAAATGTAAAATTTCAATTTAATAAAAAACAAAAATATCTACGTAACCCAAGTAAAAAATGCCTGTGAAAAATTGCATATTTAGGAAATAACAAACTACGTCATACATGGGGTAATTTTTCAAATGTTTGAATCAAAAAAGTGTGATGAAACTGCGAACAGACTATAGTATCTTTTTTACACGTGTCATACCTTATGCGTGGGCCGTGGGCCAGTGCATACTCGCGCCACCCATTGATAACGCATTACAGCACCTTGACTGTACAAATGGTCTAGCGTTAAAATATTACAAAAGCCACAAAGTAAAATAACAATTACATTCAACTATAGATTTCCTAGAGTCCCCATCAAGCTCTATTTCATCTGCTGAGTAAAATCTTTAGGATGGTAGCAATATTCCACGCAAATGCTAGCATTAAATGCAAAGATGTGCGCATATAATAGTTCGCATAAAATTTGTCCTTAACTTTGAATGCTTTATAGTGAAACTTTACAATTAGTTTAAAGGCAGCGATAATTTCTGTATGAACAACGACGTATATTACTGAAAAGTTAGTGTACCACACTGAGAAAAATGTTAAGTCCAGCCGTAAAGGTGAACCAGTAATAAAATGCCGCAGCATGTTCCTCCCTTAAATATGTATGCGACAGCTTTAAAACATATGAAACACAAGTGCTCCCAAAATGTGTGGTAGAGGTAACACCACTACACGACATGGTATTACCGTAATAACCTTACACTGGATGTCACTTACGTGGTAATGCTGTAACACCATGCGTTCGGATGAAACGCTGTGCCTACACTGGCCAAGGTATGTGGGGAAACAATGACGTCATAAAGGTAGTCCAGCAAAGCAGTGTGTACCATATACCTTGCACGCCAGAATGCAACAGAAAATACGCCCCCTCCCCCCTCCCATGTCTTTATGTATTGTTGCAATGGTGTTACGTCGGATGAGAACTGGTATATTATAGTCATGACGTCATATCGGAGGATTCTGCAATCATGGGTGGCACATACTTATATTCTGTACCATATACGAAGGCCACTTTTTGACAGCTCGGCGAAAGTAGCGCCACTGTTTACATCTGACTACGTATCCTTCCGCCATCAGCTGGTCCGTCACGTTGGGGCTGTATTTTTTATCAACATGTTGTCAGCTAATCCATTTCTCATTGTACTGTAATGCTAAACAAATTTTAAGATATTTTAAGACTGACATCTGTCTAAAAATATAAGTAGGTTATAAAAGTAAAAATATAAAATGTTAGATATTTGATAACTCTTTTTTAATTTGTCCGAGATAGTGAATTTGGGTTAAAATTTGCGAGACGGTCTGTTGTATCTATTATTACACTTTGGACGTTATAGCTAATATATTCGAGTTGGAAATATGTGACGTGGAATAACGTTAGAATTGCTTAAAAACTATTCACGCGTGTCTACGGAATCAAGGAGATGGGTTTCGAGAGAACAATATGGCGTATAATTTACGTAGACGAACGATTACCGGCCGAATATAAATGACTTGTACTCCAAATCGTTGTAGATGAAATATATGTTACTTCAAAAATTATGCAGAGCTCGTGGAAAAATATAACTATTGGCATATGCTTGTAAATTCGTAATATATCGCGCAGAAGAGAGGTTCATTTCTGGCTGGTAATAGCTCGCAGAATATCCGATAGATAGCGCGCAGCACGTCACGACGAAGTTTTGAGTAACTCTCTTTATGGTCAAGAGATAGCGTATTTTTTAAAGTTGATAATTCTTATGTTACGGGCTGGAAATATATTTAAAATTCGTGTCGTTTCGTTAAATTATTAGAAAAAATAATTCAAAAATATTATGCAATAGTTCTATATGCTTTTGGAATTAATATCATGGATGTGTTGAAAGTAAGGTTTGAGATGGAT
>NQII01000106.1:1298680-1321201 GCA_002778355.1 Clitarchus hookeri
ATAAAATGTATTAATAAATCTACGAACTCTTTCTTATACGCGTATTTTCTGCTTTTCTGATGCGCATCGGCAGTGCACTCAGAATAGCCAACGTAATTTTAACTTTTGTTCGTTCGTGCATCAGCTGATACAGGATTTTGTAAATGGCACTTTGTTTGTTTCGTATAAGTCAAGATGCCACTCACTGACTGTCAGAAAGTGGCCTTCTTATACGGTATGGACCATACCTCTGGTCAGTACCAGTGTTATAGCAAAGAGTTGTGTATTATTTATTTACACACATTAATTCTTAGTTTGTGACGTTTATTTTGACTACTGTGTATTGTTGTGTATACAGTGCTATCCTGTAATGCTGTGCTTTGTAATTGTTTTGTGTCCTATAAGTAATCCGACAGGGCATGTGAAATAAGTATGTGTTTAGCTGCTATCAACATATATAAACAGTGTAGCAACGCACTACACTTTGCACCTAAAAGCACGCTGCTAGGAAAGCAGTAACACATAATATTAGGAGACGCAGACAGAATAATTGCACTAGGATATAACAGTGATGATATGATTAAATTCTCGTTTGAAATAACCATTTCCAGAACAAAATACTGGGTTGCTACAAAACCGCCTGTAACATACGTAAAATAACATTAATTGTTAATAAAGGTGTAACAGCATTATGGATGGGTAAATCGTACTGAATTCCAGTTAAAGCGCACTGCAGGTTGTTATTACCAGCCAGCCGTATGTAAATCTCTTACAAGCAGTGTGCCACAGGCATACGGCTTCTGATTTTCTCGGTAGGGCATCACTGTCCTTCGTTTGGACATGTGCCACGTATTCTTGGTAGCAACATGGCTGACGAAGAAACCATTATTCTGTTGCATTAATCGAAACTGGAAACACTTGCGAGTGGCTTTAAAGAAAGGTAAGCTAGCCGTGTTGCTTTCGATATATACCTTTGTCTTGTTGTGTAGGCTGTGTATTTACTAGATTGTGTGTTTTAAAACCGTCATTTCGACGCCGCCACCTGTCTCATAGAGAGCGCGACCAGACAACCTTTTGTTTTAAAATAAATTGTTAACACAGCCAGTGTGCTTGTTAAATTTAATATTCTAATACCGGTTTAAATTGCAGTCATAATTTTTTCTGTGGACGTTTGACTTGTTACACTTGGCGTATTTTTGTGTCCAACAATAGCAGTTTTTTCAGATACCTTACGAATATGTGTCAGTTTGAAGTGCATGAAATTAACTGAACGAATCAGGATATTTAAAGTAAGTATTTATTTAACCAAGCAAGTTCAGAGGAGACAGATTATTTTTATGCCATCTGGGAACGAATCATGTTAGTAACGTGTTTCTTACTTAAATATGATGCCTTGCTCGTCTAAACGAAATGTAACCCAATTCTTCATAATATTTCAGAAAAATAAACGCACCTAATGTTATATTTATGAAATTGATGATAAAGTATTGTTGATTAAAATTACAGTAGTTGATGATTGGTTGTGGAGTAAAAATAATTTCGGTATTTTTAAGTTTACTTTGGAAGCCATATAGGAAACTGCATAATCTCCTTGGCTTTAATACTAACTGCAAAGCGAAAATGGGTGTCTTGTTATATGCTGAATTAAATGAGTGTTTATATCATATCTGTGCAGATACTTTTTATGTGGCAGTTTTATTCTTTTTTTGTGGCGGCGAGAAAACATTCCAAACTGCGTTGTTCTATTAAAAAAATTCACAGTGACTACACGAGAATAAAATAAGGATGTGGGGGTCTTTAAATAAGTGTTTTCCTTACTTAAACAATGTGGAAACGGTAATAAGTTTTAATAGCAGGTATCGCCATGCTTGGTAATGTAAAATGCATAATGATGTAACAGATGGCTAGGCATGTAAAACGTTAACTAAACTGACAATGTTTTGGTCCAATTATAGACAACATGTGGAATTTCCTGATGCTTAGTTTGCAAACTTGCAAAATATGCGATTGAATAGTACATTCTATACAAGATGTACCTAAATATCTAAACTATTGTAACAAAGTTCGGGGGGTGATGCCTCGTATCAAAACAACGACAGATGTTCCTTTGAACGTTTGTCCTAAAACGCGTTGTTATTGAGTTATATGACGTTCATTGGCCATCTGTATACGGGAAACTAATTTCTCCCCGTGATGTACGATTTAAAACACTACGTAAACTGTTGTGTGGTATTGAATTCGTTAGTTGGTATATTCGTTTCCAATCCAAACATAACACAGTAAATAGCGGTAGTGATACATGTTAACTCTATGTGAAACATCAATAACTCAATAACACGTTTTGTCGGACATGTGTTCATAGTACAATTTTTGCTTGTTTTGGTCCGAGGAATCACCTACCAAAGTTTTTTACAATACTTTAGATACATAATTTATATTTTACTTCCTACACCTGCCTAACATGATATGTTGTCCAGATGTATTTCTGTATAAAAAGAAAATCCTACAAAGCATAGGCCACATGCCGATTACTATTAAATACAATTTGATTACAGTACATACGAACGAAGTGTAATCCTCCCGCGCTCTCTGCACTTATGAAGTGGAACATCGCGATTTTCGTCACGATTATTCCATGAACTATGATTTTCCTGCGTGTCCACTTATTCCTCATTCAAATGATTGCTCTGGTATTTATATCTTCTTTAGTGTATTATACATATAACTGTATGGGGAAGATGCGTTAGATGTCTCAACTTTGAAATTATATAACTCAAGATCAAAAAAACAATTGCGTTCATTGTTTTTCTCCAGTACCATACAAATAGTGCCTGGGGAATTTTTTACACTAATAAATATAATAAACATGTAAACATATGTATTTATAACTATAATTGTAGTCTAAAAAATTAACCTCCCTTATCAACATACAGCGAGAATAAATTTACTAAGCTAGATTTTTACGAAACTTAAAATATCGTACAATTAAGAAACGTTCCAGCGGAAATTTATTATCCTGATACATGATTTTTATGATTTTTGAACCTGTAGACGTGGATTGTGAACTTAAATAAATTTGATCAATTATATTTTATCTCAACTTAAATCCTTTACAATTATGTTTCAAAAGAAAAAAACAAATAATTAATTAAACTGTGAAATTATCTTTCTTTATAAGTTCATCAACACATAATGATAATTTCGAAATTGTATATATATATCATACTTATTATTATGTTACAGTAATGATGCTTTGTACAGCAACTTACAGAATTACAAGGTGAATCACCTACCAAAGACGTATCACACAAACTTAAAATGCAGTCACCAACTTACTGAACTGCATTGCGAAACACCTACCAAGAACGTATCACACACTTCTGCGTGACGTCACCAGTTGGGACGTCACTTACGTTTTACATGCCTAGCCGCCTGCCTATTACACCATTATGCATTTTACATTACCGAGCATGGTGATTCCAACGGTTGGAACATTATTCAGGTTTCCCCATTGCTTAAGTAAGGAAAACACTTATTTAAAAAGGTCACATCCTTTTTTCTCAGTGCAGTCATACCTTGGCAAGTATCGTTTACGGTTATAATTTTATAATAACGAATCTCTACTGCTCATGCGTAAAGTAAATCTATGCTACGGATTGGATATTCCATATCTTTTAAAAATTAAAAATAATCCTTCAGGATACGATAGCAAACCGTAGGGACACTTAAAAAAATATGTGGTTTATAATCTAACAAAGAATACTTTTTCCTGACCTGCGTTTCGTTGTGGGTTTTGTGCTATTTTTGTGTGTGTTTTTAGTTTTTATTGTTTAGCTGTGTCGACTGATTTTGTTTTTTCACTGTTTTGTTCACTTGTGTGATGTTTTTGTTTTCACCATCGTGTTATCTTTTATTTTGATTTGTTTTTGTTGTCTGTCTTGTTCTGTAATAATAAGTTGTTCGCCCGTATTTTTGTCGTTTCAGTTATATACATATTAATTTTCCATTGACAAGGAAACGGCTTTTCCTAATCATCTGTTTGGGGTGTTGTGAAATGTTTTTGTCGTTTTTAGTCTTACAGTGCTCTGTGTGTGCGTGATTTATATTTATTCTCATGGTCGGCAATTTATGCAGTCCAAGTACACCATCATAATAACGTGAACTCACCATTACCATTTAACTTCAAAGATACAGCTGTGATCATTATTTCACTTTCCTGCCGGGTGACATATTTATGTTTGTGTGAGTACGTGTGTGTGTCTTCATAAATTTTTCGAGCCTGTGCATTGATTTGTACCAATCTCTGTACACTTAGACTAGTTATCTCATTCACTTATATCACTTAAAAATTAAGTTCTTTTATAATATATCGTGGACTACCTATGCAATCCCTGCCAAATTTGACATGCATGTGACTTACAGTGTGCGAATCAATCTTTTTTTGGCAGGAGGTGGGGAGGATGACCTATCTCATAAATATTCTTTGTCAGGCTCATGCAGGAGAAAGTATTTCCCTGTCACGGGAAGTGATTTCCATCCCAGAAGAATAATAATGCAAAATGGCTTATAAGACTAATCCTTCGCATGCAAAAATTATCACAACGAAGCTCGATGCCTACTTGAGATGGGAAGTACTTGCTGGAATACACAAGAGGTCACAGACGAATACGATTATACTGACTGTCAGAAACCAGGTTTTCGGTGTCGCCCAAATTTTTTGTGTTAACCTTGGTATACTTAATTTTACACCAGGCACAGATTAGAAACATGGGAGACCGTACTTTGGTTATATAACATATAAAATAGTACATATTTCTTCTTGGAAAACGCGAATCCCAAGAAATTTCGAGTTCACATAAAAAAAATCCTTCCCTCCTTTTTTTTTCATCAAAAATTTTAATTCGCCCTACATGTAAGCACAGCGGGAGAAATATATTATTTAAGTTTAACAAATACTTATTTCCAAAATGGCACAATGTAATTATTATAGTTTAAAATGCCAAATCAATTAAATTATATATGCAGATTCAAGGACTCTTTGTAAGACATTGCCACCAATCAAACTTCTATAGCCTCGGAGCAATTGTCATATTTCTCAGCCCCGCCAGTTAACTAACGATTGTTATATATTTTCGATTTACAAATTTTAAACTTATTATAGCACACACATTGTGCTAGTATTTGTGATTTATAATTGAAATGTAATTATAATAGTTAAATATTTATCAAAATGCGTGTGCAGACATCACGGCGGGACAATTACAACACTACTTTCGTGGTTACTGCCATTTGGAAGTACCAAAATCGCGACGTGACATGTTCCTGTGCAAAGCGTTTATCTGCAAAAAATGTTGGAAATATTAACAACAAATTAATAACATGTTTTAAACATATTTAAGTAGTTTACAAAAACATGATGAATTTATATTTTGTAATACACCAGTATATATATTACCCAAGGTTAGAACGTGAGCAGGGCTTCAGAAAAGTGTGAAGCAACAGTAAATAGATCATGCGCGATCTTAATAGTTTAGTCCAAAATCGCAAGACATTTTTTATAAAGAAAGTATTAATAACACGGTAACATGATGCTCTTTAGCTGAAACTTTAAACTTAGTTTAGGCACATTGAGGGCTTTTTCCTTGTAAGTGGTGTATATATGACAACGTATTGATATATTTTTATAGTCCATTTGTGGTTAACTACAACTTTTCTGAAGCCCCGCTAAAGTTCTTCTTAGAGGATATTCCTACACCTCATGCAAACTAAGCTTAACTTTGTATAGAAAACCATATACATTGAAACATACTCAATTGAATAATATTTTGTGTGAGAATTATATCGTACTAGACATTGCCAATGCGCCTATTTCTCCCCGTTTTTATTGAAAGTATTTATAAAATTAAATTTTTCAATTAATCTTTACATTATAAGTAAAAGTTTAATTTAACAAAAAAATACATACTTGTATTTTAACATAAGTACAAAAGACTTGTAATCCATGACATTTTTAAGAAACATACAAATGCGTCAAACATAAAGTGATTTTCTAAAATCCTGATCAAAAATATGAAGATATTGCGAATAGACGATAAATAACAAAGGTTTTAAATTTTTTTATCATTATCGTACTACCCACTATGTTGAACGAAACTAAGTACCGGCATCCGTTATGAACAAAAGAAAATTATTTAACCATATAGAAAACAACATAATTATTTATATATTTAAAAACTGCTGACACCGCACTTACTTAGTGCATCAGAGTACATTTAAGTATGATTGTTTTAACCCGTTAGGTCAGATATTAATTTCTGAAATTATGTTGTAATCACGTAACATTTTGGTAACCGCTGTACTTGTGTTCAGCACTGGTCTTGCAACCAGTGGACGACGTGCTGCGTACTCGATGACGTTTACATTCACCATTCATGTCAAAAATGCGCAGAGAAGTACACAAATCAGATCAGCCACAATGAAGACTGGGCACTGATGCCTTGCTGCGTACAGTATCGTTCATAAATACAGTTCATGTGCAACGTGTTCACGATCGTTGATACGGTGACTGAACGGATTTATAATGTAAGCAGCAAACCATTATTTTATAGACTTTTCACGATTACTTCTATTTTTTCTGAAGCCTTGCTAAACTTCTACCTTCAGAATATTCCTCCGCCTTATTCTACCAAAGCTTAACCAAGTATAGAAAATTGCACCAAAAGGACAGGGCACAAGATTCGTGCGCGTTTAGTGAAATAATAATATTTTGCATATGAACCATTCCTTACCAGGCATTACCAACACACCTATTACCTCCCTGTTTTATTCATATTAATTAAATAATGTAACTTATAGAGAATATAAGTAGAAGTTCATGTTAACTACAAATATGGTACTTTTATGTTAATACAAGTTAAAACGCCTGTAATAAGGGGCATAATTACGAAACAATCAAACATAGCATACATAGGAGGGTTTTAAAATGTTCGATTCAAAAAGTTTGATTGAAAGAATGAAAGTTATTGACCTGGTGTTACTTACAGAGTAGGGAAAGTTAGCATGCTATAGCAAGCGCGCATGCTTATGTCGTTACCAGCATGCTTGTGAGGTGACATTGTCACGCGACAAAAATGGCTATTTTCCCGGTTATAATGTTGCTCGTTGAAAAATTAATGTATTTTGTGTAACTGTTCTGTTCACAGAGTTCCTCGAAAGATTTTTTTCTATCTCTAACAGGGCAATGAAATCGCAAACACCTGACAACTGCACGAATTCGTTCCACCTTCATAATCTTCCCCATATTTCGTCACGACGAGACGAGAAACGGACCCAGGTTTTTTTGTACGATTTAAACACCAGGTAGAAAGAACTGGGATATAACTTCCTTCCCCTCTTTTCATAACTCGTTTTCCTTCCTTTTGCGTTTTCAATAACTTGAAGCAGACTTCACTGCTTGCCGGGGAGAAGAAAGTTGGGCCGTGTTTTCAGAGACAGTGTCTTGGGGAAGACCTTCCTCAAATATCTGGTGGCACAAGTGGGTAAATGGAAAACTCTGTTTAATCTCCGCAAACAAACTCTCTAGAGAGAGGTCTTAATTAATAAATCTCTGGGGAGGCTGCAATAGAAGAATAATGAATGATGAAACAGGGTTCCGAGACAGAAAAATTCCCGAGTAACCCGGCATGTGGCAACGCACATATTGTGGAATATGTACAGTCAGCTCACGGCCAATTGGGCATTTCCGGAAGAACTGTCTAGTGCACTGGAAGAAAACATTTGTTAGTTGCTACAAAAACAGTTTGGTTGATACTTTCCAAAGATAAATATTGTTGTGGTAAAAAATTTACTGTGGTGCTCACTAATATATTAATTTATTAACAATATATTTATAAGCTCCCACCAGAAAACATAGTTGGCAGAAATAGCATTAACGTCATCCACAGTAATAACATTTTGCTGTGACTGCAAAACTACATCCGTTATAAACTCGTCGTGCGCTCTGACTGGTCTATTCGAAGTGGCCACCTTCTCTCCACGACGCCATATTTGCCCGTGTTCGTTTCTTTGCATCAGGTTATTAACTAATTCATAAGGGATATTCTTAAGAGCATAGTTTATATAATTTCTTTCTTCTAAATAAGTGAATGTTACACGTAAATGATTCCAGAAAATAAACTTTCCATGAGGTGATTGTGTGGGCCTTGCTATGTGTGCCACATCTGCTTAAGAGAACACATGAACGTCGAGCAAGGTGGTGCAACGGTTATACACTGAGTTCGCATGTTGGAGATTCTGTGTTCGAGTCCCGCTCCTCGCGATGTGTATTTCAGTTTTCAATTGTTGGTGACCACAAACGACCAAGGAGTGAAGCATACACAAAGATTGTTAAAAGTAATGTACTGGGGGCCGACATTGTGTAAAGACGTCGAAGAGTTTATCACTCGTGAATGCATTACGAGAAAAAGTTTAAAATCAGTCAAGTCTCCGCAACATACTTTACCAAAAGTTAAAGCCCCATTTCAGTTAGTTTCACTAGATATTCTTAGTCCTTTACAGAGAAGCGAATAGGGAACCAAGTAAGTTTTGACTTTTATTTATTACTTTACACATTATTGTGAAGCAACACCATTAGCTGATCAGACTGTGGAAACCTCAACGAAACATTTCGTAAAACAGATAGTTGTGAAGAGTGGGTGTCCTGAAAGTTTACTCACATATCAAGGCCGAAATTTTGACTGTAAATTGATGTTAAAGACGTGTAAATTGTTGAGAATTAAAAAATATTCAAACCTTGCCATTTTAACCTCAATGTAATGGACGTGTTGAAAGACTTAATAGAACGTTGGTTGATATGATCTCTGTTAATAATTAAAAAAGCTTCGAACCTCATCATTTCTGCCTCAATGTAATGAACATGTTGAAAGACTACATAGAACATTGGTCGATATGATCTCTCACTTCATTAGCAAATGTGGAAGTGACTGAGAGGATTATTTACCTAATATTGCGTATGCTAACATATCTGTTCCACTTTCAGTAACCGGGTATAGATCTCATTATTTAATGTATTGTAGAGAAATCAGGTTACCACCTTTGGATGACATTAGTTGTCACACTTAGTCAGCGGAGGGTGGTATCCCTGTGACTGACCACGTAGATGTTTTAAGTAAAAAGTTAAGGGAGGCCCATGAAATCGCCAGGAAAAGAAGTGAGCTTACTGCTAGGAAACAAAAAGTGCTCTATAATAAGAAGACTAAGCCACCTACAATTAAAGTAAATGACTGTGTGTGCTTGCATATTCCTAGTGTAAAGGGCACAGTTAACAAGTTTTATAGGTTTCCGTCTGGACCTCATACGGTATTACGTAAGTTGAGTGACATCACATATTGGATAATAGGAAAGTTATTATTCATAGGTACAGATTGACCATGCCGAAGGACCACATAGCCGTCGATGACGGCTATGATAAGACAAAACAATAAGAAGTGTATATTGATAATGACAGTGTAAGTAATGATGACTTAGGTATGTCTCAAGGCCCTTATGATTCATATTTTGATGAAGATACTAGAGAGGAAAATTCATTTGGTCCATTATCTCATCCTATTTTAGAGAAGGTAGGAGAGATTGCAGAAATCGAAATGGAAAATCCAGTTGACGAAAATTTAGATTCTAGCAGTAGCAGTAGAGATGCCGATGGAGCAAATGATGCATGGGAACCAACAAGGTATCATAGAAATATAATTCAGAGCGAAGGAAGTGAACCTTCAATTCAGTATAGGCTACGTTCAAATACGATTAATAATTTACGTGAAGAGGCAGATAGAAATAATAATGTCTAGTCTATATACAATAGTGCAGGTGTCTTGCATTTCAGATCACATCGCAGGAGCCAGTGTGATACTGATTCAAGAAAATTGTGTTTTGCTAACCGGGACAGATGGACAATTCTTCTAGACATTCCTGTTAAGGAATTAAAAGATGCGGTTGATGAATGCAAAAAAGGTATTCCAGTAGAATTGCGTATACTTATATTCCTTTGGGAATCAACCACAGGATTGCATGGCATGATGTCAATATTCCGTTTAGCGAGAGCAATATTATTCACAAGTTAATTGCTGAGTAAGATGAAGAAATCGTTAGTTCGTTGCTATTACTTCCGGGCTCTTCTAGACGAGATAAGAGAGGGTTAATTGACGTAGGAGGTAAAGTTCTGTAATTTTTGTTTGGCACATTAACGACTAATGATTATGTTCATATTACTCAGGTCACTAAGGAAGTGGAAGATATGCAGGAAAATTTGATCCATGTAGCAGAGGAACAATTAAATTTTATAAAGGGACTTAGTAGAAAAGTTGAGAAAAACATCACGATCTATAGACAAATTAACAGAGGTGTTGGGAAAGAAAATAAATACTTTCAATCAAGAAATTCATGAAGACGTCACCGCGTCGTTCGTCTTTGGAATTTCTCCTCTCCAAGTTGGCCTTCTCCTTGGCCGACTCAGCTACCCTCCTGTTTCCTCCCTCATTTACCTCCCTTGATTNGTAGAATTGCGTATACTTATATTCCTTTGGGAATCAACCACAGGATTGCATGGCATGATGTCAATATTCCGTTTAGCGAGAGCAATATTATTCACAAGTTAATTGCTGAGTAAGATGAAGAAATCGTTAGTTCGTTGCTATTACTTCCGGGCTCTTCTAGACGAGAGAAGAGAGGGTTAATTGACGTAGGAGGTAAAGTTCTGTAATTTTTGTTTGGCACATTAACGACTAATGATTATGTTCATATTACTCAGGTCACTAAGGAAGTGGAAGATATGCAGGAAAATTTGATCCATGTAGCAGAGGAACAATTAAATTTTAAAAAAGGGACTTAGTAGAAAAGTTGAGAAAAACATCACGATCTATAGACAAATTAACAGAGGTGTTGGGAAAGAAAATAAATACTTTCAATCAAGAAATTCATGAAGACGTCACCGCGTCGTTCGTCTTTGGAATTTCTCCTCTCCAAGTTGGCCTTCTCCTTGGCCGACTCAGCTACCCTCCTGTTTCCTCCCTCATTTACCTCCCTTGATTTCCCCTCATTTTGCATGATCTTTTTTTTAGTATGGGGGCAAGATATTAGTCGTTACTTGTCTTGTGCTGCGCTTATTCTCCGCCTATCCTAACCGAGAACTTCGTCGAGTCGACGCCTCCTAGAGCTGTGTCAAATTGCAATATAACGTAAATTGTCAATTTGGTCGTTCTTTGAACGCGTGTGCTATGAGCCACATTTTAACTTGTATCGATGTTTGAGTGGCCGAAATGTGGAGTTATTTGAAACGGTGAGTCATGGTTGCAGCATTTTCTTCTTTGGATCTGTTTAGTGTTTTTAATAATTGTGTGACGTAGTTTTATGTCTTTTGGGCATGCAGTGAGTTAATATTTTTCTAAATTGTGGTTTCGGCCAAACTAAAGTAAAACTTTGCTGTTTGTTCCAGTTGTTTTAGCGTGTAGTGTATAGTATTAATCTGCGGCCCATTTATGTTCATTTATAGTTTAATTTATTTTACTGTGCTTCCACGACTGACGCGTTTGGCTTAGTTAACTCAATATTTTAAACGTCGTCGTCCTTTTTTTTTATTCGATGGAGTNTTCCACGACTCACGCGTTTGGCTTAGTTAACTCAATATTTTAAACGTCGTCGTCCTTTTTTTTTATTCGATGGAGCTTTTACTGCGTCTACTGACTGCCTCCACCGATGTAACATTTAAAGTAAAAATTTTAATGCAGCATTTAAATTGTGTNTTTTACTGCGTCTACTGACTGCCTCCACCGATGTAACATTTAAAGTAAAAATTTTAATGCAGCATTTAAATTGTGTTTTTACGTAAATGAGGCTTTACTGGTTATATAAGGCTGCCTTCCTTTAGTTTAATGGCTCCTTTTAAAACCATTAATCATTATAATCAATAATTTGTATTTTGAATGTTTTAAAAATATTGCTTATTAATGTAATAAACTCTATTGAACATTTTGAGTAACTTTAACTTTGTTGGAGCAATTCACTTTATACTTAAAATTTTGTGAATTGTTGGTGTTACGAAATTTAACTNAGTAACTTTAACTTTGTTGGAGCAATTCACTTTATACTTAAAATTTTGTGAATTGTTGGTGTTACGAAATTTAACTTATTTCGTACTTTGTGGATCTTTAAAACTTTTGGTAATTATCAATTTATTCATGAATCAAACAGTGCTGCATATTCTTGTAAACTTTGATCAAAATATATGTAATTGAAACTGGTNAGTAACTTTAACTTTGTTGGAGCAATTCACTTTATACTTAAAATTTTGTGAATTGTTGGTGTTACGAAATTTAACATATTTCGTACTTTGTGGACCTTTAAAACTTTTGGTAATGATCAATTTATTCATGAATCAAACAGTGCTGCATATTCTTGTAAACTTTGATCAAAATATATGTAATTGAAACTGGTTGTATTGTTTGTCATTTGTGCTGTGGCACATCGCGAAAAGAGAAAGTATTCAATTGATAATATAATTCCCTTTGAAATCTATTAATATATATTTGGAAGTTTAACAGAGCCTATCCTTTCCCAGTTTTTGGAGCAAGGCTTGGGAGATACAAAAGAGGTATTCCTAGCTATCCATACTTTGCTTTGTCTAAATATAGATAATTCTATGCCTTGTTATCACACACTGATATGAGCGAATGCAAAGGTGGAAACAACATATTCTGTTCAGCAAATATCCCTACATTTTCAGTAAAAGAACCAAATTGTCTAACTAGTTTGATGTTGAAACAAAGCAATCTTGATCATGCCTTGTGTAAACGAGAAATGATGAGTAAAATATTCACGCCAGTGTTCATAAGATCCTGGGATGGCACAAGTTGGATCTACTCAGTGACAGAGAAAATGAAAATAACTAAACTTTTTCCGAATAATGCCAATGGTAATCATGCATTGAAAGAGTGGATCTCGGCGCAGGGAGTCTTGTCCCAGGTAAGCAGTTGTATGCCTAGATGTGAAAAAGTTCAGTTACTTCCTCATAGCAATAAGGTAGTTAATGCACGTGAATTATGATATCGGAAATATTCAGTTTCCAAAAATTGAATATCGTTGCTAACTACAGAGGAAAATTATTTAATTATCTCAACCTTAAATTAATTCAAAGTTGACTTGTGCAATATAACTAATGAAGATGGTAATGTTGAGTTGCACAAGATAATGATTAAACCTCAAGAAGTGAAACATCAACATACACCCCATGCTCAAGTTGCACATGGTATATGAACCATCGTCTTTGTCATCATCAGTGGAGGCGTCGTCATTGTTCTCTTGTGCCTGCTTGTGCCTGGCAAATGAGAGGGCCGGTGAGCAGGTGTCTGTATGTAGCCCCATTCCATCGGCGAGCTTCCGAGAAGGCAGTTCCTCAATCTAAGGTGGAAGAAGGCATCGAGATGTACTCGGTCTCTGATCAACATAAGGAACATCCTACTCCGGAAGAATCCGTAGTGAATACTACATGTTTCACCAACACTATGATGCAACGATGTGGTTAGTGAGTGCGAGCGAGTGAGAGTAAAAGTAGAGCACAGTGCGTGTTTAAAACATCATTTTTGCTGTAACAAATTGAACAAGATTCAAAGTTAATCAATATTGAATTAAAAGTATACATTTTGTTATATGAATAACACAACTTTTGAGAATCAGTATTTTCTACTCAAAATTATTATATTATCGTTAATGACATCATGATCAACTGATTGTATTAGTTAGTTTGCAAATAAGTGCTTATGTCTGATATCAATTGTATAATGAACTGAAGTAGTGAACTTATAGTTTCTCTTTAAACAAGTTGAAACATTTTCATGATTAAGTTGTATTATTTATCAATTATCATATTTAATTAACAATTTAATTAGCATTTAATGTTTCCAATATTAGTTTATTATTTTTACATTATTTGTGTAAAATAATTGAAAACATATAATACAAATGATGACCTAATATTTCGATATTGCACACATGTGAAGATAAATACACTGAAGATGGAGATAACAATAATTAATCACATTACAGTACTAATGTGAATAGTTCATTTAAATCATTTCTATTTGTTTATGTACACTCATAAATTCCATGACAACACATTGTATATGAGTGTACACTCGCTACATTTTGTGTTTCTTTGTATGACTAACTTGTTAAATGTCATGATAGAGTGATGAGCTGACTTAGTAAATAGAATCCCTATTTGTTTTGATAGTGTATTGAAATTTTCGCGTAGTAATGAAGATTTACTTCCCCTTTTATTTTCTTCTCCTTTGATTGAAAACGCTTTCATTACTTACAGAGAGAAGGAGACCTGCTATGCCTGACTGTTCCCACTTCCGACCGCGTCCGGAGCTCCGACGACAGGCGACCACATCCAGACTTCTGAAGCTGATAGTCACCGCCTCTTCCTTTCAGCTGCTTGTACTCCTTCAGACTAGATAATCTGACACAATTATCTTTATCATTCCATTGTGAATCGTTTCTTCAGCTTTACTTTGATAGAGATAACTTATATTTATGAGATCTTTTTCAAAAAGGGGGATGATGTGATGCCATGGTGTAACTTCACGGCTCTCATCTCTGCACCAGCGACAATCAGCCTGTATTTTGGGGCTTTCTTAGCGCCTTGTGGTCGACCAGCGACACACTTGCGGCGGCAGCGCCGTGATATAGCATTATTTCACGGGACGCCCTTCCTTTTGTTTCATCTGCTCGTGCGCCCTGTTATTCCATGTTATTTTCTCTCCTCGTGATAACTTTTTCCTGCGTGACCAACCTTTTCCCTATCACGAGGTCATGCACCCCAGCCAATCACTGCACGACTTCTGGCAGTCCTGACAAGATGGCCAACACCCTGGTCACCGCCCTGGCGGTACTCGGTAGACTGGAGGGAGAGGTTCCCCCACCGCTAAGCAATATACTATATTATACATTGCACAGCCTGTGAGCGTCATTCTTGCTTCAGCGTCCGAAGGGACTTCTTCTAGAGGACTTCAGCTGCTCCTGGGACGACCGACGACCAGCGGCCGGGACCACACCCTCCACAGCTTCCAAATGACACTGGCTTCAATAATTTTTCTGACGCTTGCAACCAGCTTGCGAAAGTTAGCAACATTGCAAATACTTGTGCTAAAGCGCAACACATAGTTGTACTTTTAAAATCATTGATTGAGATATTTATTCATGTTAGTTAAAGTTATTTCAATTGTGCCCATAGCCGCTCGAGAGCACAACACGTGGTTTTCACTTTCAAAATGTTGAACTTTTCTCAAACTCTAGGTTTTGCAAGGTTCAAGACTAACGTCATAAAAAAGTTGGATGACAAAATTTTTCGGGAAAAAGAAAAGTGATTAACTGAATTCCATTTCAATAAAAGACCCTGTTAAATTATTTCGTTTGAAAAATTCATTTCTCTGCAATTGATATGAATTTGAATTTCATAGTATTGGTGATAATATTTTTTTATTAATTTTCAAAGAATTATTTTGTGTACTTGCTGATTTTGTAGTTTATATTCCTACTCTTTACAAATAATTTTCAATTTATAAATCGAAAACTATAGACTGTATAAATTATTTCAGTATTAAATATTTGCCAGCATTCAAATACCTTGCCAATAAATCTAACCACATCGAAATATATCAAGTAGTAGTTTAAATAGTACTCCTGATTACATGTATCGGGGATTCGCACACTGCGAGACCTTTCCACGAACTTGATTTGAGAATCTTTCATAAGTGCAAAAAAAGAGCAGTTTACACGTTAGTTGGAATTGCAGTTACCATGGCGAAGTCACGCTACTTACAAAGTGAAGCTATTATTTGATATATTGTTCAAGATGGCAAAGGAAACTTCTCGAGCTAGAGCGATCCCTTGCTTCCAGCAGACAGTTTCTCTGGCGCGAGCACGCGAGTAATTCCCTCTCATCACATTCCAGAGACCTAATTCCGTTCCGTAGCTGCCGCCATTTGTACCCGGCCTGCGCAGCCTCCTTCCACGTCATTACGAGGGTTCAAGCGAAGGGAGCGGAGTAATGGCGTCTGGAGGGAAAGCATATCTTGACCAAATGACCGAATCTTTCATCTCTGAAACTTGCTTGTGATGGCAGGCCTCGTGACAGCCCGCTTGAAAAACTTCAATCCATTTGAAAGAAGAATTACAAGGGCTGGAAAATGGAATCGCTCCTGCACCATCGTTGGCCTGGTGTGAGCTGGGGAACATTTGGGAACTGTTATTGCACGATATGAAACCACGGGGAAAGAGATTATTTGTCCATAATGTTCATAAATATCGTCTTAAGGATTTTCATTAGCGTTAATATTATAAAGAGCATGAATTTCGTCTAAAAGGTTATAACAACACGAGGATAACATTCCTAGAACTCGCAAGTTCATAGTTCCAAATCTATTGTTCTTTCAAACGTTGAGAACTGTAACAACCTCACACTAATTCAATAAAAATAACATCAAACAAGTCACAAATTCTAAAGTCAGTTAAAGGAACATTATCCGAGCAGCCTGGCCTTTACGTGACACTGAATGAATTTTATAATTTTATATAGAGCCTTTTCAATTCACGGTGTAAGAGAACGAAATGTTTTGACTCTCACGCTTTGAAAAAAGAAAAAGGAAAACAAATTTTACATTTATGAATTTTAGATAAAATTAGATCAAAAGTTCAGCGTTTTCCTCTTTTTTGATCAGTAGATAGTAAACTTTCATACCAATGTCACTAAAATAAACTAAATTGAATGCAGATGTGTATCAAATGCTAGTAAATATTTAGTGCGTTCCGATTTCAATAAATGCCAAAGCAGAAATCAATGAAAAATTAAATCATGACTTCTACTTCATGTATATTTCTATTTCTGCTATTACTGCACCTATCGTGACGTAACAGCGTGCGTGAAACCAGTCTGGCTGCTGGTCAAACACCAAAACACTATTTTCAAGATGCGTGCTGTGTTTGATTTCGGTTTCCTTTGTGGATTATTTTAGTATTTTGACATTAATTTTATGCCATCTTATACATTAGTTGTTTGTATGTATTTTGTTACCGTGCCTTTCTTAGGCTCTTGATACATTTTGACAGACATGTAAATTATAAAGAAATAAATAGGTATCAGCTGCCATATTCAGTCATTAATTTTAAGTTAAAGACTGGTACTAAACAATCCATAAAAATTTGCTTTTCATTAACAACCTCAGTACGTCATTGCTTTAGTGTTATTCTCTGCATAAAAGTGCTTTTCATGTTTCAAATGAAATGCTTCTATTCAAGAATCTCACTTCTGGACACTTGTATTGCCCTGTGTCACTTGTCTTCATCGACGTGGCCAGGCAATTTATTCTAGCGTTATCGTGTTTTCTGTTCTTCTAATAGGACAGTATACTCCAATTACTTCCGACATCAGGACATTAATGTAATACTAATACAATCTGACATAAATGCATGAATTGGAATTTCACACTAGTTTATTTATATATCAATGTTATTTAAGTTTCAAACTTATTAATAAAATAAAACCATCCTAAAGAGAGAAAGCACGATTTCTACTGGCCAAAATGATTATAAGAGCCAATAAGAATTGCCGGCGCCCCATTGTGTCGAGATCAAACACTGAATAGGAAGCCGACGTCCCGCAGTTGTTGAATAAGCCAGAGCCAGTCGTCCATAATCTGGAGGAAACAGAATGATTATCAGAACCACTAGCTATTCGATAACATCTCAACGCAGTGTTTAGGAACAGCAGGATACGACGGAGATCGGACAATTGTCCAGCTCCTCCTCCGTGGACTCCGAGAAGCCCCGATCTGACAACACGCACTCTGGAGGTTCATATAGAAGAATGCCTGGTAGCACCGTTATTTAAACAACGACCAATCAGCTCACACATGAAGTGCGCACAGCCTTCAAGGAAGTCACCTTAACAATGTTGATTAACATGAACAGCAAAACTGGGCGGTGCATTCAGCTATGCAGGAACCACGGAGGGACACAAACGGATGTTTTACATTCTTAAGAGGTACGATTCACCATCTGTGATACGTTCATATATACTAACTTAATGTATTATATGAACTTTGTTCGCATCCTATAGACACTGAGCAACGTTTTCTCATCGTTTCGTATTATATCTGTTTTGTCACCCCCACGACAAACCGAACCAAACGTCATTTCCGAGACTTGAATTTTTATTTTGTCATTATTATTAGTAAGAATCCTCGATTCAGCTCCATATACAGGCCTGTCGGTACTGCCAGGGTCTCATAACATTTCAGCAACGTTTCTTTTCTAGACTTGTTTTCTTAGATTCGTTTTGTAAAAATAGCTGGTGACGTTACATCTGTCATCGATATTCGTTTTATTCGTCATGCCTTCCATGGTCTTATCTCCCCCACCCTCCTTCCACCTTGCACAACCACCTAAGGGACAACTTCGACTAATGGGAAAGCACATTACGGAATTTTGTGTGGCGGCATGAAGGAGGAGAAGAGATGTATACATATATGCTGCAGAAAATATTGGCTCCCAGTTGACCGACGAAAAAATCATACACGAAAAAGCAAATCGAGCGTGTTTAGTCGTACGGAAACCCGACTCACATTACGGTGATAGACGGTTCGATCATTTTCGGTTGTATTCGAAATTGCTCCCCCTCCATTATCAAAGGTTTTCCATTACCACTAAGCAAACGCCCACGTAGTTATTTAAAACGAGTTTTCCTAATTACTCTGCCATTGGATTAGGACTCTTTCAAGCTTTGTTGCGTCGTGCATAGCACATGAAAATGTTTGCGATTATTCCTTCGGATATACATGAATGTGTGGAAGCAGCCATGTAGGTCTCAGCTTATTTCTATTTCCCTTCCTTTTAACTTAATCACCTTACTTATAACGGAAATTTCTCTGTATCAGCTTTTTCCGATATTCGTATGTGGGAAACGTAGTGTGCGTTGCTTAGTTCTCTCGGAGTGCTCCCTTCAATTCCGTCTCTGCTTTCTTCCATCACAACTTCACCTGCGTGAGCGCTCAAGATCTTGTTAAGTACCTTCCAAATTTCTCTTATTTTCACTGCCGCAGAAGTAGACAAATATTTCCTGTTACATCGGCTACAGCACTTTCTGTAGCTTCGACACTATTCTATCCCGACATACGAAGAAACAAACACGGGGGGGTTGCGAGGCTACACAGGCTAGTTCCGTTTTTCGTCATTACACGTCGTTACCACGTTTCCGTACACCCTGATTCAAATTTGGAGATTGCGTAAACAGTATACACGCAATCATATATAATAACGTTCCAATGCCCGGGTCGGTATTCGCTTGGTGGACCTCGCATTTAGCTCTGACTGCGACGAATTGTGCTCTACACAACATTTCATCATTAATATTAGGGAATGTTTTTTTTAACACAAACAATTTCAATGTTAAAAAATATAAATAAATCGATTAAATAGTAAATTGGTATAATATATTCGCGGTTTTTTCACACTTTCTAAAAAAAAGAAACCTTTGAAAAATTACATATGTATGACAGGCGTGTTTGTTTCTTTCCTGAATATGTCACGTATCACAAGGTTTTATGCTTGTTTTAATGGAGAAGTTTCTAATTTTTATTAAAATACATATTATCTATAAATTATTACATTGTATTTGTAATTAATGTAAATTAAAACAAGGAGGAGATAATTTGTGTTTTGTTAATGCTTAGGGAGAAGTAGTTCTTATGGAAAACATTATTACACCGAGTGCGCACGAATGCGGTGCCTTGTCCCTTTGGTGTAATTTTCTAGACTTAGTTAAGCATTGTTTGTATGAGGCGGAAGAATATCCTGGAAGTAGAACTTCAGCAGGTCTTCAATAAAGTTGGACGTAAGCGTGAATGGACTACATGAATGTAGTAACTGAAAGAGGTACAGACACACTACCAACACTTAAAATACACTGTGTAAAAGTACACTATTAAATGAGATCGAATGGATTGTGTGTTCCTTACGAAGATACAGTGAAGATATTTTTATTGCTTTCGGCAAACTTACCGGAAGCCTGGGGTCGGTGACACTAGCAGTTAGTACAGAAGTTCTGTTTCTCACGAAGTCCACGGTATATCATTCTCTCCATGCGGGAAAAGAAAATAATTTCATGCAGGAATTTTCATGCGTGGAAATACGTATATATCAAAACTGGAAAATGAGTTAAGGAACTTGATGAATACGAACGGAAGCTCAGCTCAAGTGATCGCACCTCATATTTTACAGCTAATGGCTGAGTAGATTAATCACACGCTGCAGCAGGCGTCGTGTCGAGGGTAGTGGAGGTGGGTGGGGGTGCGACGGGCGGCTCAGGGACTACAGGATATACTGGGGCGAGGGTGGGTGTAAGAAACGCCACCAGATTACCCCTCGGCCGACCCTCAGCCCAGGAGAAAAAATCACGCAGCCCTCCGCTGCTCCCGGGGCCGAGTACGTTTTCTATTGAGCGCCATTTCTTATCGCGGGCGGCGCGAGGCGACTGTTCCAAGAGATAAGGAACAGGGTTTGGGGGAGGCATCGGTTCGGAAAGGATAGAAAAGAGGAAATGTAGAGGAGGGGAAGGGCGGTTGCCGGGAGCGTCTGACAGAGAAATATACGCGGTGTTTCTTCATGTGCATTTGGCCGCACTCCAGCGACTGGAGAAGTCACAGCTGCCGTGAGGCCAGCGTAGAAAGTGCCGGCAACTTCCCATTCCGCTTCCATTCTCCTCCTCCTCCTTATAACCCCTCCACGCAAGAAACGAGCGAAAGGGGCTGGAACGAAGTTATGAAATACAACTAAACTGACATTTAGGAGCCTCCGCTGTAACGGCAAATGAACCATCAACCCCCAACTCCCCAAGCGCGCGTTGATTTGTGGAGTTTTTCGTTTCGCGTTCCGACCATTCTTCAGCGTCCTCCGGGAGAGAATAGGGGACAGAGGGTAGTTCTAGTTCAGGAATTTGCGAGAGAGCGCAAGCACATGCCAACAATCCTTCGCGGATTTCCCAGAGCCGCGGAAACCTCGGTTCACAAAGGTAAACAGTAGCCCTCGCAAGACTTGCTCGGGCCATTTCATGCAAGTGTAAGTGCAATCAGCGCATGACAACACTAACGGCGTCCGAGGTGCAGGGCGTTACAGGTATGTGTGTGAAGAAATAACAGCCTTTTTTTATGGAAATAATAGTAACAATGCGCATGATGTGGTGAATCCTAGGTGGATGTAACATCCATCCACTGAGTGACAAACACGCGAAACGGGCCCCATGTATGCCCATCGTGGAAAAGCGAAACGGTATGAGGTAAAAAACAGAGAGGGATTCGAATTCAATGGCAAGGGAGGCAGGATCTCCCTGGGAAAACCACCGGCCACCGAGGCCACGATTACAAGCTATATTTATCAGTGTGCGCACGAATAAAAAATAAAATATTTTTATGATTAGCAATGTGCTGGTAACAATTCTCTACAACTCTCCGCAAAATTACAGATAACTTGCTTTTCCAGTAACAGCTTTTTCTATAAATTTCACAGACCTTTCCAGGAATTCACGGAAGTAGTATATTTATTTTCGTTCTGAGGCATACATCATGCATCAGGATTCAGGATTCGTAGGCCATTTTGAAAGACGTCACCTCCTGCTCTGTCATTCTGGTTGATCAGCAACCATTTTGTGACATAGATCTTTCCGCCATATTGTTTCAAGAATTTTACACTTCATTATCTGTCATTCCACCTAGCTCCTTGCTCTGTAATTCCATATTTTTACTTTTCAAAGCTCTCCGCTTCCCATATTGCCTCTCCCACCCATTTTCTCTCTTGCACTTTCTTCGTCCGGCTTCTTGAATGTAGTCTGCTGTAAATCCATAATCACCTGCTAGGGACGCTGGTGTCGGTCATTATGTATATTGCTGCTAGAGTGTGCCACCATCGTCCGTCATTTTGTTTCCACTTGTCCTTCGCCTGCTAGGGGCGCTGGTGTCGCTCTCGTTTGGCCGCCATGTTGGTTCTGAAGTTAACTGCTAGGGGCGCAGCTATTTTATTTTCGCAGAGCTCAAAATATCGCCAACATATTAGACGCCTTAAACCACTCGGCCACCGAGACAGGTAGGTAAGCTAGGTTTTAAATGTGGCTAATGCATTGCAACACTCCTCACCTCCATCCACCCATAGCATTATAAAAAATCGCAAACAATGAAAACAATACTTCTAAGAATCGAAAAACATATAACGTTTATTTCACACTCACACCACTACATAAAATATAACTCCTGCCCCCCCCCCCTTTTCTCCTCTCAAACCCCCCAAATAATAAGAAATCCCAAAAAATCTAATAAATAATTCTAAAAATCTAGGAATATGTAATGTTAACCTCACACTAATCCTACAACCCGCACCCCACATCCTCTCCACTACAACTCCATAGCAATAAGAGTAGCAAAAAAATTCTAAAATTGAGGAACATAT
>NQII01000106.1:1321649-1400095 GCA_002778355.1 Clitarchus hookeri
TTTTCTTAACTTCCACCTCAGGGATAGAGTGACGGACTTTTAGTCGGAGGGTCGGGAGTTCGGGCCTCGGTTCCTGCGCGGCAGATTTTCTGTTCGCATGTCTCGCACATATGAATTGAGAATTCTTCATCACGTCGGTCTAACTTGAGCTCGTCAAAAGTCTCTTCCACACACTTAGAGACAACTTATACCAACTACACTAACACTCTGGACAACGGTAAATATATCGGTCAAATAAGGTCAATAAAGGCAACTTAAAAAATAATAATAAGTAGATCAGGGGATACAACACCGGAATCCTGTTCGAGAGGTTGTCAGGTTCTAAATTCCTGTCCCTCCATTAGAATTTATTCATATTTTAAATGTTGGAAAAGTGTAAAATTTACATAATTTCATTTTATAAAAAAATACAGTTTCGATACATTTCACTATAGCTTTAAAGATTTGGGCATTTTTCGAACTATAAATAAAATAAATTTTTATTAAGTATTTCTTATTATTTATAAATGAATCAATTCCTAGATGTCTGGTCGTTATACGATTGTCTTGACAAGGTCGGCCAGATGACTGAACTTCGAGAGTGCTTTGTGAAAAGGTGCTGTGCAGTGGGAATGGGAAGGATGCAGAGGTATAGTCAACGTNGTTATACGATTGTCTTGACAAGGTCGGCCAGATGACTGAACTTCGAGAGTGCTTTGTGAAATTTTTCGAGATAGATTGTCTTTGACTGGCGGGAGGGATGGTCCATAGTCGTGTGTTGGGGGGAGGATGTCAAGACAATGTGATTGATTGGAGGGCAATCAGTCATGTAATGGATGTGGTGCTGGGGAAATATCTATTAATGTAAGTGTTTTAATAATTTTTTATAATACTTTCTATAAATTTTAAAATCAATTTTAAATATTTTAATAATTTTTGAAATTTTTTTGGTAATTTTTGGACTTAAGGTCATTAGGTTCAAGGAGAAGGTCACCAGCATACAGAATGGCTATTGGAATCAGTGATGTAATATGTTTCTGAATTTCTATTAGATTGCTTATATTTTAATATTTTTATTCTCGATTTTTAGTTGGTATTAATATCAAGGTCGTCAACAACCAACATGCTGGTTTGGGGTAATCAATATAAGATCTTCCTCGATTTTTAAAAGTAGTTTTTTATACGAATTGTTTGATCTTTTATGATTTGAAGATGGGCAGGTAAGGATAGAGTTTTATCGTTAGGATTATGTGTTTGAGTGGGGCGAGAGTGGGGTAACATATATTTCACGATTTTAGAATTTTTTGGAATTTTCTTGATATTATAACAATTGCTATGATGTGGGTGTGAATAGAGGACGAGGCTAACGTTACATGTTCCTCGATTTTTAGAATTATGGTTTTTATTTTTTGAGATTTTTTTAGAATTTTGTGGGTGGGTGGTGGTGAAGAGTGTTGAAATGCATAAACCACATTTTAAACCTTATTTACCAACCTGTCTCGGTGGCCGAGTGATCCGAGGCGTCAGATATGGTAATGACACAAGGTCCGGCAGTTCGATCTTGCCCTTCTGCGAACGATATTTTGAGCTCTGTAAAAATTAAGTAGCTGTGCACCTACGGGTTAACTCCATGGTGGCTGAGCGAGAGCAACACCAGCGCCACTAGCATACGGCAGTTGAACGAAGGACGATGGTGGCACACTCTAGAAGCAATAAACTTCATGGCTGACCCACAGCTAGGTGGCCCCTAGCAGGTGATTAGGGAATTACAGCAGACGAAATCACAGGTGGCGGACGAAGAAGGTGGTTGTAACAGAGCATGAAGTAAAAAAAATGGGTGCGTATAATTATGTACGCGCGTTAGAAATTATACTGCCTTGGCGTGACTAAAACAAAATTTTATCACCTATGTTTCTATTTCACGCCTATATTCATTCAGATCTCGTCCCATATCGTAATTGAATTCAAACTATATAAATGAAATGTTTTTCAATTTGCTTATTAGATGAACAGATTTTCTGTCGGTTTTAAATATAACGTGCTATGTTGTGTACCTTGCGTATTTGAGGTTAATTTTAGTTTAATTAACCTCAAATACTTAAAAACACTTTCAAAATTTTGTTATACAATTATTGTTACTATAAAATTTTTTCACGGCACAATGTAAGTAAAATTAAATAATAAGATATATTTATATTCATAATTAATTACAAATACAAATGCAATGTTTTTCAATTTGCTTATTAGATGAACTGATTTTCTGTCGGTTTTAAATATAAGCTCGTGCTATGTTGTGTACCTTGCGTTTATATATAGCTAGACGATACGCGCATGCGCGATGGGTCATACCCTTACCACGTTCACTGTCGAATTTCGTTACTCTGTGCGTGCGCAACTTCCATTGCACACTAACCGTTTACCCTCAACGCGCCAAAATAAGTATACCTTCAGAAATTCTAGAAACAAGATGGCGGAAAGGTTAATGTCACAAAATGGCCACCGGCCATCTGGAATGACAGAGCAGGGGATGACGTCATCAAGGATGGCCTACGAATCCTGATGCATGATGGATGCCTCAGAACGAAAATAACTATACTACTCGCGGAACTTCACCATAAGTTTGGTAATTAGTCTTTCTGTAAATACTTTTACTTTAAAAAAAAATTATTACGATAAGAAAAACCCTTCAATTTTTGCTATGCGGGCGTTTCACTATGTATAAAATATTAAGAATTAAAAATAATTTTTTCTGCAGACATATCTGAACACTGAACAAAAGTTTCGAAGTCTATGTCTCTTAACGCTCGCCTACAAACAATAAACGTGGCATACCTAATATTTTTGTTTCAAGTAATGCTTGAAAGTTTCAAGTGTTTTTAACGGTCACGGTTACCTGAGGATACTTTTTTGATGTTTGAATGTCTACGTCTAACCGGCGTGGATATTTAAACTGCCGCAAAAACTGTAGTTTACGAGTGAGAGTGACGAAGAAAACTTCTTGTAGACTCGGCATTGTTCATTCCCAAAAGAAGACGTTCGGTTTTTTTTTGTATTTAAGGAGCTCAGCTGCGTTTATCAAAATAACGGATAGCGTTTCTGTATGTTTACTGTGTATTTAAGTAAAAATTGCCTTGAATATAGGCTAATTTCTAAGAGCGTGACCACCCCGGAAAGGGAACTCTGACCGTAGAGGTGGGAGTCGTGTGCACTACCCACGAGACCACTGCCACTCCTCTCTTCCGTGATATATCGGCACTACATGTTGTCCCATATACATTCATATATAAAAAAAGGGGGTATTTTATTAAGCTCGCTGAGGTAGTTTATTCATTCGAATATCATTTCTAGGGTTTGGGCTTCTCAACGGCCAAATTGCCGGTTTCTCACTGCTCTGATACCAGTTTGATTCCAAACAATCTAGCCCGAGATTTCGCTACCACCGTTGCCACTGGGATTCCTCGGGGCTATCGCATTTCCTCCTGCGATGCATTCCGCCGCGGGCCAGGCAACAAGGGTCAAAATTGCCAGTGCTACGTTACTTCTTTGAGCAGTAGTGCGCAAGCCCCGGGCTTATTTCTCAAATATATATACTTTTCTATGTATCGAAATCAATATTAATTCGTTTCTAAATGTGTGTAATTCTCTACGGTTAATATATTTGACGTGAAGAAATATAGCGCTGTATTAATAAAATAACTGTATCATAGGTATTATTTTTAGTCTAAGTATTTCAGGTTTAGGTGATTTTTAGGCTTGCGGGGCGCGGACAAGTCCACAACAACAATTGTGGTGCTTTGCAAAAAAATATTTTTTGACCCCACTGTTGCATAGTGTAGCAGCGTCCCTCCTCCCCCAGCCTCCCGGCTGCCTGTCACCAACCGGCGGCCTGCGTGACGTGCCTCAAGAATCCAGCCCATCTGTGGAGGACGTTGTGCTGAGCGCGGGCGAGGGAGGGGAGATATGACGTGCCAGTTACTGACATCTCGTGCCTAGCGGCCTCGAAGCGTCTTCCGGAGGGTCTGGGATTGCCTCCTTCGGTCAAGAAACCTCTGTACTCTCAATCATGTCAACTGGGCGTTGAGTTATGCAAAAATGTTCAGGCCCTGTGTAAAATCAGGCCTCACCCCGCCAGCGAGAGGTCATGCTTGAGTGTTGACGGCGGTGCGAGAAAAATGTTCTGGCGGGCGTCCGCGAACGACGCCGCTTATGTTTAAGGGTTCTGGTCACCGCAGAATGCATTTTATTATACATTTACACGAAATACTGTTCAAATTGTAAACATCACTTACCGGCACTATCCCATCACATAAAACAATTAAATGACATTTTTTTTTGTAAAAATCGCATTCATAGTGTTTACTTCAGAATAAATAACTACGAGTTATTGTGAAAAACCCTTATAATATTAAATTTTTTAGCAATTTTTAAATATTGCTCAAATTAATGCATTTACTTTGTATAATTTGATTTGTAGCAGTCTATGATTTTTTGTAAAACTAATTTTGCTAAGCGTACCTTAAAATCAATTAAGACTCTAAATTACTTTGTTTTGTAATTTTATGTCCCCAAAACAATAACAATGTAATTTTGACATTCCATAATGCAAAAACTACCTGATCTAAATTTGATTTTTTTATGCGAGGAAGGCGTACTTATGAGTAACATGTACAGATTGAACGGATTTTCGTACAATTATAAAATAATAAATTATGTTGGTGTCCAGCACCCTCATGCCTGTACAAAGTCTCTGGATAAGTGCGGCGGTGTTTGTGGTTGACCCGAGCGTCTTAGTGGAGTTGAGAGATCACGACAGACTGCCACGCTGGTGCACGTGGACTCATTCTGAGTATTAGAGTACATCGTTCCCATTAGCAGGACTAATTATTTGTTAAATTGATTTATGCAATCATGTAATCAGTAATAGTTGTTTGTTACAAAGGATTGTGATTGAGTAAATTACGTATACAGTAGAAAATTGTGAATGGAAAAGCTCTAGAGGTTGCTTATTTAGGGTCAGGAAATTCATTCTAGTTCTTTTATTACATTAAGAGTTCCATCGCTCACGAACCTGTCAACCCGCTGAAGCATGAAACAGTATACTTTTTTTGTTCAATGCTTAGATTGTATATAATGGCCAACTTGTCCGTTCTTGTTCGGCTGATGCGCAGACGAGTCCACGGACAGACGCAGCACAAACATCAGTCGAGCGCGTCCAAATGCGAGCGGCGTCGTGACGCATTACCGCCGGCGCCATGCTGACACTGGACGCGCTACTAGAGGAGCCAGTCCACTGGCTAGCCGCAGTGCGAACGGCGGCCACACGATCCGCACTGCGCTCGCTACCAATGCCTCATTACCGCCCACGAATTTATCTCTTAATTTCACAGTATTCCCATCGAAGTTTAACGTTGTAGCATATCAAAAAATTAACTATTTTGTAATTGTACCAAACATCGCTCAACTTGTATGCATTATATGTGGTGTTATTTTCAAAAAATAAACAAATTTTGCACTATATTTTTTAAACAATTTGATTTCATACAAAATTTTTTGTTCTGTTATTGTTTACTAAGTTGTATAAATAAGAAAATTTACAATGGAAAATAATGCAGTGTTCTACCACGTTTCACATATTTATGTAATAACCAAATAACAAGCCACATTTTACACATATGAAAAACAAAAGTTAAATAAAGTTTTTGAATTTTTATATATTTTTTAAAGATTACATTTTTTTGGCGAGTTTTTAGAATTTTTTGGCTTCAAGGTTAATGGGGTTATGGTCAATGGTCAAGGTCACGAAATATAACATGACTGATGAGATGGACACTGATTGACCTGGCGAGGGGCGGTAATTTCGCAATCTTAGTCGATCCACCTGTCATCGAACCCCAGACCTCCTACTTGTACGTCTTAAAAAAACATATTTTAATATTTTTGAATTTTTTTTAATTTTAGGAAAGTATTTTATATTTTTGGGGATTTTATATTTTTCTGTAATTTTTGTTAATTGTTTTGGTTTCAAGGTCATGGTCACAGGGTCAAGGTCAACATAATTTGTCAAATTCCAGCCAAATCCAAAATGGCGGTTGGGTGACTGGAATGACAGAGCATGAACGGCCCCTGGCACCTGTGCCCAGTGCCCTTGACCAGACTCGTCCAAATTATTCTACTAATATTGTAATGCTCTTTACTCTCATGGGTTGGCTACTTAAATACCAATGAATTAATTTAAGGATTTTACGATTAAACACCTTTGATATGTGAAAATGGTTATAAAGCGTTTTAGAGGGATCTTTCAAAAGCTCATTAACCCCATAAATATTGAATACTCATTGCTTCTAAAGGTTGGGTACATAAATACCTATAATTAAATTCCGAAATTTAATATAAATTGTATATCTTAAGAAGGCGAAAGAGGTAAAATATGTTTTCGATGGCATTTTACCTACATTTCCCCGTTTCCGTGATTGCAACTTTCAAACCAGCATATTTTATAAAAACTTAAGAAAAAGAAAAATTATTATAACCAGGAAATTATCTCTGTTACTGTGACACACAAAGTTCCTTAACTTTAGAGTGCAGACAAGGTTTTCAGAACTGAGCATGATCATTTTTGTAAATTGCGCGGTTAGAAAAACACATGGCACTATGTTTATTCCTAAAGATATTTTATATACCTGTATAAATAACATTTTACTCTGCCGTTAATAACTTCGAATGCCAACTTGGATGAATGATGAAATGTGATGTATGCCAGCTGTACAGTAACCAATCGTCGTATTGCAACCTTTAATTGGTTTCTTGCATACAGAACTTGTGAGTCAAGAGAGAACTGTCCAAATCACGTGATAATACTTCATTTCATATAAGTTGGCCAGATTCTGACAGTCAGTGAGTGGCAAATTGATGTGTTCCAAACAAAATTCGTGCTATTTACAAAACCTGTATCAGCTGATGCATGAACGAAAGAAAATTAATATTACGTTGGCTATTCTGAGTGAACTGCCGCCGCACATCAGACAAGCAAGAAATACGCGGATAAGAATGAGTTCCTACACTCGAACTCTACCATCAGGTCTTACCAACTGAAATCGGGACTGGTAGGGTTCGAGTGTGGCGTAGACCCCACGAATCCATGGCCCAAGTTATCAACTGTGAACTTTGCAAGCTGGTGGTGGCTCCATAATGGCGTGAGCTGTTTTTACATGGTATGGACTGGGTCCTCTGGTCTAACTGAACCGATCATTAACTGGAAAGGGTTATGTTCAGCTGCTTGGATACCACTTGCAGCCATTCATGGACATCATGTACCCAAACAACGATGGCATTTTTATGGATGACAATGTGCCATGTCACCGGGCCACAACTGTTCGCGATTTNCTGTTTTTACATGGTATGGACTGGGTCCTCTGGTCTAACTGAACCGATCATTAACTGGAAAGGGTTATGTTCAGCTACTTGGATACCACTTGCAGCCATTCATGGACATCATGTACCCAAACAACGATGGAATTTTTATGGATGACAATGTGCCATGTCACCGGGCCACAACTGTTCGCGATATGTTTGAAGAACATTCTGGAAAATTCCACGCGAATGATTTGGCCACCAAGATCGCCCGACATGAATCCCATCGAACATTTATGGGACATAATCGAGAAGTCAGTTCGTGCACAAACTCCCACACCGGCAACACTTTCGCAATTATGGTCGTCTATAGAGGCAGCATGGCTCAATATTTCTGCCGGGGACTTTCAACGACTGGTTGAGTCCATGCCACGTCGAATTGCTGCACTTCGCCGGGCAAAAGGAGGTCCGACACGATATTAGGAGGTATCCCATGACTTTTGTCGCCTCAGTGTATACCAAGGACACGTGAACTAACTAGAGCAAGACGGCGCCCTTAAGAGCACTCCCTAGTACAATATTAACTTTAAAATCAGTGTTTGCGCTTATACACGTATCTCAGTAAATAAATTGTCTCCAAAAACGGCGTTTTTTATGAAAGATAAAATCTATTATCTACAGCCACCAATTTAGGTTTTTATACTATTAATATATTTAAACAGCAGAAAAGTGGAAAGGTTTAAAAATAGCTATTTTAGGGCGTTCGTGCGCAGTTATCATAAGCAAAAGTAAATACGTAAAAAGTAGCATCTGTTCTTGAATCCATTAACTTTCATCGCAGGTTATAATATGCTACAGCTATAAACCTAATTTACGAGAAATGCAGCTACCCGCGAATGTGTATCGCAATTCTTCCTACGGACAGACGTCGCCTTGAGATGCCAAAACATTTTACCGTGGATTTTGTTTAAATGTTGTTCCTGTGCACGTATTAAAAAAAAAAACATATCAATAATCTCCTAACGAAACATTGTTAAATGCTGTTCACGATAAACTCAGCACTTCTGAAAGTCCTGCTTAAGATATATTTGTATTCACATTTGAAATTCTTCCGCCATGTGTAAAATTAAAATTTCCATCAGCGTGATTACTTTATTTAGAGTCAGTCATGTAAAACCGTGGAAATATTAGTAAAGTAAATATTTTACAAATGTGTTGATTCTTAAACTTATAACATTAAAGTAAAGGAGAGAGCAAAGGAAAATATTCTTGTATTCACAGATGTTTACCTAAGATTTCAACTCAATGACAAGACATGGAACTACTTCATCTCCGTCGTTACCAACTTACTGGGCGCTGCCAGTAAAGTTGTGTCTCCGTTAATACACATGCAGGTTGTAGCAGTGAAATTTTTCAAAGGTTGATTTTAAAAGTGCTCGATTTACCATGAACTGAAGTACTGCAGATGTTTAGTCGGTAGATAGTAACCTCGGTCTTGGCTGTCATGTGAAGGCAGGTGGGCAGGAATGTCGGACGAGTGGAGGTTCAATTATGTACAGACATCAAGCTAACGTATACTTATAGGACACTTAGTGTGTCTCGAAATGATAACGCGATATAAAAGGTTCTCTATTACGAAGGGATCGGTCGCCGTGACAGGAAGTGCGGCTGGGGCCGTGTATCGGCGCTTGCACCGCCTCGGCGTCTGCGACCCGCGCCAAGTGCATCGTTAATTATGCACTGGCGCGTTATCGCCGGCCGCCGGAAACGCAATCGGAAATGCACGCCCGCGGGCTTGTTTGCGGAACTGTACGGAGAAGTTTAGCGGGAGGGGGCGAGTGCAGCGCTCGCAATAAATCGCATTACTCAGTTATCTTGCAGCGGGGCCGCTGGTAATTTGCATTCTGTATGAGGCAGCCAACAAACCGCTGCGCCACGCACTCACACACGCGCGTCTATCTGTCCCGCCAGGCGAGGCTCATTTGTCCGAGATAAATGTACAAACAGCTCATAAGTATTAATCCGCCGTAATTAGGGGCTGGTTCGTTGTTTTGTGGCCTCATGTATGGGGGGGGGGGTCATATTTCCCGGAATAACGGCGAACTATGGAGACGTTATCCCCTCCAGAATAAGAGTCAGATTGAACACCCAACTGTCTTTTAAATTATGCGGGTCGTTTATTCCCGCCGACTCGTTAATTATTCCCGCCATCTTTTTTCCCCCCTCTTCACCCGCGTGATGAATGCGGCGTACAATTTAATCAGCGGCTGCTGTTGTCTGGTTACGGACCCGTCCGCGCGCGCAGAAAATGAAGCGAGGGCGGCAGAAAATGTTTTCGAGCAATTTGGAGCAGTTAATAATCCAGTGTTTGACATTTGGAAAACTTGCTGACAATACAGGAAGGGAGGAAGGCGTGGAGATCGGAGTTTATACCGGTTGGGTGGGGGCGCTCCTAGCGTCGCTGCTGCTAATTACTTTCGATTACGGTTTCGCGTCAACGCAATTATTAGTTATTACGCTGAGAGCCGCTGACAGGCACGATGGACTGGAGGGCGAAAAGGGGGGGNGGGTTCGTGTTCGTCAACAAGTAATTACGAATTAAACCGTGTTACGCGGTAATAAGCGGAACAGCAAGGGATGCCAACAACACGCAAATAAACATCCCCATAATGGAGAACGAGCCTTGCCAAGTTTTTAAAACTCTGCGGTATTTACTTTCTCCGACAGTTACGCTACGCTCTTAAGTCTCAGCCCATTAATAACTTCGCGTTTATGACGACTTTTTTTTCTTCCGAATTTTCTACACTGAAACGGAAATGAACAGAGAAAATTAAAACTAACTTTCACAGTAGGTACCATACTTTGTGTATGAAAATGTTGTAACCTTCTGCTTTAATGGTTGTATTCTCAAGTAGCCTACTTATATTTGGGCACAAGCTTGATTTCAAATAATGACACTTTCGCGTATTTTTCACAACTTGAACAAAAGTATATTTGGCACGCTTTAGATAAATCTGATCAATGTAAACTCGTTGTAAACTAGGAACCGAGTCTCTAACAGCCTAGAAAGAATGAAACAGGCCGCCTCGGGCTGCAGCCAATTAACAATTGCAAAAGGTACAGTTCCAATATACGGCAATGAAGCCACGCATTTTATACGTATGTAATAATCGCCCGTGAATCAACCGCGTCTCTGAAAATGTGTTCAGGGTTAAATAAATTCCTAGCTTCAAAATTTAATAGCCGAGAAAAATGGATTTGTAATTCAGAAGATACGTTTTTAAATTTGCAGAAATCCTGCCATTCTCCGGAAAAATTTGTTGAGGGTCTACACTTACCGTGCTCTATTCCCTGAGGAGGGTCCATTATTTTATTGCCTCGTGCGCGGCACGGGGTTATTTATTTTGGTAACCGCGTCACTAAAGATTCGTTTGAGGACTGTTGAACCACAGAATAATAATGATTATATAGTTGAAGAAGTCGCTAATTGGCGTCACTGGGCAACGAAATGACGCAACGACGTTCACCAGTCAGAGCTTGGTAGCTCACTTGCCAGGCAGTATCTCATCTAATAGGAAATGCGCACACATCAGGGAAGCCGCTGTGCCACCTCACTTCCGTGTACTTAACTCATCCTGTAGGTGAAGTTATTTACAACCTATAGGAAGGATTTGTCAATGTTGTGATTTAGAGGACCCCTCTGATATCATGTACGTTTTGTCGGATCCCCAACAGTTTCTTTAATACAAGCTTAGACAATGGCCGTGTCTGAATTCACGTGCCAAGGGCCCTTAACTGGCTTCGTGCCCTAGTAAAGTGCATCTAGGGCGCGACGTTAAATAGCCGCTGTCCGAACTCACGACTAGGGCACGAATGCGCCCTACAATATTCCCTTCAGCCAAGGGCAAGTGTCTCATGCCCTAGATCGTCTTTTGATGCTCTCCTGTTGTTACCGTTTGTTCTCTGTTTATCTTCGCGCCTTAAAGATGGGTGACGAATGCCAATATCGCAATAAAAATGGGGTGTGGCTGTGTCGGGGACACGGCCGTTTGTTTTGCGTGAACACGTCTAGATTTTTACGTTCCCGGCACCGCTTCACTCGATCATACGGGGTTTCATGGGTATCACTGGATTGCTCTTGAGATGCTCTTTCCAACCGTATACGATATTTGTATTTCTACTTGGCTTTTTGACGAGTATAAGCCGACATCGTATTAATTTTTCAAATTGTTTTACTTTCAACTTAAACAATTTCACCATAACCACTCCACTCAAATGTTTTATACACTCAATCGATTGATCTCGATGAGAGGTGTTGATTAAAACCTTAACGAGTGTCGTAGCTTCTCCGCGTCAAAAAGTTATACTACGCGGAAAATATGAGACGCGGCAAAACGAGCTCAAAATGGCGGTGCCCCCACCCCCAACGCCCGCGACGTTTCTCATCCCTCACTCAACGTAACGCATTCTTTGATCCTTTGGAAATCGTGTTGTGTAATTAAGTTTTAGATGTATACGATAGATTTGGAGCTGCAATGCAAAAATCTGTCCCCCAATTTGGTTTTCATTAGATTTTCTGGATTGTCCACTATGGTTGCAAATTTAAAGACGTATTCACGTCAAAAACTGTAATAAAGCGTTCAGCCTTCCCATCAATATTCTCCGCTAACGTACTACAGCATTTAAAACAACAACGTCCTCTCTATACATGTTTGCTTGCAAATGAAAACGTAAACAAACATGCGGAACTCCCGTCTCTGCTTCCAGCGTCAACAACAGCAACTCGCACATCGATCGGTCAATAATTGAGATACAAACGCACAAGAGTGTCCGAATTTGGGTATGCACACTTCTTCCCAAAGGGCGCAAGGCGGTAAATTCAGACACAGCCAATATTTTTATGTATGCAACATATTAATCTTTTACCGTACATACTGAGAAAAACGTTTTGTTGAATCAAACAAAGTTTGATTGTTTCATTGTCTGTATAGGGGCAATGAAATGTTTTGTTGTTGAAACAACATTATTTTGTGGTTCTTATTCGGTTGCCCCAAACTAAGATTTGGCTGGACTACTGATGAATTCGGATTGTTTTTTTAGTACATACATTTAAATAATGGACAACGTGTGAAAATAAATATTTCAAGATTCAACATCCCTACTTTTATGTTTCCTGTTGAACTTGTTTTATTAGGATGTTCATGCTATTGCAAAACATCAATAAAAGCACTTTGAAACACTGTTACTATCCTAATTGTCACAAAAATACAAAAAAATCTCTCGAACTGTATTTTCTAACGAAGACAATGAAATGAGTGGCCAAATACATACACGGTTGATTTAACCGCATATTTGAATTAACAGTCCTATTTATTTTAGCCCAAAACATTGTTTTTTTTTTTTTTCATTATAAGAGTGCATTTTTTTAAGATTAACAAGATTAATTTTGTTGCTTTCCAAGTTTTGTTTACACAATAAAATTTTTTTTTTGGAGCCACTAAGTATATTTTTTGCTCTATACAAACAAATATTTTGTTGGCGGTTCACTCAGTGCAAAATGTTCCAATCTCAAGTTTTACATACAACAAAATTTTTAAAACCAGGGTCATTAGATACAATAATGTTTCACAGTTACAGCGTTTATAATTGCCACATTGTTATGAAAAGTTTGCACATATTACTTTAACTTGCTGACACCTGGCTAAGGTCGAGGACCCTCAGGCGTACGCTGAACGCAGTTTAAGAATTGCTGATTTACTCAGGTCTTCGAGGCATACCACACAAATCGTCGCCCAAAAAGAAATATATGATAATATTTCAGTACAGTCTTCTGCTAGGAAATATTGCGAATGTTTTCTATTTTTTAACGATAAGTAACGAAAAATATTACGACCATGGTGTTTTCGTTCACATGGGAAAACTTGGGAAGAGTGGGAGCAGATGAACAGACTTTCTAACGATGGAGGCTCGATTATGGAAAGGTATTTGAAGCGCATCCCGATGCTGAATCAATTCGCGTAATTCCCGACTCTCAGGATGCGGACGTGGTGGCGTAGTGGTTCAACTACTCGTATCCCACCTAGGCGAACCGGGTTCGACTCCCGGCGGGGTCACTCCCGGATTTTCTCATGGAGGAGTCGTGCCTGACGATGCCGCTGGTCGGCGGGTTTTCCCCCACCGTTCCATTCCGGCGCTGCTCCATACTCACCTCGCTCCACCCTCATCGGCTCTCAATACCTCGATGTTAAGAGCCGCCCAAATCTCTCCACTCACTCACTCGCCTACGGCTACTCCCGCCATATTTCCCACAAGCGGAAAGTGGGCGTGACTGCGCTGGGAATCGAACCCACACTGCCTTAGACAAAGTGTCTGTAAGTACACAGAGGCGAGATGGCGCGGCGGTTCCTTTGGCATCGGCGAACACACTCTATGATATGCTGCACGAGGCTAAGGGCAAACAAGGGCTTTGTATCTGCCTGGCTACTGCATGCTGAGAACTGTCTCTCTTGGCCGGGCTGCCGGCTTGGCAAGAAGGTCACGAGGCGCTGATTGGCGAACGGCGTTCCAGCATGGTGTTGGTTGGTCACGCCGTTTTTAAAGGCTGTTCAATTGCCCAAAACTTTTTCCTGTGTGTTTAAGATATAAAAGGTTTTTGTAACACAATATCATAAATATTTCATAAAAATGCTTAATCAGTTCAAAAGTAACTTTCACCTACTTTTTAAATATAACTATAACAATGTTAACTATAAATTTTGTGCAAAACAAACTTTAAAAAGTTGCATGAGAGCAATGCTTTATTTCAGTGGAAGTGTTTCTTGAAGTCTTAGGAACATCACAAAGAAATTTCCTGGAAGTCTGACATTTTGTTCGTCTGCAATTAGGGTCTAATTTCGTACCATTCTGAAATTAAATTTTATTGTAAAATTAAAAATAAATTTATGGCTGAACACCTTGAAGAATTTTCATGAAATTTCTTTATCTTTTTGGTTTTACTATGAACTAGTTTTATTAGGATGCAACAATGAACTATAACCGTTGCCATATATGCTAATTATGCAAAATTTGGAATCTCGTATCGCAAAACATATAAATTATAAATTCCCATAACTTCCATAACTACTTTTTGTAAATTAACTTGTTTTGTTCTCTATACTTTCGTCATATTACTACTTGATTTAATACCAAAGTATTAAAAAATACCCTGAAAATACAGAAAGTAATTTTTGGCACTTGAACACCCTTAACGTGTGCGGCTGGGGTTCGTGGTGTAAGCTGCCCGGTTCACATTTGGCTGGCTCGCAAGGGTGTCGGAACACCAAAATGAATAATTTTATATTTGTACCACACATTGTTTANAGTGTCGGAACACCAAAATGAATAATTTTATATTTGTACCACACATTGTTTAACTAATACGCATAGTATATTACGATATTTACCACGAATAAAAAAGTTTAAGCTTTTTTATATAATAATTTATGTCAAATACAAAATTTTTCTGTTTTGTTGCAGAAGTAATNCGGCGTTCCAGCATGGTGTTGGTTGGTCACGCCGTTTTTAAAGGCTGTTCAATTGCCCAAAACTTTTTCCTGTGTGTTTAAGATATAAAACGTTTTTGTAACACAATATCATAAATATTTCATAAAAATGCTTAATCAGTTCAAAAGTAACTTTCACCTACTTTTTAAATATAACTATAACAATGTTAACTATAAATTTTGTGCAAAACAAACTTTAAAAAGTTGCATGAGAGCAATGCTTGATTTCAGTGGAAGTGTTTCTTGAAGTCTTAGGAACATCACAAAGAAATTTCCTGGAAGTTTGACATTTTGTTCGTCTGCAATTAGGGTCTAATTTCGTACCATTCTGAAATTAAATTTTATTGTAAAATTTANGGTCTAATTTCGTACCATTCTGAAATTAAATTTTATTGTAAAATTTAAAATAAATTTATGGCTGAACACCTTGAAGAATTTTCATGAAATTTCTTTATCTTTTTGGTTTTACTATGAACTAGTTTTATTAGGATGCAACAATGAACTATAACCGTTGCCATATATGCTAATTATGAAAAATTTTGAATCTCGTATCGCAAAACATATAAATTATAAATTCCCATAACTTCCATAACTACTTTTTGTAAATTAACTTGTTTTGTTCTCTATACTTTCGTCATATTACTACTTGATTTAATACCAAAGTATTAAAAAATACCCTGAAAATACAGAAAGTAATTTTTGGCACTTGAACACCCTTAACGTGTGCGGCTGGGGTTCGTGGTGTAAGCTGCCCGGTTCACATTTGGCTGGCTCGCAAGGGTGTCGGAACACCAAAATGAATAATTTTATATTTGTACCACACATTGTTTAACTAATACGCATAGTATATTACGATATTTACCACAAATAAAAAAGTTTAAGCTTTTTTATATAATAATTTATGTCAAATACAAAATTTTTCTGTTTTGTTGCAGAAGTAATNAATAAAAAAGTTTAAGCTTTTTTATATAATAATTTATGTCAAATACAAAATTTTTCTGTTTTGTTGCAGAAGTAATAACAAATACTGACTAAGTTGTAAATATGAAATATTTACAAAGTAAACTCATCTATTGGGTAACAGTATGGCGCGTTTGTGATCACGAAATTACAAGCCAAATATATAAAAAAATGTTAAATGTAATTTTTTTTCCATATATTTAACATTTTTTACTAAATGTATGAACCGTTAATAGTTGACTAAATATTATTTTATGTTGAAAAAATTTTTATGTTGGCATTTGTTATTACAGCTGCAACAAAATAGAAGAATTTTGTATTTGACATCAAATTAGTCAAAAAATATAAAGTGTAAATTTTTTTGTTCGAAGAAAATTTAATCAAATACTGCGTACGATTTAAACAATGCTTGGTACTATTATAAAATAATTAATTTTTTGGGTCCAACACCTTAAACTTACAGATACCGAGAGCCGATAAGGGTTAAGCGAGGTGAGTGTGAAGCAACGCCGGAATACCAAGAGTGATACGGGAGGGCCCCGAGAAGACTCGCCAGCCAGCGGCGCCGTCCGGAACGATTCCTACATGCGAAAATCCGGGAGCGGACTCGCCGGAAATGGAGCCCGGATCGCCTATGTGAGAGGCGAGTAATTTAACCACTACACCACCGCGACCCCTTCCAGGAACGGTAAAAAACAGTTATATATAGACGCCACTAGTTTACTTTTGTCCTATTAAATATGTTTAAAAAATAGTGAAATTAGTTATATATTTAGTGCTTGCCTGCGCATTTCCCATAAGCGAAAGGAGAAAAAAAAANTTTAAAAAATAGTGAAATTAGTTATATATTTAGTGCTTGCCTGCGCATTTCCCATAAGCGAAAGGAGAAAAAAAAATGGCCACTGTAGTTTAATGCATGGGTTTACATAGCATGTAATAATATCCTAATGTTACTGATATCATTTGCTAGACATTCAGTTTCCCGGAAATGCACATCACCGTCTTGAGAGGGCCTGTAACAATGCTCCCTTATAGCCAGAGGAGTTCTTGAGGCGTTTGTAACTCCTAAGTTGGAATTCTCCTAGTAGTCTGTGACGTTNGCTCCCTTATAGCCAGAGGAGTTCTTGAGGCGTTTGTAACTCCTAAGTTGGAATTCTCCTAGTAGTCTGTGACGTTGGTGCGAAGTCGGCTGGCTATACGTACAGTCCCACCCCCCTCCCTCCCGAAAAGGCTTGTCGTATGTCGAAGGCCGGAGGGAGGGGTGATATTGTGATGTGTACACCGTCCGCTATAGTGCTGGGAGCTGAACTCGCAGATTATGCGACCTAGGTGGGTGGTCGGGATAATATTCCACCGGCGGGGGCGGATCAGACATGGTTGAAGGGAAGGGGTAGCGCGTTGTCGCCGACAATTACGACGAGGAACGTCCAGCCCCCAGGCACCGNCAGACATGGTTGAAGGGAAGGGGTAGCGCGTTGTCGCCGACAATTACGACGAGGAACGTCCAGCCCCCAGGCACCGTCGTAAATCCCGGGGCCTCGGGGCCGTTTAACGGCCGCTCGTAAAGCCCCTGCGCCGTTGCCATGTCTCCTGCCGCGTTGCCTGCCAGGGTCGCTGAACCCAGTCACTACCAGTCTTCCTGCGCCGCTCATCACGCTCGCTTAGCAGTCAACAGCATACTGGTATGTTATAACTCCTACCTGACTGGTAAGTGGAAAGCGTTACATATACAGTAAGTACTATACATATAGCCTGTTCGCTGCTTCTTCACACTTTTTGAATCAAACTGCTACGAGTTGTGATCAGGCCTTGGCTGAGCGGCCTACCTGATCACACCATCACTTATTTATANTTTGAATCAAACTGCTACGAGTTGTGATCAGGCCTTGGCTGAGCGGCCTACCTGATCACACCATCACTTATTTATCCAGGACATGGTCCGTGACTGCCTTAATTAGTTATGAAATCGCAAACCACAGAATCTTTAAACGGGGACAACGCAGCCGATATAGGGCAGTGTAGCCCGTGGGCGGTGTCGTTTTGTCGTCGGGCCATTGTAACGAGAAGACCACTGAAGGTGGGTGTATCCGAGCATCGACTTCCACCATCTTAATCTGCCTCCGGAATCACGAACAATTTGGGGACTCTCCAATTAGAATTTCCTCATAATGTGTTTGGTTAAATAGTTATAATTTAATATAAATCAATACTTCAGTATATTTGTATAGCTCTCCCCGCGCATACTTCATAATGTTTATATTGAATTAATATTGTACAAACTTAATGTTAAATAAACCCCTTTTATATAGTGTTCATTGAATAATTCTTATCAACAACTTGTTACGCCCCTATAGCCCCTTTTTGTTGTGAAAGAACATACATCATATGAAAACAAATGGAGGCTATGGCTCTTCCTACCCACTCCCAGCCTTGCATCAGTTACTCTCCATCAACCTCCACATTTAAATAAATTCCCCCGCCCACGCTAACTTCCTTAGGATTTCTAACAATAATTCCTCCACGTACACTTCTACCATTATAATTTTTTTTAGCTTCCTAGAAGCAATGCCATTTTAATAATGTAATGATATCTACTTTAAATAATGAATTACGTTTAAATAACAATTTATCTTTTACAGCCCAATATCCCAACTTACAAAGTAAACATTTGCTTCCTAAAAACAAACAGTAGTAGAGGAGAAAGAGGGACGTTGACAACAGGGGAAGGAGGCTCGGAGCATCGGAGCTGTTCAAGCTCAGACATTCCGGTCTCCTGGCGGCAATGTTGGATGCATGTGACCTAAACCTTTGGCTTTGACCCCTGTCACTTCTAACCTTTAAAACCCCAAAAAATCCCAAACAAACATTAAAATAATTTTTAAATTCATCATAAAATTAATAACAAATTATTTAAAAAAATATTTAAAACCACTTACATTTCCACCACCCCTCACCAATATTTATTCTATTGTATGAAGCCATCTTAGTTTTTTGTTCTGTCATTTGTTTATACATTACTGGAGGACGCCATCTTGGTTTTTAATATGTCATTTGTTAATACAGTGCTGGAGGATGCCATCTTGGAATTCATATATAGTCAACACTTAAGTAGTTTTAGTGTATAAATAATCGATTACGCCACCAGACGGCAACTATATATGTTTATGTTTTTTAAAGTATAGGTTGCCTTTAATTTCTCGATTCAGCCACCAGGTGAGCTGGCGGCATTCTTATTTATAGGTCATTTAGGTGTCATATGAGGTCATGAAAGGTCATCGGGGGTCAATTTGAGGTCATAAGTGGTAATTAAGTGTAATTAGGGATAATGTAGGGGTTATGAGGGAGCTTTGGTGTTATTAAGTTGTCACCTTTGGTCATTAGGGGTTATTTAGGGGTCATCAGGGGTTATTAAGTGTTATTTAGGCATGATTCGGGGTTAGTTTTGTTCATGATCGGTCTGGCAGGAGTCAGTTGTCTGCTTTAAGTGTGATCATGATTTAAAGCTGAGCAAAGAAGTTGTTTGAAAGAAAGTGTTGAAGATGTAACTGCTGGTAATGTGATCAAGGAAATAGATAAATATCTGGTTGAACGGATGCATAAAAAATTGCTTAAATCTCACTGACGAAATATGCTAGTAAATTTATATATAGAGCAGTAGCTAGGTAAAGTAGTTAAACACGGTGCTACTTTAGAAATAAAGTCAGCTTTTTCATGAATGCAATGCAAGCCAATGGTTATAAGAGGTCTACTATAAAGCTTACCTCTATGGATGTACCTTCACCCACTGCTGGAAAATAACATGGAAAACAGTGTTTGTACTGTGGAAAAATCTTCAGAAAAAGCGGCCGTGCTCGGCGACATGAGATAACCACCTGTACGAAGAATCCTTTTCACGTTATGAAACATTACTACGACATTGGTACCATGCAGTTTATGCAAGGCGATACATTGAAGGAACACATCGAGATCTCTAAGGGTTCGTCTACTGAAAGGTAGAAAAATATGTTGACAATACTTCATTTTCCATCGATCGGTACTATTTCCACAGACGATTATGATGGGTAAATTAATGCTTAAGACAGAATGAGAGACCTACGAGGCATGACTGAGTTGGTATGTGTGGAATGTAATAATTAGACATCAAGAGAGGAGACCGGAAATGAAGTTGAGAGAACTCTTTGCATGGTTATGCTATACACTACGTACAATTTCGATACGTATTAAAAAAACATATTGAAATGTTTTACATTAAAGAAAAAAATTTAAATGGAATAATAAATACAGATATTCGATTTGACATACCCCATGATTATAAATAGTAAATGGCTACCAGAAACAGACACGTATGCTTGAAGCTAGATATGATACTTGCAAACTACGCCTACCTAAATGCCTTTACATATTCGCTTGCAGCATAATTATTTAAAAATAATGTATAAAAACAATCAATGTTTCATAGGCACATATGATTCAGACACTGACAGAAAATAACACAATGTTTTTAATACAACATTTGACATTAAAAAGTTTTCAAAATGGTAGATACGATGAGTTTAAACTGAAAAAATCTATCCATTAAATATGGTAATGAGCCATATATGCATTGATTGAAAAAATATACGACATGTTTAATTCATTAAAAATGTATGTAATTGTCCGAGGGAATGTCAGCCTCTTCGTTTGGTGGATGTGTTGCAGCTTTAAAGAAAGCATTACTATCGTTGCTTAAGTAGCTCAGTTGTTAAGAGTACTCACTTTTCATCGGCAACGGCGCAGGCCTACCGCGCATTCAACTCACTCCCTTAAATTTTACGCCTCCGAAGTCCTCTTTCAGAGTGTGACAGAGCCCACCTCTTCAAGGCCTGCATTATCCCAAACCTTCTCTATGCTTCAGCTATTTTCGCACATGTCCCAAACTCCCAACATCATCCAATCACTGCCTGTTTCAATAAACTGCTTCGTGCCACTCTCGGCCACAACAGAAAAAAAAAACGAAATTAGATATGACACAGCACACAAAGCATCCCCACGCACACTCATCAACACATATGCTACACGGTTCTTTACAAAAGCCACATACAACACACTACACATAGTGAAACAAATAGGAGTACACGAGATGCCGGACACATATCCACACAAACTCCTGATCGACTTCCCAGGGTACCGGCCGCCGTGACAGGAAGGAGACAATACTCAGCACCAACAACAAGTCAGAAAATCAAGATTTAAATAGACTCAAACACGATGTATATATTAGTGTAAACCAAGTAAATATTAGCGATAATCATTGAAAACATTCGAAAGAGTGCAACGAATGTCTTAATTTAATGTTAACCATTATAAATATGTTAAGAGTAACCACCATGTGCATACATTATAGTTAATAATTCATTAGTAAAAATAGGAGCTAGCCATGTGTAAATAGGCCGAAAGTGCCCCAAAGACTTAATAGGTTAAGGTGTACCAATGCAAAGACATATATATGTATATATATGTATATAGGTTAAAAGTGTAAGCACTGTATACAGTTGTTCTAGCATAATCATTAGGTATATTTATTTTGTTTAAATTGTAAACACAAGGGTTTTTGTTAATTTTTCCCTCAATTCTGTACTTTTAGTTATAACACATACAATAATGTAAGGCCCATGAAAGTGGGTGAGTTATTAACATTACTTATAACTATCACAAGAGCCCAGTCTGCTGGTATGGTAATATGGCAAATATGTATTACATGTGCACATACTTATCAAAAGTAATAAAAGGATTCTTAAATTGTAGTTGACTCTAAATCGAGAGATTGTGGGTTCAAGTCCTCATTCCTGCATGAGTTTTTTTAATGTTACCAAGTGTCATGGGAAAGTGTAAAATTTACACAATTTAACTTTTATAAACAGATTTTGTATAAAAAATTTATTTTCGATACATTTTACCGTATATTGTTAAGATTTGGGCATTTAAAAAATAATTAATAAAATTAATTTCAATAAATATTTCTAATTATCTATAAATGAATCGATTCCTAGGTTTCTGATCGTTTTACGATTGTTTTGACGTCAGCCTGTCCTTGTATCCTCGCAAACTCAACTCCAGTAATCTAAATGAATAAAAAATGTAATAAAAACTTGTGTTATTTCTAAGGTACACCTTTCCGTAATATTAAAAAAAAATTACAAAAAATTGACTTAAAAGAATTAAGACTACATGAAAACATTCTTATTGCATGTCTATAACTAAAAAAAAACTTACTGCTAGTCTATATTAGTCTCGGACAGTCAAAAAAATTTATATAAAAAATGTATTACTACACATNAGTTTTTTGTTCTGTCATTTATTTATACATTACTGGAGGACGCCATCTTGGTTTTTAATATGTCATTTGTTAATAAAGTGCTGGAGGATGCCATCTTGGAATTCATATATCGTCAACATTTAAGTAGTTTTAGTGTATAAATAATCGATAACGCCACCAGACGGCAACTATATATGTTTATGTTTTTTAAAGTATAGGTTGCCTTTAATTTCTCGATTCAGCCACCAGGTGAGCTGGCGGCATTCATATTTATAGGTCATTTAGGTGTCATATGAGGTCATGAAAGGTCATCGGGGGTCAATTTGAGGTCATAAGTGGTAATTAAGTGTAATTAGGGATAATGTAGGGGTTATGAGGGAGCTTTGGTGTTATTAAGTTGTCACCTTTGGTCATTAGGGGTTATTTAGGGGTCATCAGGGGTTATTAAGTGTTATGTAGGCATGATTTCGGGGTTAGTTTTGTTAATGATCGGTCTGGCAGGAGTCAGTTGTCTGCTTTAAGTGTGATCATGATTTAAAGCTGAGCAAAGAAGTTGTTTGAAAGAAAGTGTTGAAGATGTAACTGCCTGGTAATGTGATCAAGGAAATAGGTAAATATCTGGTTAAACGGATGCATAAAAAATTGCTTAAATCTCACTGACGAAATATGCTAGTAAGTTTATATATAGAGCAGTAGCTAGGTAAAGTAGTTAAACACGGTGCTACTTTAGAAATAAAGTCAGCTTTTTCATGAATGCAATGCAAGCCAATGGTTATAAGAGGTCTACTATAAAGCTTACCTCTATGGATGTACCTTCACCCACTGCTGGAAAATTACATGGAAAACAGTGTCTGTACTGTGGAAAAATCTTCAGAAAAAGCGGCCGTGCTCGGCGACATGAGATAACCACCTGTACGAAGAATCCTTTTCACGTTATGAAACATTACTACGACATTGGTACCATGCAGTTTATGCAAGGCGATACATTGAAGGAACACATCGAGATCTCTAAGGGTTCGTCTACTGAAAGGTAGAAAAATATGTTGACAATACTTCATTTTACATCGATCGGTACTATTTACACAGGCGATTATGATGGGTAAGTTAATGCTTAAGACAGAATGAGAGACCTACGAGGCATGACTGAGTTGGTATGTGTGGAATGTAATAATTAGACATCAAGAGAGGAGACCGGAAATGAAGTTGAGAGAACTCTTTGCTTGGTTATGCTATACACTACGTACAATTTCGATACGTATTAAAAAAAGATATTGAAATGTTTTACATTAAAGAAAAAAATTTAAATGGAATAATAAATACAGATATTCGATTTGACATACCCCATGATTATAAATAGTAAATGGCTACCAGAAACAGACCCGTATGCTTGAAGCTAGATATGATACTTGCAAACTACGCCTACCTAAATGCCTTTACATATTCGCTTGCAGCATAATTATTTAAAAATAATGTATAAAAACAATCAATGTTTCATAGGCACATATGATTCAGACACTGACAGAAAATAACACAATGTTTTTAATACAACATTTGACATTAAAAAGTTTTCAAAATGGTAGATACGATGAGTTTAAACTGAAAAAATCTATCCATTAAATATGGTAATGAGCCATATATGCATTGATTGAAAAAATATACGGCATGTTTAATTCATTAAAAGTGTATGTAATTGTCCGAGGGAATGTCAGCCTCTTCGTTTGGTGGATGTGTTGCAGCTTTAAAGAAAGCATTACTATCGTTGCTTAAGTAGCTCAGTTGTTAAGAGTACTCACTTTTCATCGGCAACGGCGCAGGCCTACCGCGCATTCAACTCACTCCCTTAAATTTAACGCCTCCGAAGTCCTCTTTCAGAGTGTGACAGAGCCCACCTCTTCAAGGCCTGCATTATCCCAAACCTTCTCTATGCTTCAGCTATTTTCGCACATGTCCCAAACTCCCAACATCATCCAATCACTGCCTGTTTCAATAAACTGCTTCGTGCCACTCTCGGCCACAACAGGAAAAAAAAAACGAAATGAGATATGACACAGCACACAAAGCATCCCCACGCACACTCATCAACACATATGCTACACGGTTCTTTACAAAAGCCACATACAACACACTACACATAGTGAAACAAATAGGAGTACACGACATGCCGGACACATATCCACACAAACTCCTGATCGACTTCCCAGGGTACCGGCCGCTGTGACAGGAAGGAGACAATACTCAGCACCAACAACAAGTCAGAAAATCAAGATTTAAATAGACTCAAACACGATGTATATATTAGTGTAAACCAAGTAAATATTAGCGATAATCATTGAAAACATTCGAAAGAGTGCAACGAATGTCTTAATTTAATGTTAACCATTATAAATATGTTAAGAGTAACCACCATGTGCATACATTATAGTTAATAATTCATTAGTAAAAATAGGAGCTAGCCATGTGTAAATAGGCCGAAAGTGCCCCAAAGACTTAATAGGTTAAGGTGTACCAATGCAAAGACATATATATGTATATATATGTATATAGGTTAAAAGTGTGAGCACTGTATACAGTTGTTCTAGCATAATAATTAGGTATATTAATTTTGTTTAAATTGTAAACACAAGGGTTTTTGTTAATTTTTCCCTCAATTCTGTACTTTTAGTTATAACACATACAATAATGTAAGGCCCATGAAAGTGGGTGAGTTATTAACATTACTTATAACTATCACAAGAGCCCAGTCTGCTGGTATGGTAATATGGCAAATATGTATTACATGTGCACATACTTATCAAAAGTAATAAAAGGATTCTTAAATTGTAGTTGACTCTAAATCGAGAGATTGTGGGTTCAAGTCCTCATTCCTGCATGGGTTTTTTTTTAATGTTACCAAGTGTCATGGGAAAGTGTAAAATTTACATAATTTAACTTTTATAAACAGATTTTGTATAAAAAATTTATTTTCGATACATTTTACCGTATATTGTTAAGATTTGGGCATTTAAAAAATAATTAATAAAATTAATTTCAATAAATATTTCTAATTATCTATAAATGAATCGATTCCTAGGTTTCTGATCGTTTTACGATTGTTTTGACGTCAGCCTGTCCTTGTATCCTCGCAAACTCAACTCCAGTAATCTAAATGAATAAAAAATGTAATAAAAACTTGTGTTATTTCTAAGGTACACCTTTCCGTAATATTAAAAAAAAATTACAAAAAATTTACTTAAAAGAATTAAGACTACATGAAAACATTCTTATTGCATGTCTATAACTTAAAAAAAACTTACTGCTAGTCTATATTAGTCTCGGACAGTCAAAAAAATTTATATAAAAAATGTATTACTACACATTAGAAAAATTACTACAAAATATTTATTCGTCCACTGCACACACACGATATTGCATATACTTCTTTAAAACCCTTGTGTCAGCACATGTCCCGATAGCCGGGTGGTCTAAGCCGTCTGTATGCCGTTGGGTCGGCATACTCGGTAGTCCGATCCAGCCCTCCTCGTGCCGATATTTTGGCCTCCAAAATAAAAAAACAGCCACCCTAGCAGGCAACTCTAGAACCAACATGGTGGCCGAGTGAGAGCGACACCAGCGCCCCTAGCAGGCGAGAGTTGAATGAAGGACCCGTGAAAATAAGATGGTGGGGTCAATCGAAGGTGAGTACACTCAAGTAGCAATAAACAACATTGCAGGGATTGGTAGTGCACTCTAGCAGACGACGAGAGAACTACAGCATGGGTCATATGCGAAACTGAGTAATTGGGAAACCAGATGGTGGCCGGAAACAGGATAATTGAATCCAAGATGGTGGTAGGGAGCAATATGGTGGAATCTAAAATGGCGGCCGAAAACAAAATTGCAGAATCCAAGATGGCGTGGAACCATTGCCATTGACATTGCTTGTTGTGGATTGCGGAGAAGGATTGATATGGGTTGGAATTTATCCAAGGATTGGGATTGATCACAGGATTCCGAAATATTGATGGAAAGATTGCGAAAGATTGGTGTAAAGATTGCTAAAGATTAATGGAAATATTGCTGAGGAGGAGGATTAAGAAAGATTTTGAAAGATTGCGAAAGATTGATGGAATGATTGGACAATTGAGGGAGTGATGTTCAAGAAGACCGTGGGACTGTTTATCACCCTCGAATATTCCAAGTCTCAGTGGACTAGTACTGTTGGTATTTAGATTAATGCCAATTATGTCTATAAAAGTGATTTTAGATGGTGATCCATACCATGATTATTACATGACTTGGGCAGGTGCTTGCTACTCGCATGAAGGCCTTGGATTGGTTACATATACATATATAAAAAAAATTCTGTGTAGCATACATATATACATAAAAGTCGAGCTGTGTAAATGGTGAAAACATCTATGCGGCTAAGTTTGGGATCTAGCAGAATGATATGAGCCGCAAGGCATGGTTACCTCCTTTTTTCATAAATAAATATCGATTTAATGAATTTTTTATAACAAAATTTTTATATTCATTTACAATATTTGGATTAAATTTTTTGTGTTAAAGGTCAAGGAAAAAGGGTCAAGGGTCTTGAGTCAAAGTGTCAAGGGGTTTTTGAGAATTAGTAAAATCTTTTTTAACTTTTTGGAATTTTTTTGAATTTTTCGTTTCAAGGTCATCTAAGATCAAGGTAAAAGGTTAAGATCAAGGTCATCGATATATACCATGGCTGACGAGATGGACACTTGCCGACCTGGCAAGGGCCGGTCGTGCCGGGAGCTTAGTCGATTTACCTGACATCGAACCCCAGACCTCCTACACGTACAACTTTGAATATTTTTTTTATTTAATTTTTTTAATACATTTTTGGCATTTGATAATATTTCTCCAATTTTTTTGGAATTTTTTTGTGTTTAAGGTCATCCAAGGTCACCAGGTACAGGGCCAGGATCAAGGTGGAAGGTCAAGGTCACAGGTAAAAAACTAACCCCCCAAATCCTTTAATGGATCGTTTTTGCAAAAAAGGAGGTCGTTCTTTGCAAATTTAGGGATCGTTGCTTTTTGAGGGGAAAACGGGACATTTTAAGAGGAAAAGGGAAATTTTAAGGTAAAAGGAAAAGTTCAACGAAAAATGTTTTATTTTGTAGGAAAAGGGAATTTTTAAGAGAAAACAAAGGGAATTTCAAGATGGCGTCGGCCGTCTATACTTCTCTATTTCCTACTACTAGTGCCGATGGATGTGGAATGCTTCGGGTATTCTCGTATGATAGAATTTACCGGTGTACCAAATTTTCCTTGTCATTAAGTTTTTACAATTCATTTTATCTTCCCTCATACACCTCAATCGTTCTTCAGGACGACATCAGTTATTACAGTAGAACCTAGTTTATCTGGCCCGCGTTCTTCCGTGATATCCGTGTATCCGAGTTGACTATTTATTACAGTACACTAAGTGTGATAGTGTAGTATTTTATTATGTCATTTACTGAACTCGTCCGGCACTGAAGATCACTGTATCGCACATGGTATACGTGTGCAAAAATATGCAAAATATCGTACAAACTCGAGGTAAACGTCATACAGATTTATCACAAAATTATGAACTTACCATTGCCTACTCTATCACTGTACACTGAACAAACATGAACAAACAGTCGACGTATCTGAAGTGTTTTTAATATTTATTAGAGGAAAAGTAAAGGGTTCGTTGTTACACATATCGTTTTTATTACATGTCAACAACTAGATCGTTTTAATGTTCATTATGTCTCCTTGCCCGACTAGCTGCTTTGAATGTCGTATTAATTACATCGTTCATATAAACGAGGATGAAAAGAATGCATACTATTATAAAGAGAGATAATTAGCCATGAACGGGGATTTTAGTATTGAATGATTGTAACAAACTTATTTAGTGTATGGAAGTGCTTGAAGTTGGAGTACTTTTTGTTTCTATGGCATGCTGCTGAGTTTTTTCTACAATATAACGAATTATTCACAGTTATATTAAAATTCGTATTCGTTACATTGCTCTGAAAATCATAATTATACTGTTGTCCAATCAAGATAAAATATCTAGCACATAAAATTTATATTCAAATAAAATACATATGTGACGTTCTCAACATCACGATTTTTAAATAATTATTAAACTTTTTGTCTCTAAAAAATGTAAAAATTTTGTAGTATTTAAATACACAAATCTTTAAATGTACTTTGTTCGTAAAACATACTAAGGTTTTTAGTTAAAAAAGTTAACTCTGAAATTATTAGGTATAAAGCTTCTTAAACTATATTAGTTATTTTGATTATAGCACATTCATACGGTAACATTGTTACTCCAGTAAGCAGTTTTGCATAAATAAAGCCATCAAAATATTGAGTTCCCCGAAAAAAAAATTTATTGTACTAACTTCATTTCAAAATTACATTTAAAAAAAAGCGTTTCAAGTGAATATTGGCCTAGCGAACACACCTAAGACGATAGACACCACACTTCGAAATTCATCCAGAATAAGCAAAATTAAAAAAATAAATAAATACAAGAAGAAAGTGGAGCTATGCATCCGCGCAGCACTGGGCTAATAACGTGCATTAATCATTGGGCGCCGGCGAACTCTGATAACGAAGCATCGTGGCAAGCAGCAGCGCCGTAAATTCCGTGGAAATTAATTTGGAGTTTCGAGATATTATTTCAAGTGTTTCTCCTCTGCGTAATTTTGTCTTGAGCCGCAGCCAGATTCCAGCATCCCCCGCTCGCCCTGCTATCCCTTCTCGCCTCCTTGTTGCTAGCCAATCTAGGCTACATCTAGCTCGCCCGTAATGGCTTTACGATGACAAGTCGGCAGCCCGCCACCCCCTTTAACCTACCCCCTCCTCTCGACCCATGCAAACTCACAGCTCCCCTCATCAGACACATACCGCGGAAGAAACCGCATTGCCGTATAATTTGAGAACTTTCCCTACAGCCTGCTCCAAACTACACTAACACATTTTCTTTCCTTTTCATTTATTTTTGTTTCTATTTTTCCTTGAGGATTTTCAACATCTCCCGGGAATCATACTGAAATAATTAACCCTTTCGCTATCATATACAAAAAAATGTTGAGAATGTTGCAAACTGAGACATTTATGGAAAAGCTGTACTTAAAATTGCACAAGATATCGTACACTCTCAAAATCAATTATTTACTTCATTGCGCAAGAAAGTATAAACAGTACACTGTTAAGCAGTTTATCTCTTTGACGTGTATAACGATTTAAATGTTATTAAATTTGTGTTGTATGTATTATATTGCATTCCTGAGGAAAATCTGTTATTTTCAGAGTAAATAAGTACCTGATTTTAGATAGCGGGAACAGGAGTACGTTTTTCTTATCAAGAGATCAGTAAGTTTTACGCCTCTTCTGTATTATTCATTTTAGCTTTTTACGAGCAATATACAGTTATTGGTTCTATAAAAATGCACGCGTTAATGCTTTAGGTACACACGCAGTCTAGCATACTTCCAAAATTGTAAAGTAGGTGTCTCCCGGATACAACAATAGTTTTCACTGACATATACTTTTGTTTAAAATAATAGCTTAACTATTATATTTCGAAGTGTTTATCTAAATAGAAGAGGATTTCCTTCAGCCGTCTTAAGCGATAGTTCTCAAAATAGTAAGAACTGAAATACAAATATATTTTTATCCCAGTCTACAAAGAAACTGGTCACATATATACAACTTGTTTTAACGAGTAGATATTTCTTGCCACACCACATCTGGACAAATCCGCTTCAGAACTTCATAGCAAATATATAAGTTGTACGAATTTTATTCAAATTTTAATAACGAAACAAATTTTTGTATCCCATGTACTATGGAAGAAATTAACAATCCTGTAATTTATTTTAGATATTTATTTATTTGTTGAAAAATATGTTACATATATGTGAAAAAATCAATTCTCGTTTATTTATTCACTGTTTTGATTTCATTACATATCAAACCGTTTGGTAACGTGGTTTTCTTATAATTTAAAGCCTAATTGTATTGAAATAAAATTTTTGGCAGGTGCATACAATTGTTATATTAATTTAATTTCAACAAGTACTTCCCGTAATGTAGAGATTTAACTATTAATATTTTTTTGTTATTAAATAAAATAAAGGAATGTTTCATAAAATTTATAGAGTCATATTTAAACAGTAATGAAAGGTTGGAAATCACTGCTTTAATAAATTAAATACCGTAAAAATATTCATATTTTATTATATCAGAGAACATGTCTTCTGTCTTCCTGACGTACGTATGTTGGCCTAACAATAGTACACCAACTATTCTCCAATTCATATCGTAAATATGTTTAAACCTGAGAGAACAAACATCTCTGTTAGGTCGGCGAAACATGCAGATTTATCGTGGAATGTATTTGGTATAAAGCCAGTTCAAGTAATAGGACAAGGCCAGGAAATTTTGGGAATCGTCTGGCTGTAGGCCTTATCACACAGCCCTCTAGGCACTCGGGTCACTATTGTTTTAATTAGCTGTTGTCACAGCGAACAGTTTTCTTTCTCTGAACTTCGATTATTATAATTATTTTCGCTGTTAATTTCTGGCTAAGAGTCAACTGTTGTCCAATCATAGTTTTTACAATAATCGGAAGTTTACTCCGTAAAAAAATATGTTCTCTACTGACTTCCTGCCTGTCAAGAAATATCGAATTAGACATAGAAATGTATTTCGGCTTATCGTTGAATTAACAGTGTTATATTTAAAATGAGATATTTCGATTTGTATTATTTCTTGTGAGAAAATTAATTTACTCCGTTGCAGTCATACTGCTTTTACACATAATTGGTGGGAATATGGAAACGCAAAAGATGTAATACGAAAGTGTTTTCTTGTTGTGTAAATAAAAGCGACGCGAGGAAAACCCCGTGTTATAGGTCCGGATGCAAGTCAGGTTAGAAATTGCATTATGTGACATGCCCCGTTAAAATAACTTCAGTAATGTAACCAACCAACTTTTCAACAGTCCCCAATAATCCTGTCAACTGTCACAGATTTAACCGCTTTTCATGACAGACACTGAAACGATATGTTTAAGTCCTGACCGCTATTTCTCAGTACATTTTTAGAGTTAATGGTCTTGGATAATATAAAATACGCTGGAACGTATTCGTTTTTCGTAAGACACATTCAGAGCACTGCTTCTTGTATTGAAATTTGAGCGCAGTTTTCTTAAACAGTCGATTCTCACGATTTTGTGTTTGCTTCGGGAAGTTTGATACGTCATTAAAACACACACAGCAGTGCTTTTGTGACCAGGCGCTGCGACTGCTGCGTCATGAGGATTCTCAGCAGCGAAGGCAAGTCGAGTTGGCAAGCTTGAGCGCCAAACATCCAACTAACTTTTTCCGGTACCGCGCGTCTTCGCTGCTGATGAAGGGAAATGGGAGTGAAAGCAGGCAGAGGAAAGAGAATAAAAAAGAGAAAAAGGGCAAAACGGGAGGGAAATCACGGTTGTCCTTCCTTTCCATTTCGCAGCCCTTGAAACTCTTTCATCTGAAGGCACAGAGAGTCATTTTCTTAGCAGACCGGAAGACGTTACTTCCAGCCCCTGCAGCCTCTCACCGATGCAGCAGCGACTCCAGCCGACAAGGAACCATTATCTACTTGTAACATTCCTTCTCAGCCGCCACCCCTTACCACCTTGAGTGAAAACTTCTCCTGTCCACTGCTACATCAATGTTGCCACCTTCGGAAACGTACTTCGGCATCGATTCCCAACAAAAGCGCCCTACTAGGCTAGCCAACTTCTCGGCAACGCAAGGAATGCCGTGTTGGTGTGTGACCTAGTATCTGAACAGCTGCAACTTACTGTAGAGTCGACGCACTTGAGCGAAAAGGCGAAATTCGTCTTAACCCAACTGTTTTTATAGAAAATGTCTTAAAAATGTATATTGAAGAAGAAAAAGTGCAATGCTATAACACATAACTTATATACTCACTAGCACTCTTCAACGTATAGTTCCAAACTCAAAGGGTAATTCCTGAATTAGGATAAGAAAATACTTAATTTATGTTTTGTTTGCATTATTAATTGCGCAGTCTTAACTGAGTGTTTATATGGAAGACCTCATTGAAATAAGAAGACCATTTCAATTAGTTCAATAATGACCTGACTTTAAAGTTGTATTTCTGCCACTGTGCGTTTAAAAGTATTATTTCACGTAATATTGGAAAACATAAAGATTTTGCGCGTGTATGTGTACACACGAGTTCAAGCAGCACAGGCTCAGAGAGAGAGAGAGAGAGAGAGAGAGAGAGAGGGGAAGAGAGAGATAGAGAACCATGATTCCTCGTAGAGCCAAGAATCTCGGCACTCTCTTCAGAAGATAAGCGCACAGTTAAGCTCGAATAAACAAATGTTTTACGTCGCCGGTTATAAACAGATAATTAATTATTAAACGAAGGTATTTGCTTACCATAGTGAGCTGCGAACTTGTTTGACACTGACCTAACTTACTAATTGAGAGAAGCTGGGAGTGGGTTCGTACAACCTCAGGATCTGCCTCGTTGCCACATGAGCATGACGCCCTAGCGCGAAAGATCATCAAGGATCCCGTAGTTACACTTCCTCCGCGAAAAGGCATGGTGCATATTATCTTAACTCTGCTGGTTAACTAGTCCGAAGAGCAGCAAGTTAGCTTCCAATGATGCAAACATTCCACTACAAAAATTACAGGTACACTTGAACTATTTTCGTTTTCTTGGATAGGTTTCAAGAAATCTGCCCACGAGTGCATAGATTAAATACCCACTTCATAGCAGAAATACCCACCTCAGCCCATAAGCGATAAAACTTTGTGATATCCCAAAATTACAAACATTAAATTAACACGTATCTATGTCTGAATATGCGTATAATTTTTTTTTTTAAGGTTTATGTACACATATAAAAACTCAAAAACTTACAGAAGCACACGCTCTTATGTCGAAGGTAGATTTATTGATCAAATATTAGTTATTTTATTTAGACAACGTTTAGTTTACAACCAACAGAAAAATTATTATCGCAATAAAATATATAACTAAAACTATGATGTGATAAATTACGAGGACTGGAGAAATTTTCAATGTTTTCGTTAACGTATAAATGTGTTTGAAAACAAACAATTTACTATCTTAGTTCGTCGTAAATTTTCACTGTAATAAAATGTTTGCAAATAAATATTTTTGGAACTAAACATATGTTTATTATTTTATCGATATCGTACACTTACCAATGTGAACCATACCTGAGGATATATACCCATTCTCATTTGAGCCGACTGCAAAAGCATTCATTTTGGTGAGAATCTACAGTTAAAACTTGGTTTATAAATGCAATTAAGTTTATTACTCGAACCATTTGACAATTAATTACAAAGAATACAATGCGGGTATCAGTCCTGTTTTATATTATAAGACTGCTGTAAAAACAGATATTGAAATATTTTATTTAGGCGTATTAAGCAGACGTGTTTGCTCTTGAAACAAATATTCTAATGAACATCTCACTCCTAGAAAAGTCATCGGAAACTTGTTCTGAATAACTCAAAATTGAATATATGGATGTAGAAAATGATACAATACAGAGTAACTGACGATTCAACACGTTGGTTTTTAAGTGAAACAAGTTTCAATAGGTCATGATTTAAATATTATCAAACTTCTATCCAAAAGTAGACATGTAAGTCAAATAATTTATTTGAAATCACACATCACAAACGTAAAAATTAATCCATCTATTTTTTCGGATACTATTTTAGCCATTGTAGTAAAAACGACGTTTCACTTTTCGGTCTCATACTTTTCTATTAAAAAATTAAATAATTATTATTTCCCATATGTTTTATTAATTTAATTTACCTGTGCCAACAAACATTTTGGAACAAATAAAAAATTGTTTTACTTCATATTTTATATGTACGTATTTTAAGAAATATGAACAAACTGAAGTCATATCATTTACCAACAACGTTTCTTAACCATTTTCGGAATAATGGCCGTGATATATGGGAACATGCAGGGGAATGTCAACTGTAATTGAGAAGTCTCTTAATAGGACAAGCAATATCTGGTTAGTTTGTGTACTGCGCTCGGCTCGGTAGCCTTAGCCAGTGAAATACAACATCTGACTCTTAGTTAATTAGTTAATAAGCTCCTACCAGGCGAGTGAATCTGCTGAACTTAAAACCGGTGCCTTCTAGTAGCAGGATTCATCACAGTTCAGTGTAAATCATCGTTAAGTTGGTAAAACTCAGCAACTGTAATGGTAATTTAGCTGCCACTGATTTCCAGTGGAGATATCTCAATTGGTTTCACCGAATTTCTGCTTTCTCAGCTACTTCAGGATCAGATCGAACAGCGCTGTAAACATACATTTGCCTTTCCTTTCAGTACGTAACACGTGAAATTGGTAACTACAGATTGTGTCCGGCTAAAGAAATAAGAAACTTTGCGAAGTTTATCAAGTTGGACAGCTTCTGGTTACCTAATTTAGACTTGCCCAATTACAGAAACCCTTTGGTAAACTAAACCAACCTAACCAGAATTTAATTCTAGAAACGGCACACATATACATGGTTCGTCCGTAGTTCGAACTCGTAACCTCGTGCTGTAGGTTACGCTTACGAGTTACACAATGGTTCGAGTACTCTGCAAACGTCCACAGTTCCCTTCGCATGTGGTATTCGTGATGGACGATGTCGCTGGTCGACGGGTTTTCTCAAGGATCTCCCGTTTCCACAGCCCCTTCATTCCGGCGCTGCTCCATACTCACCTAGCTTCACTCTCATCGGCTCTGAAGACCTCGAAGTTAAGAGCCGTCCAAATCTCTTCACTCCAAATCTCAAAACTCTTCACATATACACTCCACAGTTCCGAATGTCTTCTCCATGCGAATATCTTATCTGTGCGCTCGGATACACTCCGAGTAGGGCGGACTCTATTTTGTGTTTGTGTTTTTACATAAATATCGTATATAGACAATTATAAAACAGAGTCGAGGTGACAAATAACGTAGAATTCTATTGACTCTACTTCACGTCGGCATAAATGAGTAACGTTCCACCTGTAAAATATGGGCAAAGTTCAGCTGTGAAGTTACTGCAGATCTGCTAATATTCACAGCATATTTATCATTTAAATATCCCCAAATACAAGCTTATAAATATTCTACGAGTCCTGAACTACACATATCAACTAAGTTCCAACATTTTCAGTCTACTTTCCGAAAGGATAATAAGCTCATGTAAACAACTTTCTGAGTTTGCTTGTGTGCCTATTTATTGCGTCTGTTACCCCTAAAGATTTTGAACCCGTTCACCAAGATTTGCCAAGTTCTATACACTTGTAGTTATCGTAAGAACTACCTCTGTTTATTTTTTAACTACGTCAGTGGTTTTTTTTTAAATAACTGCTTTTCAAAGTTTTTTTCTGCAGTACTATACTGGAAGACCCATAAAACTCATTTAAAGAAACATTTATATGTTTAAATTTTACAGTACGATACTGCGTACTTAATAAGTTGGAATCAACTGAGAAAAGAAACATTTTGTAATACGTGTCGGAAACTACTTAACCGGTTACCGCCAAATTTGGTACATAATTAGGTCTGGGGTAGACAACCCTAGATATGGTTATAGATATGGAACTCTTATTTTCAAAATACCATGTAAATACATTATTATATTAATACAACGTGTCTACCGAACCAGTGGACCAATTTCAACAAACTTGCATTTTAAAAACATACTTTGGAACACAACCTAAAATTTTCATTCATTATATTCTCTTGTTTTCAAAACGGTGTTCTTATTCGTGTGTTAATTTTGTGTTTTATACTTTATTTAAGGTATAATTAAGCATATTTAAACAAATCTTACTTTGTTCACGTACCTTCTGTGTGCAATAAATCCGCTTAGTTAATATATCCATTTTTGACTTCTAAAACGATATTCAGGTATTTCGGGATCTGATTTTCAGGTAAAATATACACCTAGACCCCTATTTGCACACACATTCCGATATTACCGGTGTCGGATGACATGAAAATCGATCTATCGGAATGAGTATCTTGCACACTTTATACGACAGTGTCAGGTCAGTCAAAAGTTTTGACTTGATATCCGGTTGTCGGAGAGCACAGTGACCTGTATCTCGACAAATTGAGACTCGGTCTGATATCCAGCTGTCTGGACACAACTATGTTTTTGTGTACTTGCACACGTGTTCCGATATGTCACAGTAGCTCACTTATTTTGTTTTGTATTCTTTGCTAATAGCTCACTGTGTATGCAAAGCAAGACTAGGCAAGAGTTGTAGATTGTTAATGATTAGTGCGATACTGTTATTATTATTACAATGGTATATTTTTAGTTTCTTCACACTTTTTAAATCAAATTTTTGAAAAATCACCGTACATAGGGCGAGTTTGGTTGTTTACTTAATATATCACGTATTACAAGCGTCTTTTTTATACTTTTGTCGACATAAAAGTACCTTATTTTTTGTCAAATAAAACGTTTTCTTATATTCTATCTATCAAATATATTTCATTTATAATTAATATGAACAAAAACAGGCAGAAAATTTGTGTGTTTTTAATGCCCAGTAAAAGATAGTTCTTATGGAAAATAATATTACCGCGAGTGCGCATTAAGCTGGTGCGTTGTCCCGTTGGCGTAATTTTCTGGCATAGTTACGATTTGTTTGCACGAGGCGGAGGAATATCTTGGAACTAAAACTCAAGCAAGGCTTCAGGGAAGTTGGAAGTGACCATGAGCAGCCTGCAAATAAACTTCAATACGACACAGTGTCGCTGACATTTGGAGAGCAGGCCATGTTTACGGGACGACACTAAAGACGCGCAAATCCTGCTGTTGACAGCATATGAACCCAAAATGTCTTCCCGAGACATGATAGTCACATCGTTCTCCTTTCGTCGACAAGCTGAAACTGACCTTCGACATAAATAAAATGTCGCTGCGGGTGCAAACGCCTTAACAGTGCAGCTTGGACTACCACATCACCGGACATCTCGCAGCATCCGTACGTGGTATAAAAAAAGGAAAGTGCACTTAAAAACGAGACGTCACCGGAATAAATTTCGCCAGGACGTTCTCGACGCGCAGTCTCGAGTTGTAAACTGAGGCCGCGGCTCGGGCGAGTGGTTATTCCAGCAGACGGCGTTTCTCTCACCGGGACAGTATTCCTCGCTCCACGGCGTAGAGCGTGCGATGCGCTGCCTGTCATGGAGGCTCTACCCCGGCCGTTACGCCGACTTCAAAGATTGAACCGCCACCCCCACTCGCCCCTTCACCAAGGAGTCACGCACCCCTAGCCGCGGTGTAATCAGGGGGCCTCGACGTGTGATGCCGTCAACTTGCCTGCGTGCAATTCCACACCGCGCACTCCCACAGTTTTTAATTAAAGCGCGCGCTGCCTCTCGGGTACATTGACACACTCTCCGACAGGCTTCTCTGAGGGGGTGGGTCGTGCGAGGGGAGAGAGAGCAGCGGTATCTTCCTGCTCCCAACCCGTCATCCCCTCCCTCCTCTTCCCCCTTCCAAAAGACAAGGCACACATCAGTGAAGCCCCTGCTCGCGTGCTTGCTCCGGCTTTTACGACCGCCGCCCACGAAATAATCGCGTGCCTAGGTGACTAGGACGTCAACCCCTAACCCCTACGCCAAAATCGACGCTGATCATTTTCTTACGGAAGTTGATTAAAATTATTGTTTTACAGAACAATACATATTAAAAGAAAAATACATATTTTCGGTACATCGCAATTGGATATTCTATGTATTAAAAGAGTGAGCGAGTGAGAGATTTGGGTGGCTCTCAACATCGAGGTCTTAAGCGCCGAATGTATTAAAGGACTTGACAAATGTAAAATTGCTTGCAATATTTCATATTGATGACACGAAGCATTGTAGTGAGATGTGGTGCCTTTTTTGGTGCATGATGCTAAAGTAAACACAGTAAATTTTAAATTAAGTTTTTGTATTAAAAATAGATCTTATAAAAACCCAATTAAAAAAGTTTATTTCCGATACCTGGAAAATTATATTGATTTCTACTAAATATCGTTTAAATATATCGACGATTTATATAGATTTGATATAACGTCATCTCGATATATCGATATTTTTACAATATCCCTACTTCGTCTCCATCGTCGCCGTGTTGGCCTGACTATCTCACGTCACTGGCGTCGGCGCGCGCACATGATGCAGCTGCTGCTCGTAATACGAGAATCTACTTCACGCGTTTGAGGTACAGAAGCGTGGGGACAATAAGAGCGACAATGGCACACGTGTCATATGTCCCGACGCCTCTTAGTGCAAAAACTGAATGGGCGTGAGGTGCTGTGCTGAGTGCAAATAGAATGCAACTTTCAGCGGTACTCGTGTTATAGTTTTATGGGTAGAATGTTTGGAGCGAAGCTCAGTGCAACACTCTATAAACGTTTCGCCAACATTCATATGGTACAATTTAAGATATGCTGTCTAAAAGCCATATTATAGTTTTTTCAAAATAATCTTTGCATTACGCAGTGCAATGCCTATCGCAGAAAGCGAGATTTAACGATAGCTGTATTCTGCAGTGGCATGGAATGTAAGTCTTTAGGTCTTTAGGTCTTCTCTCACTTCGGTTCAAGCACTTTGCAGGCGTCGATAATTCTCGGTGCCTTCTTCATGATATTATTTTATTTTATTGTTTCCTACTGCTAACTTACAAGAAAACAATAAGTTATGATTTTGTGCGAGCGACGGTAACAATAGCAGCTAAACGACGACTTCATTAAGAGCGGGTACTACGTAATGTGCTTTTCCCCTTCGATCCATTAATACATCGTCCTCGTCCGGTTATGGTGAAAAATACGCAAATCCAATAAGAGTTGTCACAAGTCTACGCATTCATTTCTGTGTAAAGAAAGTAGTAAAACTGTTATGGGCCATGTACACTTTTTTTTTAAGAAAAATAAGTAAATTTTAAATCTAAAAACTAATCTTTCCCCGTGGGAGAAACCTTTGAAAACCTCTTATTGGTCTAATCAGCTTTTCATAAAAACTGAATGTACAAGTATAATGTGAATTAATGGGCGGCTCTAAGTTCTTACGCACATTTTTTCCTCCTTGATGCAGGACTCAGAATACGTTGTGTTCCAAGAGCTAATCCAGACTTTTTTCCCCGAGGAGGGGGGAGACTTACAATATGAACATCGAAACTCCTGACGTAACTAGAATACTTCGTTTACAAGGAAACAGACAGGTGGTGTTGATGTACAGACTGCATACTGATCAGACTTTCATGCGTGTGTAAGTACATGACATTTTAATTATGTGCTGAAAGTAGATTATTATTCTATCACTAATATTTCAAAGGGTACGGGAAGGAATTAATTTATTTAGCCACCGGTGCCCCCCACCCTTTCCTTCACACACACAATACATCCCAAGGATTTGATTTTATTGGGATATAAGGCTTGAGGTCACTTAACTCAGTGTTTACCTTAGAAGTGCAGTTTTTTTTAGAACTCCGCCATTACTGTGTGGAATCTTAGCTATGGCATGGGTTCAACTCTTTTTTTTAAGTTGTCCAAATAGGAGTTATATTTTAAAATTGATGTTCATGAAATTGGTTTTGTATGTAAGCCGCCTTTTTATAGCCGAAAGACATTATGNAGAATACTTCGTTTACAAGGAAACAGACAGGTGGTGTTGATGTACAGACTGCATACTGATCAGACTTTCATGCGTGTGTAAGTACATGACATTTTAATTATGTGCTGAAAGTAGATTATTATTCTATCACTAATATTTCAAAGGGTACGGGAAGGAATAAATTTATGTAGCCACCGGTGCCCCCCACCCTTTCCTTCACACACACAATACATCCCAAGGATTTGATTTTATTGGAATATAAGGCTTGAGGTCACTTAACTCAGTGTTTATCTTAGAAGTGCAGTTTTTTTTAGAACTCCGCCATTACTGTGTGGAATCTTAGCTATGGCATGGGTGTAACTATTTTTTTTAAGTTGTCCAAATAGGAGTTATATTTTAAAATTGATGTTCATGAAATTGGTTTTGTATGTAAGCCGCCTTTTTATAGCCGAAAGACATTATGCAGTGTCAAAGTAGTTTTTAGTAACGAATATTAATTTTGTAGTTATATAGCAGATGCGAATGAATCAGCGTATGCCACGGGAATATATCAAATTCCAGCAGCTGTTTGGAGATGTAGTTGTTGGTATCTACAGTGGCTGTTCGTACCATGGAATGAAGATGAGGTGGACCGATTATTCGTCTTATGCGCATGTATCCAACATTGACATACCCTAAAGGAAAACAACTGTCAAAGTCACATGGTCAACAGTGATGCACGTGTTTCTTTATATCATAATTCTCAAAAGACAAGCACTGTTATATGGATAAAATACTTTCACCAATTTAAATTTAATCTAACTGCATTCCAAGTAGATTAGATTATACATACAAACATCTCAAAGCACTTGTTTACTAAACAGTGTTCTAACCTGAAACCCAATCCACGCTTGTATTGGCAGAAAAGTAGTTCAATGTTGGGACACGGAGATTGGTTGTGCGCNGACCGATTATTCGTCTTATGCGCATGTATCCAACATTGACATACCCTAAAGGAAAACAACTGTCAAAGTCACATGGTCAACAGTGATGCACGTGTTTCTTTATATCATAATTCTCAAAAGACAAGCACTGTTATATGGATAAAATACTTTCACCATTTTAAATTTAATCTAACTGCATTCCAAGTAGATTAGATTATACATACACACATCTCAAAGCACTTGTTTACTAAACAGTGTTCTAACCTGAAACCCTATCCACGCTAGTATTGGCGGAAAAGTAGTTCAGTGTTGGGACACGGAGATTGGTTGTGCGCAGCCAGCGAAGGATGTTTATTACTTTTTGTAGTTCCGTCCCTATACATNTGTTGGGACACGGAGATTGGTTGTGCGCAGCCAGCGAAGGATGTTTATTACTTTTTGTAGTTCCGTCCCTATACATCAGCTCGTTGGTTGTAACTAATTTTTTGAACTAATAATTTATATTATTAAAGCTTGTATATTTTTTCTAAATATAAATTTGTATTCCTCCCCCTCCCAAGTAAATTGCAGGTTACGCTCTCAAGCACCGGTGGTGGATACCACGGCATGCATTACAAGAGTAAGCTGCATGGTCATGTGGTCATGCGCCACCGCGCCGTCTTCCGCAGTGTCAGGTACACCACACAAATAAGAGTGTGGCACTAATTCTGCTCGGGATGAAGCTGTTGTACACGGAGAGTGTTTCTTCAGGAGCTAGATTGGCGGGGCGGGGATGTAGTGTAAACGGGCATTGCCGAGGAGCGCGAGGTCGCCTCACATTCCGGTACTCGGGCTCAGACCTTGTACGAGCGGGGAGGGTGGGGTGGTGGAACATCGGGGAGGAGTTTGGCTCCAGGCCCAGTCAGGCCCGCTCCCAGCCCCACTACTACCAACGTCACCAAATTAATTAAATATAACAAAAAAATAAATCTCCACCGTAGCGTGTCCTTAAATCACAGAAGCGCAAAGTTTAAAAATGCGTTTAATTTGCTCTCTGCTTTGGTGGACGGATATTCGCAACTTAACATGGGAATACATATGTAGATACTAATTCCAGAACTTATATAAACAGGGATGTATCGTTGTCTTAATCTCGAGGAGAGAGGGGGANACATATGTAGATACTAATTCCAGAACTTATATAAACAGGGATGTATCGTTGTCTTAATCTCGAGGAGAGAGGGGGGAGTGGGACAAAACAAAGGGAGAATATTAGCCTCAGCATTGCTGTAATGTGAAAAAAAAAATTCACATTGGCCTGTCGCCTTTTTCGTTTTAATTACGTCGGCTTAAAATAAGGTATTTCTTCTTTCTTCATGATGATATCAAGAGGCTATAAAAATATTATGTCCATGGCATTGGCATAGTGATTAGTATGAAAATATACATTACTGTGATTATTTGCCAGTAGTAGGGGCCTAATAAATTGTTAGTAGTAAAAAAAATAATTAAGAACCTCTGCATAATCTGGCAGAGCAGTTCTTGAAATGGGAGACCACTAATTAACTTGGCGTAGCTTGATGCTTAATCATGTCAGCTCAAAAAATTAAGAATATTTTTCTCCCTTTTCTGAGAAACTGATGGAAACCATCTTCAGAGCAAAGCACACCTCCACATAAACTTACATTTCTAACAGACTGTTTAAGTATCTGGAATTTTTAAAATATTTTAATAATGGCCTCCCCCGGGCTAAGAATAACAGGCGATAGAGATGGGAGTGGGGCTATGGCTCCATATACTCACTGTTACTGCGCACTTGGGTAATACGCAGAAACCTGATAGGGTGAAGCTTTAAGTAGGTGTAGAAAAAAACGGTATTAGCCGACCAAATTTTGTGCGTAAGAGACTAAATGTAAAATATGTTTGATTACTTATCACNAGTGGGACAAAACAAAGGGAGAATATTAGCCTCAGCATTGCTGTAATGTGAAAAAAAATTCACATTGGCCTGTCGCCTTTTTCGTTTTAATTACGTCGGCTTAAAATAAGGTATTTCTTCTTTCTTCATGATGATATCAAGAGGCTATAAAAATATTATGTCCATGGCATTGGCATAGTGATTAGAGTGAAAATATACATTACTGTGATTATTTGCAAGTAGTAGGGGCCTAATAAATTGTTAGTAGTGAAAAAAAAAATTAAGAACCTCTGCATAATCTGGCAGAGCAGTTCTTGAAATGGGAGACCACTAATTAACTTGGCGTAGCTTGATGCTTAATCATGTTAGCTCAAAAAATTAAGAATATTTTTCTCCCTTTTCTGAGAAACTGATGGAAACCATCTTCAGAGCAAAGTATACCTCCACATAAACTTACATTTCTAACAGACTGTTTAAGTATCTGGAATTTTTAAAATATTTTAATAATTGCCTCCCCCGGGCTAAGAATAACAGGCGATAGAGATGGGAGTGGGGCTATGGCTCCATATACTCACTGTTACTGCGCACTTGGGTAATACGCACAAACCTGATAGGGTGAAGCTTTAAGTAGGGGTAGAAAAAAACGGTATTAGCCGACCAAATTTTGTGCGTAAGAGACTAAATGTAAAATATGTTTGATTACTTATCACCTTTTATAAGAAGCAATGACAATGCTATCGTTTTGTTTCGTCAAAATATTATTATAACTCCTTTCCTTTGTAAGAAAAATAGCCAAGTGCTTACTCAAACAAATCTGTATGTGAACTCCCAAAAAATTTAGACACAGATTATTTACTTTTTTCTCCTCGTAAACTCAAATTTAACATTCTAGTCTTCAACCAGTAAAAGAATTAANTGACAATGCTATCGTTTTGTTTCGTCAAAATATTATTATAACTCCTTTCCTTTGTAAGCAAAATAGCCAAGTGCTTACTCAAACAAATCTGTATGTGAACTCCCAAAATATTTAGACACAGATTATTTACTTTTTTCTCCTCGTAAACTCAAATTTAACATTCTAGTCTTCAACCAGTAGAAAAATTAATCTCATTTATTGAAACTGGAAACGTTTGCGATTTTGAGTAAAGTGTTCTGCATTGTAATCCCGTGGAAAATAACCTCGTAGTTATATATTTCGTATTTGCCATACCTTTCGACCTCCAGAGGGCAACAGGAAACCTCTGTTTAGCCAAATTTCTAGAGAACTCAGCGGCGACCCGTTTCCAAGCCTCGAAAGCCTCGAAGTCTCAGAGAGAACATCACGTTGTGGAAAACCAGAGCCATGTAATACGTATTGGCGTTATCCTGTACGGAAAGAACTCATCTCGTCAAACATACCTAACTTAATTTATATAGACAAAATATGTGTTAGTTACACCGCAAAAACGCGCCCATTACATAGAAAAAACAATCAAAATGGACAAAAAAAACACAAATTTTTAAATGTAAAACACCCAATGATTTTTAAAACACAAGGAAGAGAAAAAACTATGTAAAAGTTGAACAAAAATTTTCTTTATAATAAAATGTTCCTGGAAAAAGGAATAGTTTTTCTTCTGTAGGAGACGTTACAGTCTATTCCTATTTACGAATGTCCACAATGTAATGATAAAAGAAAATTCGCACATTCGAGGGACTGATAACAGGCGACGTGCATGGGACAGTCATAATCTACCATTATAATACACTGTTACAAATTTATTTAGTTTTAGGGAACATTTTACGAAGATATAGAGTTAATTTACGCTAAGGCACTTCGTTATGACGAATAGCGGAAAAAAGCTCTGTAAATAAAAAATACGGAAGCTCTTCATATTCTTATAACTTCGGTTTTGCAACACAAACAATGCCGATGATACCTGAAGCGTATAAAATCCCATCTTCACAATACTACTTCTGGTAAAATAGTAGTAGGTGAGTGGCGAACCACTCATGGAGACCCAATCCGTTTATTCTGGTTCAAATTCCACTACAGGACAAAATATTCTGTATACACAGTAAAACACGCACATTACGAAAATTACAGAATTTTTTTGTAACCTCGTTTTATAAACCGAAAATATTCCAAGTGTTCTAACACGACTTGAAACTAAGACAGGCGCGTTCGTCACTGTCCTTTAAAATTCATATTTACGAGTTTACCACACTTCGTGTGGTAGGTGAATGATTCAAGTTATTGATTGTTTATTGTTCGAATAGTGTTCAAATTCCACTGGGCCTTAAGGACATAATATTTAAAAAAATTTTATTATTAGTTATTTATTATTTTAAAACTTTAACAATATATTGCAAAAATAAAACTCCTTTTCTTACCCTAAAAACTAACACATATCGCATACCATCTAACATTACTAGAATTTTAAATAAATGGGGTATTTATGGTAAATGGCCAGTGTGGTGGAATGTCAAAAATGTTTACCTTGTTCAAATTCCGCAACCGGACAAAATTTTTTTATAGTAATTTTTAAGTAAAATTAAAGTTGTAGTCTATTTTTAAATTTTAATTTTTGAATATTTTATTTTAATTTAGGGGGAGTGGAGGGATATTCCTCGACATCCCCCACCCCCTTTTATACAACCCTGCTATACCGAACATAGCATGAAGAGCGTAGCGTCACGTGACGGCGTCCTCTACGCCCGGGTCACGAAAGGTGATTGTTCGTGCTGAAGGGGGATGTGTAGGAGGGTGGGTGAAAGAATTGACGTGCCATCCGCCACACACAGCATGCGAGAGAAGGGTTGATGGAAGTGTAGGTGAGCGTTATCTGGACTCGCGTTGTCGCATGCACGCACGCACGACCAATCAGCCGCACGTCACATATGCATCTCTCTTTGTCCTCCCTCCTCTTCTAGCGATAGTCGTCTGTCATCACGTCGCCAACTGCCTCGTCAGCGTCAATTAGCGCCACAGTTTCCTGCCGGCAATCGACGTTTCTCGCAGCATCTGTGCGCCAAAGGCTACGTTCATTTCATTTTAACGTCAGTGGCTGAGCTTTCCGACGAGTGTTCCGTTATTTCCTGGTGCTGCTGATGAGTTCATGGCGACAGGCGGTCTCAGCAGTAGCAGACGACTGAAAATGGCGTCGGCAAACGATATTATTTCTAAACAGTGGCGAGGGGTGAAGTGTTGCAAGGTAAGCTGGGGCTTGCTCACTGCTGTACATTCTCGGTACACGCGGCTTTAGCCAGTAATCAGCGTGCAGACTAGGGGAACTTAGAGCACTCCGACCACTCACAAGCGAGCAGCGAGGGACACATTACACGCGTCCTGTGGCGTCAGCTGCCGAGCTACGTTTTAGAGGTGGAAGTGTAAACTAGCAAGCAACAGAGTACAGCACAGAGCTAAAGCCAGCTTACCTTGCAACGGTTCACCACACGCCACTGATTCATAAACGTTTTATTCATCTGTTAAAATGAAGGCGTCTTACTATTTTGGTTAAATTGAGTACTTGCTTTAATTTTATTTATAAATTATACATTTTTTATATATAGCTGTATATAAAAACGTTGTGTCCGTTTGTTCGGACGCGTATAGCTCCCAAAAAAATCTACCAATTTTCATTCTGTTTATTTATAAACCTTCCTTTCATTCCCACTAGTATTTGCACACCTTTCTTTTTTATCTGTATTACCTGCAAAAGTACTAAAAGCTCATTTTTACCATGCTTTCGCGTCAGGAAGCACCTTTGTTGACAGCTGCCTGTTTGAACATTTCAGTTTGTTGTTCTAAATGTTTTTTTTTTCGATTGTTTTCAGAATGCCACGCGCAAGACCAAACATCGGACGTCGCAATCGCCGAGCTGCAGCACGACGACGTGAAGTTGAGAGCCAAACTGAGAAGCAGCGTTTGGAAGCAAACTAACGAGATCGGCTCAGAATGGCTGAGAGACGTGTGTAGGAATCGCTAGAGCAATATGAAGACAGAATTTCTGATCAACGTTTGCGAGCAAGGCGAACGCTTGCCGCTGCTTCAGATGAACGTCGCCAAGAATTAAGATATCAAGAAACAATCAGTAGAGCTGAACGATGCCAAGATACATCATCAAGGGAATTTCATTATTATAGTCGCTTAGCTTTCCGGTACGACCCGAGTGAAGATTACTGTACAAAATCTCATGTTGTTATCGGCGCTATAGATGAAGTATGGAATTCCACGCTGAAACGAAAGGCATGTGTTGCGCCGGCGGGAAAGTCCAACTGCCTAAACTTGCCGACCCACCTGAGCCATTGAAAAGCTTGCTTGCCGGATCTTCTACCGATTCAAAGCATTTCCTTGCAAACATCAGGAAATATAACTCATGCTTCCAAATGAAGTCTTTCGGAGCGAACGTAATTACAGACAATTTCATGCCTACGTTCAAAGTGCAAGGCCAAATATATCATAAAGCCGGCTCTTTGCTCCCATTTCCAGACGGCTGTAATAAGTTCTTGCAAATATACTTCATCGGTGACAAGAACGATGAATTGAATACACGTTGCGCAATTGCTTCCGGCATAAAAAGATCAATTGTTTCTCAATTGCAAGAAACGACCTGACAAAACGCCTGCTGATCAACATGAGCGGAGATTCAATGCACCATCAATTGACGAGGTGGCTATTCTTATTGTTGGAGAGGAATTCAACAAAAGAGATTTGTTCTTCATCGAAGAAATGAACAATTGCAGAGAGTATCCGACGCTCATCGTTACTATGATCCTCTCCAATATCCACTTATTTTCTGGGATGGTCACGATGGATATCACTTTAACATTAAAATTGTAGATCCAGTCAATGGTGGGGAAACAAAAAAAAAAGTCAGCGCAATGAATTATTATTCGTATCGTTTGATGATTCGCGAAAATGAAGAAAGTAGCATATTACAATGCAGGCAATTGTTTCATCAATTCGTTGTTGACATGTATGCGAAAATCGAATCAGAACGTCTTCTGATTATTCGATTAAATCAACAAAAGTTTCGTTCGGAAGAATATATTCATTTGCGGGTGAATGATGTCAATACGACTAACGTTGGACGTCTCACAATATTACCGGCAACATACACAGGTAGCCCAAGGCACATGAGAGAATACGCGCAAGATGCTATTGCGTACGTTGGCAACTATGGACAGCCAGACTTATTTATTACATTCACGTGTAATCCAGTATGGGAAGAAATAAAAAAACAACTTGCTTCCTGGACAAACGTCAATACATATACATGATGTCACAGCACGTGTATTTCGACAAAAATTGAAATCGTTAATGGATTTCATGACTAAACGTGAAGTTTTCGGCCAAGTGTGTTGTTGGATGTACTCCGCAGAATGGCAGAAAAGAGGATTACCACACGCCCACATCCTAATCTGGCTATATACCAAAATCAATTCCAGCGAAATTGACGAGGTGATATTAGCTGAAATACCCGACGCCAACACTGACAGAGGATTGCACGAAGTCGTGACTAAAAACATGATTCACGGACCTTGCGGTGCTATCAATCCTACGTCACCGTGCATGGTAGATGGTGAGTGTTCAAAAAGATATCCTCGGGCATTAGTAGCAAACACCGTTACAGGCAATGACGGCTACCCGCTCTACAAAAGAAGATCTCCAGAAAATAGTGGGAGAACAACAACTATCATTGTGAGAGGCAACGAGATTGAAATAGACAACCACAGGGTCGTTCCGTATTGCCCACTGCTATCAAAAACATACCAAGCACACATAAATGTTGAATACTGCAACTCGGTAAATTCAATCAAATATTTCTACAAATATGTAAATAAAGGTAGCGACATGGCAGTATTCGGGGTGTCGAAAGAAAATACCACAAGAGATGAAATTACTCAGTACCAAATTGGCAGATATAAGTAGCAACGAAGCAGTATGGAGAATTATATTTTTTCCAATACACGAACGAAATCCACCAGTAGTTAATTTAGCTGTTCACTTAGATAATGGTCAAAGAGTATATTTCACAGAGGCTTACATACGAGATAGAGCAATCAATCCACCAGCAACGACCCTCACAGCATTTTTTTCTTTATGCCAAAATGACGACTTTGCGAAAAATCAGTTATATGCAGAAGTTCTTACGTATTACACGCGGAATGCAACCAGAAAATCGTTTGAAAGAAGGAAGCGAGGAAAACGAATCAGCTGTCACAATTGTACCTTCGAAGAAAATACATTAGGGAGAATTTACACTGTGCATCCCAATCAAGCTGAATGCTTTTATCTTCGTCTTCTATTGGTTAATGTTCGCGGACCGACTTCATTCTAGCATTTAAGAACTGTCGGAGGAATTACTCATGACACGTACCGTGCCACATGCCAAGCACTTCGATTGCTGGAAGACGATAAACACTGGGAAGATTGCCTATCTGATGCGTGCGCAACATCGAATCCTCATCAAATACGTCTGCTATTGGCAATCATACTAACTAATCGCATATGACTGAAGACTTATGGCGACGATTCAGAGAAATCAATACGGATCCGAATCTGGATTTCACCCCAGATATTTACAATCAAGCATTAATTCTGATTGAGGACCTCTGCTTAGAAATCGCGAACAAGCTTCTTGTTCAATATCTCATGTATTTTAGCCTACTTTTTGAAAGAAAAAAATGCTTCTGAGATCACTTTTCTGTCTGTGTGGGTGTGTGTATGAGTGTATGTATGCGTGCCTGAGTATGAATGAGCTTTTGTGTATTACTCCCTTTCTTTTTGAACGCTTCAACCGAATTTAACCAAACTTGGTACACGTATAAAACTTAGTAAGAACTACGAACTTTCATAGTTTTAGACCACGTCGGGCACTTTCTTTTATAATGGCGGCCATTTAAACTATTTTGGGTGATATGTCATATTTTTCGAATCATTCAACCGATTTAAACCAAATTTTGTATAATGAAATTTTGAGATGGGTATTGTTGTTGGTACGTCATTTTGTAAAATAGCGCTTATTTAAAAAATTAGTGTTCTACATAATATCTCAAAAATATTCAAACAATTCCCACCCAAATTTGCATGTAAGTAAATACTATGATAGGCCTTGTAAACGTAAGTGATTAAACTTAATTAATAATTTTTTTTAATGGTGGCAATACAAATGTTTCAAGTTTATTTAGTATATCTGCCATAAAACTTAGCCAATTTCGACCAAATGTTGTATACAGAAAGTATATATTACAAGCATCATATATACCAACACATAACTGCTTTTGTCCGCCATTTTGGAAGATAGTGCCATGCGAATAAAATGAAGGTTTTTTTATATATCTCGGGAAATAATTCACCTATTCCTATCAAACATGGCAAACAAGTACTACTAAGGCAGATTGTCAAGTGGTATGTTTTAAGTATGCCAGATACTTACTTTCAAAATTACGGCCATATAGCCATTTTAACTTAGAATGCCATATCGTCGAAACCATGTAAACAATTTCAAATAAACTTCTATGCTGGCAGTGGAAATTACAACTATAAATTCTATGTTAATAGAGCATATTTGTCCACCACTTTCTAAGATAGCGCCATGCGAGTAAATATTTTTTTTGTCATATCTTGGGAAATAATTTACAGAATCCTTTCAAATTCGACAGGCAAATAGTACTGGAGCAGGTGGTATAAACTGGTATGTTTTAGGTAGGTCAAGCACTTATTTTTAAAATGGTGGCTATATAAATATTTTAGCTTAGAACATTTTACTAACGAAACAAATTCCAACTTAATTTTGTATGCTGGCAGTACCAATTACAACCATAAAATTTGTCTATGCATAACCTCATTTCTCTGCCATTTTGTAAGATAACCCTATCAAATAAAAAAATTATGATTTTATGTCATATCTCAGAAGACAATCAACAACCAATTCTTACAAAATTTTGCGAAGATATTGCACTTTGGTAAGCCATAAAAATAAACGTGTTTTTTTATGTAGGACAGCAACCACTGTTGATGCTTTGTGGACTCGCATGCATACCACGGGTAGGGAGATTCCCCAGGATCATATCCAGGCCCTCTTAGATTCCATGCCGCGACGATTAGGGGCTCTGATTATTACAGCACGTGGTGGCTTCACACCATACTGATTCATCGAAATTTCTGTTACATTACTTTTGTCTTCCATTTATGAAGATCGCCACATGAAAATTATAGATGTTTTATGCCATGTATAGAGGACCAATCAACCGATTCCCACCAAATGTTACACTGGAACATTTAAAATAAAATTTGTACAGAATTGTGCACATCATAAATGCTACAGAAGGTGATTTAAATTTTGAAGATTAATATGGGTCAGACAACGATGTTCTAAATGGCAGTTTTATAAATCATTTAGGTAATATTGACTAATATTAAACAATTTAATCAAATTCAAACAAAATATGTATGGAGGCAGTACACATTAGAAGCATTGGATTTGATATAGCTCCCCTTTTTTTGAAATTTTGTATGATAACATAAAATATTAATATAACTTTTTTTGTATCATATCTCAGGGATCAAAATCCGATTTCTATCAAATAATCACACATGTAGCGCTACAGTAGGCGATGTAAAGTTACATGTTTTACGTGGCCCAATCATTTATTTTCAAATAAATTATCTGTAAATATTTTACGTTAAATAACTCTATCATTCCAAACATTAGACTGATTAAAACCAAAGATGATGCTCCAAATACGAACTCCGTAATGCTGGGGATTTCACGCTAGCTTATAGTATGAGGGTTTCTGGGTTCAAGTCCTGGGTAAGTCATGTGTGTAGTTGCAACTGCCTCACTACTTTTGCATAAGTTTCTGGATTCATTTATAAAGCTATTGCTATCAAAGAGAAGTTAAGTCCTTCCTTCCAACTCAGCCCAAAAGAAATTATTTAAAAATTAATTGCGCCCATGTCGAGGAAAGTAGGCTCATTAGTTATATCAGCAAATTCTTGTTTTCCTTTCCCATTCTATCTCCACCACCAGAGCGTTCTTCACAAACGTCGCCTTCTATAGGCCAGCCAGAAAAATTGCTACGGAGAGAAAGTTGAGTCAACTTCCTATTGATTCCTTTCTTTCATAAAATATGTTTTATTCCACAGCTATTCCGAGGCTGCCATGGCGGGCAGCGTAATAAACTCAAGCGTTCTTGGACTTCGTAGAACTGCAGGGCGCATCCCTGACTCCGCGGTGCCGTGTTTCGTATCTCATTTGCTCGGTTGCTGTCACACAGGTTTGTTTCTGGCCACTGATTGGTGGATAACCTCGCGCCATTTTCTAAGCATGCAAGGCCATTTTGTTGGAGCGTGCGATCGGTGTTAGAGACACAGCCATCAGCTTCGCTCATTTATACTTAGCCATTACAACCTACTCAGGTGGCGTCTTTTTAACATGCATTATGCTTGTCAACTGAGATGCTATCACTCGCTGATTCGCTGTGATGTATTAGCATACTCATTCGCGTTGAGTTTACGAGTAACGCTTACTTAAATCCAAAATGTCCTTCCCAGGTTTACGCTGGACATTTGTGTAACTCATCTGAATTTCTATACTGGTTTTATTTTTCTTAAGTTGGGTTTTTATACCCAACTTTTATTTACGGAAAACGCTATGAGACCATTCATTAATTGATTCTCAACAAGTAGCAAACTTTACAAATGTGATGCTACAGATTTTCTTATTCATTTATAAAATAATTTAGTGCGAATGTATTTTTATTCCATTCTTTATCTAAAACGTATTTATGAGTCTTGAAATGCGCTTCTTATAAACACTTCCGATTTAATCAAATAAATTTTATTGCCGTAAAAGGTAATTCTAAAATACATATATTTAGCATTAGTTGAAACGTCAATTTTTTTTTGCAGATTCTTGTTATCAGATTAACTTATTAAAAATGAAGTTGTTAAAATCTCCTTTTAGAAACTTGTTTTCAAGTTAAGGCATTGAATCGCAATTGTATGAGACAACCTATGTCAGTAATACCTATTACATGACCATTTGAAAATTTAAAAATTAATTTATTATCTTGAATTTTTGTAAGTATGTACTAACCTCCGAGCTATCCGTTAGAAGCCTGAAGGAAAACGGTTAGTTTTTACAGGTCTGATTTCCCCCGAGTTTGTAAAACAACTACCAGAATTTTTTTTTCACTCGTCATAAAGCAGACTACTTAGGGGCTTAAATATTATTTCTGTAGTTGCTAGCTCGTATTCTCGTCTCCTTGCAAACAAAGTAAATTAATATATACATGCCTTTAAACTACAATTTTTCTCCGCTCATATGTGTTTTCAGGGTCAGTTAATTTTTTTATTCCACGCCAAAAGTTGTAGCACATTGTTACGTAGTAGCTGTTATCTAATAGTTTTTTAAACGATAACTCCATAAACTGTTTAAGAGCACGAAATGTCTTACTAACTGGCTCTCGCCGAGCAATTAGTAATTACTGCTCCCAGCTACGTCACAGCTCAGGCGCTTTAACAGATATTTATTATTGCAACTAAAATCCCATTAAATGCGTAATCACGTGCGTAAGATTGTACACATAATAATTTGATGCAGTTATTAAGTAGAAAATATGTCAAATAACGACTCCAATACGATGTATTCTGTCATTTTTATTAATACGTATTTTTTTACCCAACACTAACTATTGTCCTCTGAGTTTATTGCACAATTAAAACTTATAGTATTACATTTATTTAAATTTATTCATAGAATGTGTTTAAACATTAATGAAACAATTTTACATAATTACCAATTCGAATGGCTGAAACGTTTGATGGAGTGGAGTGAAGATATTGGGGCAGCTCTTAACATCGAGGTCTTGAAAGCCGTTTAGGGTGAAGCGAAGTGAGTATGGAGCAGCGCCTGAATGCAAGGGTGGGAGAAAACCCGCCGACCAGCGGCATGGTCCGACATGATTCCCACATAGTATCTTCACACGTTTTGAATCGAACCTTGGAATAATCACCCCGTCTATGATGTGTTTGGTTGTTTGCTATATATATATATATATATATATATATATATATATATATATATATCGTGTATCACAAGCATTTGATACTTGTGTTACATAAAATAATATTATTTTTGATTAAAATAAGCTTTTTCTTACATGTTATATATCATATATAATATTTCATATGCAATTAATATAAATAAAACAGGAATGCCTAGTAAGAAATAGTTCCCATGTAAAATATTGTTAAGGATGTGCACGATTATTGGTGCGTTGTCCATCTGGTGTAATTTTCTAGACTTAGTAAACCTAATTAGCATAAGGCGCAGGAATATCCTGGAAGTAGAACTTAAGCAGGGCTTAAGAAAAGTTGGATTTAACGGTGAATAGAAAGGTTTTTTTTCCTATACATCTTTGGTAGTGTCATTACATTAGCTCAGGAAAGGGTCAAATGAGTAGCTTTTTCATATTTTACATAGGCTGTTTACGGTTAAACGAGCCCTCTTAATATCAACCTTTGAAAAATGTCACTGCACCAACCAACATATTTTAACGGGCACACTGACTGGCATGCGAGCAGTAAAGATTCGCAACGACCGCGGGAAAGTATTTACATGGATTAACGTTGATTTAAACACTTGTTAATACTGAAATTACTTCTTTTGTATTCTGTTGTTTTTCGTTACACATTAATGTAAGAATAAGCAAATTTGTAACGCAATTACTTCCCAACAATTTTTCACTTTCACTTGACCGACACATGAATGAATTTATTTGAACCGTGGCAATATTATTGTTACACATGGTGAAAGAATACACCGTCTGCATAATACAAGTAGATCTTAAGCGCGGCTTTCAAAAGTACTCAGTTTACCGTGAACAGCCTATATGCAAGGTGTGATATAAAATTTTCCTTTAAAGTGCTTTGTACTGTACTTTGATGTTGTTTTGATCATAATTTTTGTTCTCTATTGTACCCTACGTGTGTACGTGTATTAGGTAGTGTATGTTTCATATCAGTTCTCAACTGTCAACTGTGTTTTGGTTTTTCTCGAGGCTTTTCCCAAAGTGTAATTTGTGATCTAATTTATTTCAGTTTTGTATATTTATTCATGAAATATGTTACGGGATGTGCGAAAGAGCCACTGTTGCTGGAGCGCACTGAAATTTACTTTCTTGTTTTTATGATATTTATTCCTGTGTGTAGATTGCATAAAATTTGGAAGTAAAGTTCAGGAAGTTTACTAGAAATTTTTTAACAGCGTGTCTGAGATGTGAGATGAACATAGTGTGATCTAAAGAATAAGGAAAGAAAGAGGTAAAGTGATAACTACTATTGCTTCAGTCTCATTAGCTATGAAATACGCAGAGGGGAGTCTTTATGTTCGCGGTCTCCTGCCGAGTTCTGGTATACATTTTCTGTGTGTGGTAAATCTTTAAGTAAGAAATGCATTTATGATGAACGACGTTCATCTTGTGCCCATTAAATTGACATCATTCCTTATGAAATAATATATTTATTTCCAAATTTTACTGAATTGCATGTCAAAATCATACAAGCAATATAAAGAATATACAATATGTAGCAAAGAAAGGTAACGTTAAGAGCGCTGTCTTGCTGTATAAAAAAATTGTAAGTAAATTTATGAAACGGAATCCAAGGAATGCAGTAGATAAAAATCCATACTAACTCTTCCTGAATTATTTATAAAATACAAAAATATTTTTTTTGTCGTTAAATAGACATTGGATAAGCATGTATCATTTTAGGAAGTACAGTACAACTTTTTTCTACTTTTTCTTAGATAAATCAGGAATTTAGGTTGTTCCCCAGCGAAAACTAAAACTGTAATTATGTCATGAAGTAATGCAAAAAATTGTAACCCGCTTTGTTTTAATGACATCACATGAGTTTGGCGTTTCAGTTACTTCTTATTCACAACACTGCCCCGAAACGAGATGGATACCACACTGAATCCGACGACGAACGGCACACTAATAGCAGGATCACTCACCTAGCCCCTGACTGCGCCTGTGCTCCGGGCAACCCGTATACTTCTCTTTCCATGTAGTCAACTGGGTCACACTATCGGGCAACACCGCCGCCCCACTCTTAGTCACGACATTCAGCACGGTCCGGGTGTATGAAAGGAAGTGACATGTGGATGGCAGGCGAGATAAGAGGCTGATGCACAAGCCAATTTGTCAGACGACACGGTAAGGCGGTAGGAAGTAGTGTCTCCGCACGAGTCCTTACACTGAAGTGGCAATGGACTTTCCTGACCCGCGGTTATGATGGCAACCTACATGCAGCTACTTTAGTGATTGATGCTCTGGAGCGCGGGGGAAGCTGCCGGACGCGCCAGACGATACTGCAGGTCGGCGGGCTTTCTCGGGGATATCCCATTTCCTCCACCCTTGCATTCCCGCTGCTCCATACTCACCTCGTTTCACCCTCATCGTCTCTCAAGACCTCGATGTTAAGAGCCGCTCAATTATCTTCACTTACCCAGAAGCGCGGGAGCGATAATGGCTATACTGTCAAACGCATGTAGTGTGCCATAGTCACAACGTGCAAGGCTTCGAAATGGCGTGCAGTGTTCTCGTAGTGCTGCGTGTACACGTGGGACATAGCGGTGACCTTCCTATTTCATTGGAGAAAAGTTTAATACAGACTACTCTCGTAGTTTAGCTCGTGACCGGGTTGTATGTTTTAAGATGCGGCTGTCTGAAAAAGCCGTTTATAACGCTTTTGGAATGTTGCAGATGTACGAAATAATATCTGTAGCATGCGTGTTATCTTAAAGTACCATTCCGTCCTCGTGTGGAGTATGTTTTCAATTCGTAAGTAAATATTTTAAGGAGAACTTTTAGTAGTTTCGCAAAAAGAAACATATTTCACAAATGCTGCAATGCAGTTGACGCATCAGGTAGGTGACAACAGCAATCAGGCTTACCAAGTGTTCATCAAATTCATGAGGACATGCGAGGTATTACATGAAGCAATCATACCAGTGATGCGCGCATGGAACGACGACGGGAAGTGAGACCATTTCCAAAGTCGTCATCTCTAAATCAATTCTCATTCACTTCCCCGCTTGTCGTGAGCACAACTACGTGAATCTCGCTAGCCAGGCGTAGCGTTGTTAACTATATACTGACAGGCAACCATTATACTAGGTCATGTGGCAACCTTCACCACGCTTATTGTTTACACGACGTAAATCAGCTCCCAATAAGCGGGAAAATTAATGAAAATTGCACCCCTGGAAGCGAGAACAGGACCTCCCGACAGCGAATCAGTAAAAAATAAAAGTTCGTTGTAAATAAACAATCAGAGAACGTCGGTGATTCTGACGGTAAACTGGTATTTGTTGTAATGTTAGCATACATGCGAGTACTATTATCCTTCTACCTGTTAATTAAATTCGCCACTGCAGGGTTCTCCACCAGATTACACCAATCTTGAATAAAGTTATATCGAAATGTGGTTTGATTAAGTAAGCTTTATTTATCTGCTGCCAAACGAGCAGGAACACTTTTGTTGCGAGTTTTCATTGTACGGAGCTAAGAATTACGCGTCACGTGGTCTTACTGCTTAAACATTAATGTCCTAATTTTTAATTATTACGCCGCCATAAAACGTTTATGTGCGCGGTTTAAATAATCATGCTTAAGTGCGTATGATAAAGACGGCAGAAATTTAAAAAACGAAAAGGCGATTCAGTTTCTTGGGGCAACTGCAAATATTTATTCTGTGTACCAGAATTCATAACCAGAATTCTTAAATTTTTAAAATTGAATTCTGTTGTCAGAACAAGTTAAAACAACACTGTAAAACCTATCAGTAATTTAAGTTAACAACTGTAAGGGAATTTCCATGAAAGTGGAACAGGAAACCTATTTGCCCTTGCTTTTGGTTGAAAATGTCAGTAATGTACAGGAAGAACCGAGTTCACTACGGTACAATAACATAAAGCGCAAGGGAATATTCCCGTATTGGTAAAGAAGGGAATGTGGGCAGAAAACTTCTGCGCGTCTGTTAAATGTTGCCAAGTATATATATACCAAGTATAATTGAATGGTTATTATTTTATCATTCTTTTTAACTAAACGGTAAATTAAAAAATAATGTACAATATTGTTATATTTATTTGAGGTTTAATTTCTGTGTTTGATATGAAATTTAATTCTTTGAGGTATTTTACCGTCGTTTTGCCATGACTTGCGTCGTTGATCCACAGTTGGTGCGCGTTCATCCGTTTAGCCGTTTACCGTGCGTGCACCTTTTACGTTTTTACCAAATTCAAATTAAGCTTGTCGCCTTCGATTGGAACTTTGAAGAACCAAATGAACTTTGCACTGATGCAGAGCCAGATCTACGTGTGAAGGACGGCGCCATCCACTAGAAGTGTGAGAATTTTTTGTGCACAGATTACAGTATTTTACTGGTCATACATTCCAGTCGCAGTGTATCCTCTTGCAATGATAATGTAACTTGTAATGTTTTTGCGGATAATGGTCAGCTGAAGGGTTGAAGACATATAAAAAATATATTTCATTAAATAAATTAACATTGCCCCAATAATACATTTAACTCTGGCATCTGAAAATGACAGCAAACATTTTCTGAAACATGTTAAACATTATTTATCCCAGGCAAAATTGCTTACAACACTGGCAGGTACAACGTTGTGATTAATGATTAACATCTGGTTAAGCTTCCAGAAAAAGTGGTTGACAGAATAATCTACAATCTATTGTTGTAACCATGAACTTAACTGGGCATTATATTGTCTGAAGCAGTAGGAAAAATGGTAACTTTGGCATTCTACCCCACTCCCCTCCAGGAAAGTTAAACCTGTCAAAAGGAAAAGCCTAAAATAAATCACTCATTTACCATGGCGATATGTCTCTGAATTGATGAAACTTAATGCAGACACTTTTAAAACATATAATTATGCCTTGGCAGCAACTTATCTAAGAAAGCTCCTCTTGAAGGTTACTGGCCACATAGACCCACAAGATGCCTTTAATTATTGGGCAAAGTTAGTATGGTATTCACAGGAAAGCTGCTCTGCGATTTCCAGAACGCTTTAACAGTGGGAACGAGCGTGATGATTTTGATTGCTAATATTCTTGGACCACATGCACATCCGTCTGTAATTTAACTGGTGATGTTCACCCAGTAAATTTTAAACATGCTCTGTGTCATACAGTTATGAGTAGCAATCAAATACAGTAAAACCTTGTTAAGAAGTTCCCACGTAAGACGTTTTCCTGCTTAGTAATTTGAATAATTTTGCACCTTGTCTATACGCACATGCATAATTTGACCCTTTTAAGATGATTTCCTGGTTAATAGGCATTATTTTTTCAGTCCCTTGAAAAATGTCTTCACAGTTTTACTTTAAATTCTTGATTGCTACTTGGCAATCGGCACTGTTCTAAAAAAATGCCAGTAGTGCCCATAAAAAAACTACTGTTCACATGTTTGAAAAACTAGTGTTCACATGTTTGAAAAACTAATGTTCACATATTTGAAAAACTAATGTTCACATATTTAAAAACTAGTGTTCACATTTTTGAAAAACTAGTGTTCACATGTTTGAAATCTGTATGCTCCTCAGTCAGTCAGTGGATTGACATACTTGCGGTGTTATGATCTTGCACAATAAATAAGGAAGCTCGTAACTGGGAGTTAAAAATTCAAACCTCCTTGTAATTTGCATCATATAATTACAGGGGAGACAGTTCATCCTGCAGTAAATTTTTTTCTAACTAGTGGATCGAGTACTGCCTTACCTGCTGAGTGATTTTTAACATTCTTTTGTTAAGTATATTTATATTACACCAATGGTGATATCAAATGGTTGGGGATCTTACCTTTGCTCTTTTCAAGCAAATTTACATTACTGAGTATACCTGTCAAGGTATTTTCCCTTATTTTTATCTAGGAAACTACGTTGCAAAATACAGAACATTTCATTGTATCTTAAGGTATTTTCTTATACTATGATAAGTAAATTTGCCTTGCAAAGTACATAACATTTTGTTACTTGTGATGGTATTTTCCCATACATCTTTCATGGAAATTTGCCTTGCAAAGTACATAACATTTCGTTACATGTGTTGCTTTTTTTCCCTTACATTTTTGTAGAAAATTTGCCTTGCCAAGTACATTAATATTTCGTTACATGTGATTAAATTTTCCTTTACATTTGTCAAGAAAATTTGTCTTGCAGTCTAGAGAATATTGCATTATTTAGGTTATAATTATCCCTTACTTGTGTCAGGCATTTATCCCTTACAAAAACAGCAAAATTCAATTACCTTTCAAGGACTTTTCCCTTATTTTGGAAAGCACTTATGCATAACAATTACTAAAAAATCACTACACTGAATGTGTAAAATTAATGTGAAATTGTGCTGTAATTTTTCCTTACTGTAAGAGTAATTTGCTCCCGGTACGTATAAGGGAAATTTACTACAATTTTTTTTACAGTGAATTATTAGCCTAGTAGTTAGCAGCAGAAAGTAGTGATTTCGCAGCAGAGCAGTTATTATTAGCAAGTGTGGTTATTGTACAGTAAGAAGCGAAAATTTTAATTAAGTCATTCAGTCGCGTATTGCAAATGTATATTTTTATACTGCGGAAGTTTACTGAATATTTCTGTTTAAGGGTTTGAAAAATTATGTAGGCTTAAAAACACATGTCATAAATTTCGTATGAGAGCTGCTTTGCTGTCACAAAATATAAGTGTTACGCTTACCATTTCAGTTTTGCAGTTAAGATTTTATTTTTACGTCTAAATCATAGGTATCAGAGCCCTCGGTGAGCTGAGTGAGGGTTTCCTGAGGCTCAATTTGCGATGACTTTTCTAGACGGGTTTGAAGGGAGGGCAAAGAGAAGCGGTCACAAAGCTCCAGGAAACTTGACTCCTTTGTGCTTTTTTAACGGTCCTTCCTTGCCGCAGTCCAGTGAAGGTCCTTTTCCTCTCCACCCCTTCCTGTTGGCCGGTGGAGGTCGTGGGAGGCAATTCCACCCCCTAGTACCCCCCAGCCTTACCCTTCTCGCAGCTCGCTCCAATCAGCAGTTCTGTCAGCGAGCCAAGCAGGACCGTATGCACCTTGCCAACAGAGGCGAGTGTCTTCAGGAGACGGACGAAGTGGGCACATCCCCCCTCCACTACCACCCCACGCGGGGCGAGCCAAGCATCTCACGTCGCCTTGGCTAATGATCCGACCAACCCCAACCGCCTTTCTCTCTTCTTACCTCCTTCTGCGCCAATGCCTTCAGCTCGGCCGACACTGCTGCCCACTCTAACATGCCCCCCCCCCTTATTTAAATCCGGATGTAAACAAAGCCTCTTTTTCCTGGCAGCAGTGACTAGAAAATTTTATTAATTTTTCTGTGTAATCTTTTTCCGTTCTTTGATTTTTTATTTTCTGTCACCATCTCCAGATAATAAAGTTATAAATTAATTCTCTTAGTTAGAAATTTAATCCAGGTGTATAAAATGTCAATACTGGACAACCGGTTGTGATTAGGCACCAAACAAATACAGACGGTAAGGCAATATCTGGAAAAGTTGGCGAAAACTCCCAAAATTAAAAATATGTATCGCAGAAGATTTGTTGGTGAAGTGGCTATTGAGGATCAGATGCACGTGGAGGAGCCTACTGATGATAATATCCGCAAATTCATTCATAAAAAAGTTGTATTAAATGTCTAGATCCGTATGCCAAATAATAAGTAACGTTGAAGTGAATGTGTATGCTGGGACTGCGACGAATACCCCATGATGGAAACGGACTCCGATCGTGTAGGCTATGTAAAATATATTCACAGAAACAATGTAAATTTCTTGTTATTTTATCTGACATAAGCCATGGTTTTGAATTCATAGCAAGACGATAAACTTAAAAAGACTTATCTGTGTCTAGATCAAATTTTGCCTACAATGTCTCGTAATACGACAATTCAAGTTCGGATAACTTGCGCTATTGAATTCAAAGTACGCTGATATTACATGTTAATTGGTTTTCACAAAGCTGCAACAAAGGTTTTTTACAAGTAGTACGTTTCTCGACAGGGCACCTAGCGTTTTACTGAAACCAGTACTAAATAATAGTCATCGGACGGATATTTAGTATGCCAAGTAAGTGCAATGATTTGACGAGGCATCGATTCCAATACTGGACGGAAAACATCTCGAAGGACAATGAGCCACACTGTCTGGAGCCTCCTACAGCTCCCTGATAAATTTAAGTGTAGCATCTTATACAAGATTTAATAGATCAAAAAAATGTCCCATAAATGTTCGATCGGGTTCATATGAGGCGAGCGTTGTGGCTGACATATCAGTTGTAATGGTCCAAAATGCTCTTCGTAGAACATACTGTACAATAATGGGCCTGCTACTAGGTGAATATAGTATTGTTAGAATACTTCATTGTCGTAGGTATACAGTGAGTGCACGAAGGGCTGCAGGTGGTCACAAAGCAGTGCAACGTAGATTCCACCTGTCAGTAAAGCGTGTTCAGACGAACCAGCAGGCACCACCCACTGCACACGAGCACGCCCCAGACAAGTAGACCCTATAAAGCCACCGTCGTGAAAGCCTGGGTCCATGTCCTCAAAGGTATACGCTACATCTGAACTAAACAGAACTCAGGACTCACTGTACCATGCCACACGTTGCTACTTCTCCAAGTTCCATTCAGCGACGCCGCGTGTCCAGGTGAGGCGCTGTACGCGATGTAGTTGACATGGGCGCTCTGGTGCGTTCCTCGCTCCCAATGCCACGGAAGATGGAGCATGCAGCATCGGCCTGCTGAATATGCGTCTGGTACCTCCTGCACTGAACAAGTGCAAGTTCTCAGCCAGCAGCGCGGCTCGCGCCGAAGGAGGTGACGCCTAGAAAGTTTGCGCAGTGACTCACAAGTCGGTGGCACCAGTCCCGCAAGCGATGTCCAACACAGGCCCTTTATTTCCTTCACCGGCCGCCCTTGACCTCGGGAAGGGATAACCGCTGAGCCTAATCGGCCTGGCAGCGTGTAACATTTGCCGCCACGTCGTCGGGTGCTTCAACTTACAGCATGGCTGCTATTGTCGCTTGCCATGCTCATTTATCCATAGGAAATGTTTAATTTTATTTTTTTGTTCACACACAAATCATAAGCATTTCTAATGATAGCCTACAAATTTGTTTCTTTCGCCGAGCCAGCTACACAGCTGCACTGAACATGTATTATTTTCTACCATATTTACCGTATGAAATTGAAAACAAGAAAAGAAAACAACGCAAAGTCTGTTAGAGTACCAGAAAATGTGTCGTATATTCATTATGAAAACACACAATCTTACTGCTTACGTCCTATTTCTGAATATAATATATAAAATTTTATCTTTTATTATGAAGTAAAAATATTTTTAATATTTTAATGGTTATTTACTAACTCCTATTTTTATGCTAGAAGTAAATTTTCATAGCAGATGATAATACTGTATTCGGAATAGTATGTGACGAAACCACTTTCATGAAGCTTTACCCAAAAACAATCCAGAAGAGAGTTGCGTCGGTTTCTTTACAAGCGTGCGTTCGGCTTACCAGTTAAATTAATCCCCCCCTTTCGCAATCCCATCAATACTGGCGAAGTAAATAAATGCCATGAGGAGGGGGGGGGGAATTCTCTAGGATGGGGTGACACACAACTGGCAGCCGTACCCGAAACGGCGCGAAAAGCGGATTACACCGAATATATGTCTCTCCCATGCCAACCGCAACGTCCGCCACGTTCCCATAAGTGAGAATATGGGAATTGTCCTCATAGGAGACAGGAGCTCAGAATCTACGTCGTTCACTAACTTACAGAATTGTATTCATAATGTTTTAGTGTACAATTTTTTATTTATTTAATTGTTAACGTAGTTACTGGAAAGCCTTGGAATAGAAATTAAAAGCCCTGTAATACCGCATCAAAGAAACAAACATGAGGAAAGAAAGGAAAAATCTTTTAAATTGACATTTTTGTTGGCACATTGTTGATGATAGCGCAGGCAGGCAGGCAGGCGGGCAAGCTCGTGACGCAAGGCGTGGGATAAACCCCACTTTGCGCCAGCGGTTTTAGGGTCTGCTGATGTGAGGGGGCGAGTCAAGGAGGGGGGTGGGGATGCTAGTCACCCGGCTCCATATTGTGCCATCGGCATTATTAACGCGGCCAGCCTGCCGGACTTCGCCAGACTAGAGGAGGATGAGAGAATCAATGCTTGATGAAGTTCGCTCGCAGACTCCGAGTCTGGGTAAAATGTCAGCCCAGCTTTTCACAACCTCCAGGAGACTCTCTCCTCCTGCCTCCCCCGCCCAAGCCCCTTGACTTTATCCCGGCCCTTTGCTGGCAGGATACAACCCTCCGCCAACCCCTTGCCGGATTATTTTTTATGTCCCCGCCCCCCTTTCCATGCGCTTCAGCCCACGTAACAAGCTGGCGCAGTGTAAAGGAATCTGTTGACGTCCAGAAAAGCGACGCGTGAAAGAAGGTAGAAAAACTATATTTCATGGAGAACAAAAAATACCCACCTCACCAAAGAAAATTAATGAAACTTAAGCCAAAGTTTTTGCTCCGGAGATAAAAATGTTAATTTATGGGCTATTTATAAATAAAAAGATATTTAGTCTTACAGTTTTCTTTAATTAATTTATTTAAACGGGCCGTCAATGCGTCATAAATATGGCCTAGAGACACGCTCAATATACTTAAGTCAATTGTATTGTAATCAATAACATTCACTTAAGTTTATTTTTTCTTCGAGGAATAACATACCCACTTAATTGAGGTTCCATAAGCGTTTTCTTACATGTGATTTCCGTAACACAGCTTACGTAGATGAATTCTTGGAGACAGGCGTATGCTTAGTGTCATGCTTCTAACATCCGACTCAGCTCTCAAGACCTCGATGTAAAGAGCCGCCCAAATCTATTCACTCACTCACTTTAACATCCGATATTTTGCCGGTGGACTTTATTCTCCATTTTCTAATGTGTTGGACACTTGTTGATTGCTGACAGTAAATTCCTGTATTTCTCTGTGTATTTCGATAGGATATTCACTTTTGACACATACAAATCAGATCGCAGAGAGAATATCGACGCGTGACCGCGTTGAAAGTTGTGTTGCAGCCGTAAGATTGACTTCAAAATGCTGGATAGTGCAGTCGGGTGCGCTGTATAGTGAGAAGTGTACAGTTACGTGGAAAACTGAAATTTACCCTTGGCACACAATGAACTACTTTTGCAGCTACCTTACTTAATAATTTTCTGTGAAAACGTTGCTTATAGAATCACTCTCGTAATTAATTTAACATTTTTAACATTATGGTTTAAAATCAAGGTTGCATCTCTGAGATACATCTGTATATAAGTTCTCGCGATAAGAATAATTATTCTCCTCCAAGATCTGACCAGAACTTCTCTGGTCCTTTTTAGTTTCTCAGAAAAGCATTCAACGAATTCCAAGACATGATCTAAAATAAGGCTTGTAAGAATGTTGTATGAGTTTACTGTCGAAGTTCAGGATACCAAAATTTTAGCCTTAAATATTTATCCACATTTCAGTTTCTCGTTATTTGATTTCCTTAAATAAGGTATGTTTAAAAACGGTTATTTAGATGGCTACTAAGTGATATGTATCGTTTAATTTTCGAAACTTCCATATATTTAGATGGATTATAATAACTCCATTCCATCCGTGCTTTGCTTACAAAAGAAAAAGAAAATTAAAAAGTAAGTTCTCCATGCCACAATGGATAAGATTACTGGATGGAAAATTATAAAATTTCTATACAAATCATTCATGTCACGACGCTGAAATCTAGGAGAGAGTGAAACGTTCAAGACTGCTATTGAACGAGAAACAAATAGGCTGTTTATTCTGGAAAAATTGTGTAGTTGAAATGTGCGTCGTTGCATCACCTCTAGCGTGTGTACCTGAAGCAGCACGGTCCGGATTGAGTCATAGATACGTCTAATGCTATCATTTGGATGATTATCTGACAGTATTTGCATCAGAGCTTCAGAATATTCGCTGTTTCTTCACACTTTTGAAAAATCACCCCATGGGTGTTTGGTTTTATCCTAAATATATAATTTATCAAAAGCGTTTTATACTTCTGTAACATAAAAGTATATTATTGTTTCATGAAGGACGCCTGAGGGGCGTATCCGAGTTCGTGAGGGATAGGAGTTTTAATAAAAATTAAAGAACTAAATTCTATAATTATATTTATTCTCAATGCTACAAACAGTCGATCATCTGTTATTTACCAGTCTTAGCGCCCTATTAACTCTTATTGTTCTTATTGAGCGCAATGTTTAATTACTATCTCAATTTAAATTCGAGTCTATGACAGTCTTGACTCTTGCTAATTAATGTCCTTTAAACGGCTCCAATTGTTTCCACACGTTTATTTTAAACTGTATATTTCCATCGTCCCGAATGTCTTTTCACTTACGCATACAGTCCACTGTCCCGCAGATCAGTCCCACTCTTCACGGCAAACAATCTCGTCTACGCAAACTCGCAGATCGCTGCAGTCGTCCCTCGCCGCTCCGGAATCGCCCAACTGTCGCTTAAGGTCGCACGAGACGTCAAACTTTCGGTTCTTAATCACTTCCCTTCAGAAGCCCACATGTGGTATTTTTACTTGAGGTAGGTGCCTTCCAGAACATTCTCAGCAATCCAAGATGTTCTGAGAAAAGTAATGGTGACGAAGACGACTTTCCTGCGTGATGATGAAGAAATGTGAGATTCTCAGGGTCAGCGAGGCGCGAGCTGCGATAAGTTTATCGGCGTATGCGGCGGCGTCCTTTATGATAGGCCGCTCGCTTTCTGTAACATATACGTGGCCACCGGCCTATCGCTCACCTGTTCATTCAAAACAATCTTTTGACTTGCTACCGCCACTATCATATAACTGCTTTCCTTCACTTCCACTCGCTCGCACGGGATGCGAAGCAGGGAGCTCGTAGCATTATTTTTTTGATAAACTTAAACATTTATTGAGATCTCATTTAGAAATAATATTATTTCATTTGTAATTAGTATAATTATTAACAGAGAGAAACTATGTGTTGATAATGCTTAGTAAGAAATAGTTGTTATACAAAATATTGTAAAAATACGTGCTCACGAATGTGGTGCATTGTTACTTTGTTGTTATTATTTAGACTTAATTAAATTTCTTTCCTTGAAGCGGAGGATTAGTTTGAAAATAGAACTTTTGCAGGTATTCAGAAAAGTGGGAAGTAACCGTGAATGGACCATAGCTCGATACATGCTGTGTTGGCGGCAAATCAGGAGAGTCGCATGTAAAAAGAAGGCTGTAAAAAGTACGCTCGAAGGCAGTCTTGGAAAACCTGTGCTGCATNAATCAGGAGAGTCGCATGTAAAAAGAAGGCTGTAAAAAGTACGCTCGAAGGCAGTCTTGGAAAACCTGTGCTGCATACAAGCGGGAACGATCCTGTTGAAGAATTGCCCGTTGGAACGACGCCATAAAAGGAATCACACGAAGCCACGCAATCGCCTGAACATAAGGCTGTCACGGAGTAGATAAGTACGCGGAGACAAAATTACGAGGCTGTTCCTTTGATGGAGGCGTGCCCATTATCTGATTGTTTGCGCGAGGGTCTGGGCTGTGCTGCATTCTGGCGAGTAAGTTAACAGGCGCCGATTGGAAAACGGCGTTTTAACATTTTGCCTGCTAGTGACGCCGTTTCGCCGGCACATGTGGCTGGAATTCGCGGTGTATGAGGATGTTTCACCTCTGGGCCGCTGTGCCGTCAGTGCTGTCCCGAATCACCACCTAGATGTCATCATATGTGGCGATGTGTTTCTGTACAATGAAGTCTGGATATACGTGCTGTCCAGTGCACCTTGCATACCCGTGCACAGTAGTGATTCGTGTCTATACCAAACCAAAACCTAAGACGATGCATCAACATTCCAAAGTCGTACATTCAACCTGATTACTAAATACCCGCAATAGAAGCCGCTGTTGTCGGGAGAATGATGTGTTCTGGATGTCGCCTAGTAACGATGAGGGTGGTACACCAGCATATAGGTGCCGGTGTACTAAGGACGCTGCTTATTCCTCTACTTTTGGCGTTGTACTCATCTCACAACTGCATTGGGGACGGTTGTGGCATTTTTCTGTCCTCGGGGTTTCTCCTCGTCCTGGCGACACTTTCTTTTCCGTTCAAGATTCACTGGCCCCAGTCAGCTAAGTCTGACATTTGTTGATGTTAATTATTTTTCTAGTATATTTCAATGCTGAAATTTAATACTTTAGTTTATTAAATTGGAATATGTCACGCACAAAAGAAACGCTCTTTCAAGATATTTGCGTCTAAAGTAATTAGTGTTATAAAATTTAAATTAATTAAAATATGCTTTTTGTGAGAAATTTTAGTATCAAGTTTCTGTTATGAAATACTTTTTCTAGACCTTTCTGTTAACTAACTGACATTTCAGGTTTAAATGATAAATGTCTTAATAGGCCTATATATGTGCTGTCAGGTATTCTTAGGTGAATATTCTCAATAATGATTCGAGGTAGACTGCCATTCAGATTGTTAAATTTTTATACTAAAGAAATAATGAATAAATTAAAAAAAAAAGTTAGTAATGCGCAATCAGAAGTCTGGCGTTATTTTTTGATAAATTGTTCTTCTTCTGGACTTGTATTTTCTGTATTAATTATATAAGAAAGCCTTACATATTAAATATTCATTCTTTTGTGCCACGTACGGCCACCTAGTAGGATTATTTTGAGGCATATATATGCAAGTAATATATTTGTTATTTGCTGTGCCCTTTTAGTCTAAATAATTGTTGTTATTTGTTGTGCCACTTCTTTTTTTGTTTCGTGGCTGTTAACTGTATGTTGTTTATGCCAAGAACTCGCCACATTTCTTTGTTGAATTTGATTAACAAATTGGTTAAAGTCGTTTGGTCGTATATGGGCACACAAGTGATGTTGCTTATCTCTATGTGGTTGAAATAGACAATGTTGGTTGAGTTCGCGCATGTCCAACGATGACTCGTTCCTCTCTTCTCGTTGTTTATCGTTGTCACCACAGGCCTTGTCGGCACGTGTTGTAGTGCATTCACAGTTACTTCCAACTTTTCTGAAGCCCTGTTATAGTTCTACTTCCAGGAGATTCCTCCGCCCCATGCTAACAAGGTTTAACCAAGTCTTGAAAACTACACCGGAGGGACAACACGCCGCATTCTTGCGCACTATTATTAATAATATTTTGCGTGAGAACTACTTATTACTAGGCATTACCAAAGCAACTATTTACTCTCTGTTTTTGTCCATATTAATTATATATAANGTGAGAACTACTTATTACTAGGCATTACCAAAGCAACTATTTACTCTCTGTTTTTGTCCATATTAATTATATATAAAATATTAAAATTTATAGAAAATATTTAAGCAAAAGATCGATTTAACCGAAAATAAGGTACTTTTATGTTAACAGAAATGTAAAATGCTTACATGTCATATTTAGTAAATAACCAAGCATGGCATACGTGATTTGTTAAATATTTGTTGTAAAAAGTGTGAAGCCACCTTGAAAGGATTATATATCGTGCTTCTACACTGTCGGACAGTTAGGTCGTAGCGGGCCAGCTGGTGGAAATATCGATGAACGAAGTGCCAGTTTCTAATCTCTGATGTTTAAAACTCACGCGCACTTATTATTCAGCAAATAGCTTTGTCCTACGAACGCTCACATTTTAGTCTGTCTCACGAACGAGTGCATTAATTTTATTTACAGACCTTATAATAGTCTTGTGTACAGATATTTCAATGGCAACATATGCTCTGTTGAAATACTGAGCAGGTTGACCGTCAGCTGAGTGTGTTTAAGTAAACATAATTTGTGATGGGTGGAGAGACCCCGCTGTAACCACGTAAACAGCTGTAAAAAGGGACAGCCTTCAAAACTGTCAGAAAAGTGCACCTGTTCATGGGACAGACTATATCAGGGTTGTAGGGGTGTTGGCCCCTACGAGATAACTCTTTACGACCAATCGTAGCCAAAGGCAAAGTTGTAACCTTACCTGTGACGGTGATGTGTATCAAGTTTTGCCTCCTTTGCAAAATTCGTTATGGATGCGGAGATTTCATAGTAATGCGTATACTCCTTCACAAACTTATATGAAAACGTATTCAAAACACCCACAATACCAGAGAAATTGAAACGGCAATTTTTTTTTTACAGTACGACATTTTATATATTATCCTGGTACGTTTACTGCCCTTAAGGTTTCGTTGTACGTGTTACTGTTTCTGAAAACATGTTGTTAAAATATACATTTTGCATGTGACTCGCTTGTACATGTTTCACCCGTACTCTCTACTCGACCTTTAACCTACTAGGTCGTAATAAATACAGTTGTAGGCAAAGGATTATATTTAACGTACTTTGCAGGGTTTCATTTGTGTTTGTCCAGCATTATTTATCACTGTTTAACATTCAGTAACTTTTCTGAGTGTTCTCATCAAACTCTGCAATTGTACGCTGTCGGGGAATGCATAATGCATGTTCCTATCAATCCGAAGCCTCTTCCTCTGTTATTCCGAACAGTTTTCGTCAGTCGAGGAACGTCACTTAGGTTCATGCTTCTATGCTAGAAGTCCTGTTTGGGATACCAGATAATAATTTAAGTTTTTATTGCAAAAGGGGATATATATGGCATTTTCATAAGCAGTAAAAATATAAACAAAAGTTGTTTTATTTTCGTAATATTTTAAAAGCCTGTTTAGCAACCGAGCATTCTTCTGAGAAACGTTTTCATGAACACTGTAAGGAGAGCTGGAACCATTCTGCTAAAACAGTTCGCAGGCTTTCTCTGCCGTTGTCGTCTATTTCTAGGCTTCTGGGTTTGAGCCTTGACGCGACTCAAACCCATAAGCCTAGAATTTGACAATCTACTAAAGTTGTAATTTTTATGTGTATTAATATTTTTTTTTAATTGTTAGATATAACGTGGAAATTAATATCTAGACGTTCATCAGAAAAATTTCACGGTGCTCGAAGTGTATTTTTTTTTCCGTTTGTGAATAAAACGTTTAGAGAAGAATTTTGACAACATATTTAATAGATTCTGCACGTAGAGGACTTTGAAGTATGGCCTGGTGCGAGACCACGAAACAAACATTTCAGGTTTCTGGTAATATGTTTCCAGACCTGGGGACCGTAATTACAAATGGTAACGAATTTACGACTCTATGCAGGCGCAGCTTGACCAACAGAGACCATAGAATGCTGCGTGTGAATGTCACATATACGAGAGCGCGTACACACACAAGCGAGCAGTGGACCCGGNGTTAGATATAACGTGGAAATTAATATCTAGACGTTCATCAGAAAAATTTCACGGTGCTCGAAGTGTATTTTTTTTCCGTTTGTGAATAAAACGTTTAGAGAAGAATTTTGACAACATATTTAATAGATTCTGCACGTAGATGACTTTGAAGTATGGCCTGGTGCGAGACCACGAAACAAACATTTCAGGTTTCTGGTAATATGTTTCCAGACCTGGGNAGTATGGCCTGGTGCGAGACCACGAAACAAACATTTCAGGTTTCTGGTAATATGTTTCCAGACCTGGGGACCGTATTTACAAATGGTAACGAATTTACGACTCTATGCAGGCGCAGCTTGGCCAGCAGAGACCATAGAATGCTGCGTGTGAATGTCACATATACGAGAGCGCGTACACACACAAGCGAGCAGTGGACCCGGNCAGAGACCATAGAATGCTGCGTGTGAATGTCACATATACGAGAGCGCGTACACACACAAGCGAGCAGTGGACCCGGCTGCGAAAATTCTGTACTTCGACATAGAAGTAACCGCCTAGGCTATCGCTTGGAACAAGCAAGTCTAATCCTCGTCTTAGTTTCGTAAGAGTTTACAATTTTTCTCATACATATAATGAAATTTGTCAATATTGTTGTAATATTTTCGCAAGGAAAACATATTTGAATAATGAATGCGATACAGGATTTAAAGTTTGTTGCTCTTCACACAGTCATAGTAGGTCTTTTGTATTCTTAAAAACAGAATTAAATATTTCATTATGGCTAATATGTATCGAGAATTTGACTATGCTGCATGAGAAGTTACAAATTATAATGCTTGAAGCGATTCCAACGAAGTAATTTTCTCTCACTGCAAATCGTTTACATTAAAATGTAATTATTTCCGCTAACCAAAACTTATAATGCATGCAGGCTTTATCTGTATATTTATTTCTTGGATCCACAACAATGCAGCTAGCCTAGTCCTTCACTGATTACAGTAATGTGATATTCACTTGGCTGCGATTACTTGGGATCGTCTGTCTGCATCTTCGGTAAACTGAAAGTGAGTTCCCCATTCTCACATTGTTTGATTGTAAACACCGTTTGCTTCACATTGCGATTNTCTTCGGTAAACTGAAAGTGAGTTCCCCATTCTCACATTGTTTGATTGTAAACACCGTTTGCTTCACATTGCGATTCACGGAGTGATAGTCAAACCAGCGGACGCCACAACTACCAAGTATAACAGTACACAGAAACGTTTGGCCGTTTCTTCTCTGATTGGCTGCGTGAGGCTCTGGGAACAGGCTTGACGTCTGATTGGCTACTGAATGCGTAAATGCTCCANTCTTCGGTAAACTGAAAGTGAGTTCCCCATTCTCACATTGTTTGATTGTAAACACCGTTTGCTTCACATTGCGATGCACGGAGTGATAGTCAAACCAGCGGACGCCACAACTACCAAGTATAACAGTACACAGAAACGTTTGGCCGTTTCTTAGAAGTGGGAGTACCTCTTCTCTGATTGGCTGCGTGAGGCTCTGGGAACAGGCTTGACGTCTGATTGGCTACTGAATGCGTAAATGCTCCANTCTTCTCTGATTGGCTGCGTGAGGCTCTGGGAACAGGCTTGACGTCTGATTGGCTACTGAATGCGTAAATGCTCCATATCTGTAGGTTGCCGGCTGGTAAACAGGCTACCAGACACTGGTTGGCGATACTCGCCTCCCACCAAGGCGAACCGGGGTCGATTCCCGGCGGAGTCACTTCCGGATTTTCGCATGAGGGAAACGTGACTCGCGATGCCGTTTGTCGGTGGGTTTTCTCGGGGATCTCCCATTTCCCCGCCGTTTCATTCCGACGCTGCTCCATACTCACCTTGTTTCACCCTTATCGGCTCTCATGACCTATATGTATAGATCCGCCCAACTCTCTTCACTTACTCACTCTTCACTGATATAACCTTGATTTTCCTGTTTCTAAAACTACATGGTATAGTACAGAATGTATTATAATTCCCAAGGTTATACAGAGAGTATTAAATGCGATGGCAATGGGCTCCGAACTCTGTCGGTACCACCTCGGTGCTCATAAACATTACTTGCCAGAATTTGGGTACGAACCATCACCAATCGGGTTTTGTTGTCGTTCCTTGAGCGTGATCAGTCTCTGATGCCCTCGCTGTCTAGCAAACGTTAAGTATCTCGAGTGTGACACATTATACGGCCTGACCTACGGTAAATCTCTAAAATACCTTTCCCAGTTATTTAAAACCTTTTAAAATAGATGCATTCAAAACATTCAATTAATGTTTTAAAAAGTTTTAAATTAAAACATCCATGGAAAATAAAACAGATTTAACCTNGCATTCAAAACATTCAATTAATGTTTTAAAAAGTTTTAAATTAAAACATCCATGGAAAATAAAACAGATTTAACCAGGAAGGAAATCTGATACTTTCTTTCTACATCAAATCGGCCGGAATATATGATTTATTCAGTTGTATTCAGTAGCACGTGTAACGCAAACTATTTTATTAAACGTGCATTCAGTTTTAATCAAGTNTGATTTATTCAGTTGTATTCAGTAGCACGTGTAACGCAAACTATTTTATTAAACGTGCATTCAGTTTTAATCAAGTTCTGCTGGGAATGTCACCAAGTCACACTGCTACGCAATGACTTCTGGAAAGTTATAGACTACTTTTTCTTTCGGAAAACGGAGAATGTCTGGTGTTAAAATAGTTATTGTTTGTTTGAATAAGAATAATGTTGGGTATAATTATTTGGAATGTCATGCATTGTCGGCTCTTTTGCAGAAAACACTTCCAGTAAGTATCAGCGAATGATATGTTGTGCAGGGAAACGTAGTTCAAAATTNTCGGCTCTTTTGCAGAAAACACTTCCAGTAAGTATCAGCGAATGATATGTTGTGCAGGGAAACGTAGTTCAAAATCGTTGTATAGGCCATACATGCGTGCGTGATTTATAAACATTAGCGCACATTACAATTGTCGAGAAAATTTTGCAGTAGTTATTTCTATCTTTTTGTTTTAAATGAAACAATAAATACAAATAATATATTTTAATAAAATTATGTTAACTGGATATCAGTGAACATATGATATTTTATAAGTATAACTTCTGATCAGTTAAATAATTAAATATATCGCATACAGTCTATAATTTATGTTTTAATCATTTTGTACAAATAATCTGCTAGAAACCTATTAAATGTCAAATGATATTACGAGATAATTTTTTATTGTTATTGTTATAATAATAAAAATCATCTGCTTTAAGCACTAGTTTTTCCGTCTAGGTTTTCAGTATTGGCACAGAATACATTTAACATATTAGAAGTTAAGTAAAATAAAATCGTGAGTCTTCATATTCTGCTGGGTGAATATGAATTAAAAACCTAAATATTTATCGGTATTCTGTGTACAGGTTGACATAAATTATACTTCCTAAACGGTACTTGCTACCAATAAATACTTAGTTAAAGCACTTATTTTATATGCGTGGATATATGAATATATTGAAATGTATTATATTAACTCACAGCTACACGTACAACACCAAGATGAACGGAAGCTTTGGTAGTGTTCTTATATAGTGTTCTCACGCTTCAAAGAATATTTCCATGCCACTTACATATCGGAAAAATTACACATGTTATATCCAAAATGACTTTATCTGCATCATTGAACTACCCCCAACGTAATCATTAGTTTTAGTGATATCAGAGCACTTGAATTGGAATTATTTAGCATTTGCTGATTGGAAAATCAGTGAACCGGGCTATTGCACTGGAAGATAGGAGATGTAACTGGAAAATCTGGGAGTGAAGTTTTCACCACTATTACTTTACCTAATATGGTTTAATTGCTGCTTTTGAATTATTAAAACGTAAGTTTTCAGCGTAGAAGGTTTTTATAGGAAGTAACGGTGGTTGTAGATATTTCTGATAAGAGTTGTTATTTTTTTCACCACCTCTGTGTCTCGTTATCTTGATATATTTAATTTTTATAGAATTTAACCTGTTGATAAATTAACGACAGCATTGAGGACAACGAATTCGGAATAAAATGTCTCCAAAATATATCTCACACGAGAGGCGTCGACAGAAAAAACTTCACAACTGGAGAGCCTTCTCCAGCTTTCTATCATAGCTGAAGTCCCTAAACATCGATGCAGAAAGGGAGCGAAGATAAAGGAGACATAAAAACTTGTTGCATAAAGAAACAGGGAGCAAAGTTATATAAATTCTTTATCCATCACGTCAGCCATGATGTATAGCGCCTATTTGTAACAAGCCTTGGGTTGGAGGGGGTGGGGCTTGGCGCCAGTTGTCGAAAAGAGGGAGGGGTTAACCGAGTTTACGACGAATGACCTGGAACTTAGTTCCCCTCTTTCCGTCTTCACAGTTCGGCGAAGGAAGCTTCCCCTGAAAGTTCAACAAGATCCCCTTTTCCGATCAGCCAAGACGAAATTCTGTCTCGCTTCCAAAACATCATTAACGACCTCATTAAAGATAGTATCGATTCTTCTTTATTCCGGAAACTTCTTTGGTGTAGTAGATTGTGGGGTCAGGGGACCCACAGTTTCAAAACGCACAGTGAAAAGTGGAAATGTTTTTAAACTTTGACTGAAATGATTAAATTTAATCACACGTTCTTGCAGCACGTGTTCGGTTCCGAAATATACAAAGGCCAGTAGATTAAGTGTGTTTGAAAAAAAAAAAAAAAAAAAAAACAAGAGAGTCAGCACTTAGCTTTTACTTCAACAAACTGCCGCATAAATAGAAAAATATACAATTTTTTATGTTGGATATGAATGAATAACTAGGTAACTAGCAATGGCGGACAGGATTTTAAAATGAGCTTCGTTTTCTGCAATTATGAGGTACGCGTTATTGAAAAACTGTTAAATCCGACAGGAAACTCACGTAAAATAAATTTTTTTAATTATTCATTTAGAAAGTATTGATAAAGATGAATTAAAAATTAGGCGTGCAGAAGCTGGAAGAGAAAACCCATCTTTCGGATGGAATAAAGGTAGAATAAATTCATTGTGACATTCCCTCGCATCGAATTATAACCTCTATAACTGAACGAAATAATATACTCTCGCACTTACTTTTAGATTGTTTGAAATAATTAAACCTTAAGCGTGATATTTGACCACCAGAGCCGCCTTTAAAATACCGTACTTAAGCTACTCGAGAATCCATAAATTTTTATTATATGTCGCTTCTCTAAAAAGTCTCGAATAGAGGTTAATTTTCTTTTGTAATTTTTTATTACCATTGTCGTTTACAATTACAATTATCACTCAAAAATAAATTGTTGTGATAGAAAACGTAACAAATATTCTTACTTCGCTGACGTAATTATACGCTTGGTGATAATATTCGCTACTTCTTTGGAGCAGAAACATATTTATTACAAATTCCAAAAGACTATACGAAATGTCAGTCGCCACATCTACTAGGACATTTGTTCCATTGGTTGATGTATTTCCAGTCGCCATCGTTCCATATGAAACTATTAAGGATGTATATCCTATTATGCTATAGACTGTTCTTCACTAACTGCCTGGCTCCAGTTGCTTGATGAGTTATTAAGGGGGTAGTATCCTTAATAAATTTGCTAATTATTATGTATTTTTGTTATCGATCTTACTTAATTTCACTATAAGATCATAAATGAGTACTTAAAAGTTCAGGTATTTGTTTTTTAAACATGTTGTTAAGGAATAGTAAAATTTTTACTGTCCATTTGTTTTCAATTGCTCCATGATGAGGATAATTTCACGTGCGAAACTTCCCTTTTTCAACTAACTTGATTGTAATCTATGCTTTAACGTGCCTTATTAATTTTTTTTTTGTTTTCCATTTGTTACACTCCGAAAACGGTTTTATTCTGTACCCCTCGAAACTGAAGATTTCGACGCGCATCTTAAATTACTACTACAAACTAAAGACATCAAACCAAGAGGGAAAACACATAGATTCAATTACAGGCTTGAGTATCTAGTTAAAAATAATAGCAGGTGAATATTTAACCGATAAACAGGTTTTTATTAAAAGGTTAGTAGAAAGTGGCGCCCTCCTCATTCTGTGGCAACTGTCCGAACTTGGTGAAGGCCTTGCGTGTAAGTATTCCCGGTGGAGAGGAGGAGGTGGAGGCCGAGAGTGCGCAGGTAGTAAACAGTTAGGACCAGTATCGGTAATCCGAGGAGGTTGGGGTGGGGGTGGGTAGTTGCCTGTAAGCCCTGGCGTGGCGAGGAAATGAAATGACTGAAAATAACAACTCTGTACAGCCCTTCTTCAGCTAATTCTCTGTACATACATTTCATCGGAAGGAATTTCAGCAATAAAACTCTATATAATTTTGTTATAGGATGATAAAACATTTTTTTGCCCAAACTATCGTTTTCATTCCTAAAGGACAATCCCAAAAGTTCCAATCTCAGCAAATTTTTTTCCAAACCAAAATTTATGTTAAATATTCTTAGTATACGAGTATGTAGATGTACGTACAAATTCTTCCATGCTGAAAAATTTTTATATAGCTATCTGACCCAGTATTCTTAGATAACGACTGATGTTACATATTATTAGAATTGAAATAAAAACATATAGGTAATTGGAGCGAATGCAACTATGCTGACTGAACAGTCAAAGATTGATTCGGAGTTGCGTGTAGATGTGCTACCGACAGATACAACGAAATTTATAAAAATTCGTCAAGTGTACAGCACTGGTTTTGGAAAATTTTATTTTTGGTTATGACCTAAATACACAGTCGTATGAATTTAGCAGCAAAACTGTAGCTAATTTGTTACACATCTGCTCACATGCTTCGCACAAATACTGCATAGACTGAACTATTCCTACAAAAGAGATCAGTGAGCAGTATCTAATAAAACGATAAATTTTTGGATACCATGTACACAAGTTTATAATAGATATTTATGACGTATAATGCATGCTTAAACTGAAAAACCTTAGAGATACAGCGAGTGTGCAATGGATGTAATAAATAATCAGTAATGCTCTTCTATACAGCTAAATGATAAACATGCAGGCTGATGTCGGATGTGTAACGACAGTTGCCTTTTACTTTTTTCATTACCACCAAATAATACTTTTTTAAATTTATTTTTTATTATTATTATATAATGACTGATAGGCCTATTTCATCAGTAAAAAACCAACCGAGTTGTTTATTTTTCAGTTTCAAAATCAATGGGATAAAATGGGTAATTTTATTTATGTAAACATTTTATAATTTAAAAAAAAAAAAAAATTTGATTATGTGATATTTATTAGGAATGTCTAAACGATAAAATACAGTAACAATGTTTCTTGGTTCCATTTTCGTTTTTGTTATATTTCAGTCACATAGACTTGTGTAAGTATTATGCACT
>NQII01000107.1:0-159652 GCA_002778355.1 Clitarchus hookeri
TCGCCCACCCGGCTGGCTTCACCGCGAGACCGGAACGACCAACTTGCTCTCAGGTAGGCGGGCGTCTTAACTCCCCATCTCCCACTTACCCTAGCGCCAAGGGGCTTAACTTATCAAATGTAATATGTTCTGCTTAACTCAGCTTTATTCTGTGCTGTCCGACAAACGAGCATAAGTTCGGGGCCCGCATCAGTCATGCTTGTAGATTTGTTGTGTCATGTGTGAGTGAATTAAATAAAATACACATTTCAGCCCAATTTTCTGTGTTCACTGTTCATTCACTTTGCTGATACTGTATTAATTAAAGAATACCCCATCAAACAGTTCATTACTTCCCGATTGGTCATCCACGCGTGATTAAAATTGACATAAGTACATGAATATCACTTAAAACATATAGAGTAGCATAAATAGCGCAACTATAATCACCCACAGGATGTCTGAGAATTCCAGAACAATCCTTATCTCAACTGAATTCTGTGCATAGCCACTGATTGTCTATTAGCAATGGGACCATCGCCGGTTTTTGGACAATTACCCTCCTCTCACCAAGTCTCGCGATACGCCTACTCCAAGATAAGACCTAAGTAGCTGGCAACCACATAATTTCAGCTATGCTTTAATATTTTTGTTCACCATATATTTAGGTAATATAATATCACTGGTTTTCCACTTTAGTCTCGTTTCCTTTTTCTGTCTCCCATGTCAAATTTAAACATTATGTTTATATGCTGATAAAAATCTGTAATAGGGTAACAAGTATAAATAACACAGCCAGCTCAAAGCAGTGCAAGTCTGAACTCAGAACAAATTAAGCTATAAATATGTTCGCTTCTTCATATAGGGAGAGCAACTCATATTTTAAGACTCATTAATGACAGCAGAGAGTCTTCTAGCTCCGTAATTTCACACCAGATCCAGGACTCTTAACTTCCAAATCATTAGCCAATTCAGCATCTCAAATAATCTCACCACCTTCAAAAACTTGTTGAATAATACTACCTTATTGCGATATTGTTTCAGTCCATAGATGTACCTGTGAACAAATTAACAAAAGATATAAGCCAACATGATAAATGTAATTTTACTATAATACTAAAAGTGACTAAAATTAGGCACACCACTTATATCTCATCACTAAAAGACCCAATGTTAGAAAAAAAATGCAAATAAATGTTTGTTGATTCGGTGCTCCTTGGTGATATGGTTTATTCCCCAAAACAAAACATATATAACATTAAACAGATAAATTGAAAATAAAATATTCAATGACAGTTTGTTTTAAATGGTATATTAAAGGCATACACTGTAAAAAAGTGTTACTGGAACTGACCAATTATTGTATAACTGCAAGTATTAATTTCTTTACAAAGTCATATTTTGTAAATCTACAGTGTTTATTTATTTACAAGAATAGCATTTGTGTGAACAACAAAATAAATTTGTGTTGTTACAAATGTATTGTAAACAGCCGCGCGTCTATTGCTTCGGATTTCGGGGACGAAAAATGCCGAGTCTACACAAAGCTTTATTCGCTACTAAGTCAAAGAAATTATCGTTTCCGCGGCAGTTAAGGTTATCCACGCCACTATGACATATTCTTTCACATAATAAAAAGTAGCATCAGGCGTCTGTAAAATTTAGCAAAACTAAAAAAAACACTAAAGTAGATAAGTTTGGTATGTCCGGGGATTACGTTGAGGGCTGCGGATATGCGGATCCGCCGCTATCTTAGATTCAGCCATATTGTATAATTCCACAGTCGCCATTTTGTTTCTGGCCATTATTTTGTTTTCACCCGCCCTATTGTTTCCTAATTACACACCTTCGCATCAGTCGCATGCTGTAGTTCTCTTGTCGTTTGCTAGAGTGCTCCATCGATCCCTGTAATGTTGATTATCGCTGCTAGAGTGTGCCACAATATTACTCACATTTGCTCGAGCCCACCAGCTTGTTTCTACTTGTCCTTCATCGCCTGCTAGGGGCGCTGGTGTCGCTCTCGCTGGGCCGCCATGTTGGTTCTAGAGTTAACTGCCAGGGGCATTGCTTTTTAGTTTCGGAGATCAAAATATCGTCTGAAGGATGGCGGGATCAAACTGCCAAAACTTTCGGTTGGCTTACAGACACCTTAGACCACTAGGCTATCGATATATGAACTGGGACAAGGGTTTTACAGATGTCTATGTATTACCGTGTGTGTGTGTAGGACGAATAAATATTTTGTTGTGATTATACTACTGAGTAGTAATAATTGTTTATATAAGTTTTTTTGTCTATCAAAGACTTCTATAGACTAGCAATAAGAATTTTTCATATAGTCATAATTTTACTAAGAATATTTTTTCTTTATAAGTATTTCTTTTAAAGTATTTTTTTAAGTATTATCTTTTATTATGAAAAAGTGTACCTTAGAAATAAAACATATTTTTATTACAGTTTTATTTATTTAGGTTACTGGAGTTGAGAGTGCGAGCATGCATGTACAGACAGGGCAACTGGAATTGTCAAAACAATAAAAAAAACAATCGGACATCTAGGATTCAATACATTTATAAATAATTAAAATCATTTTATTTATCATTACAAAAATAATTAAATCTTAAAATTTACAGAAAAATATATAGAAAAATGGATTTTAATGCAACATCGGTTTATAAAAGTTCAATTATGTAAATTTTACACTTTCCCATGTTACTAGGTAACTTTTAAAAAAAGACAAATCACTCATTGACAGGAATCGGGTACTCTAACCACTGAGCTACTTAAGCAACCGGAATTAAGTATNATAATTTTATATCTTTTGGTGTCCAGATTCTTGAATTTTTGTGTTTCCCTCTTATAAGGTTTTCCTGCTTATAGTGCCACTTTCTTGTGGACCCCTGAAGAACCTTATAAGAGGGTTCCAATGTACTAAATATTTTGTTATATATTTTTTCAATCAATGCATATATGGCTAATGACCACATTTGTTAAAGAGAATTTTCAGTTTAAATAAATCGTATTTACCAGTTTTGAAAACATTTTAAAGGCTAATGTTGTATTAAAAACAATTCGTTATTTTTAGTCGGGGTCTGAATCATATATGCCCATGCTTATCCATACGCTCACTTTGGTTGTTTTTATATTTTATTTTTAAATATTTATGTAGCAGACCGCATTTTTTTGCAAGTCGGCTCGTAAGCAAGCGAATATGTACAGGCATTTAGGTAGGCGAATATAATTTGCGAACTCTTAGATGGCAGGCTCGTGAAATTTAGTTTGCAAATATAATTTCTAGCTTAAAGCAAATATGTCTGTTTCTGGTAGACATATTACTTTTTGCAGGCATAGGGTATGTCAAATCGAAAATCTGTATTTATTATATCATTAAATTTTTTTTCTTTAATGTAAAACATTTAAGATTATTTTGTTTATTCGTACCGAAATTATTCATAGGGTATAGTGGGTGAAGGTACATCCATAGAGGTAAGCTCTACAGTAGACTTCGTATAATCATTGACTTGCATCATATACATGAAAAAACTTTCGTTCTTTCTACAGTAGCAACTTGTGTATCTACTTAGCCTACCTACTGATATATATACATAAACTTACTAGCATATTTCGCAAGTGAGATTTAAGCATTTATTATGCAAACATTCAACCACACATTTTATAAATTTTCTTGATCACATTACCATGCAGTTACATCTTCAACAAACTTATTTCAAACAAGTTCATTGCTCAGCTTTAAATCATAATCACACTTAAAGCATACAACTGACTCCCACCAGACCTACCCTTAACAAGACTGACCTCTAAATGACCATTAATGACCTCTAATGACAACTAGTGACCTCTAAATAACCCACAATAACCCCAGATGACCCCTTAATTAATCCTAAATATAACCCTAAAAACACCTAATTTCGCCTAATAACACCTAAACGAATTCTATAAAAACCCTTTAATGACCCCAAAATGATGCTTAAATGACCCCAATGACTCTTTATGACCCCTAAATGACCTATCATGACCCATAAATGACCCCTCGTTCTGATGAGTGTAGTGCTGATTGTGGTACGAGTGGTGCTGTCATAGGTGCCCCATATAAAGAAGTCGAAAGCACTGTGCCAACCTCAGGTATTGATGGTCGGGCAACCTTTGCCTCCCTAATATATTCCAGTTGTTAACATGAGCTGAATTGAAGTGTATTTCACGACTGCCACTGTCAAACTGAGCTTCCTTACTGGAACCTGGCACTTATATACCCGTACACAGGCACCATACCAGCCACTGCAACCCAAGCATGCCATCATACCTCTTACTATAACTCAGCATACCTCAACCATTTAGTCCACTCTAACCTTACCAAAAATGTACTTACTGTTCATCCTTTATATTCTACTGGTCGACACAAGCCAAATATATACTATTCACTATACCGCCATACCAACCTACTATCCATTATAACCCAAGTCATACCAGACCACCCATCACCTATAACCACAGAAAAATCCATTCATAACAATCAACCATACCACCCAATACACCAAGAACAATATATATCATAACTAAAGTGTACCAAGCAACTATACAGCTGAGGCCACCCCATTACCTAATACCCATTCTAATTGTTCTACCCACAAACACCACTTATATCTACCAACCATACCACCCACTATAACTCTAGAATACCTCAACCATTCGTCCACACAGACCATACAAAGCAAAAATACAGCCCATACCAGAAACACAATCAACTTCTCATACCACCCACCATGCTGACTGACACCAGTCAAACTAACAAACACTAACTGAGGCATGTCTTAGCATAACAGGACTCACCGACAAACACATACAGTCCACAACATTCGACATAAACCAACAATCGCCAGACAGATATACTACAATATTACCCAACATAGTAACCATACCTACCATGATATAGTCCATCTCATATATGAAGGCCACATTCTTGACAGTTGACGATCGCCGCGCCAATGTTTACTTTTCGTTTATGTGTCCATTCGCCATCAGCTGGTGCGTCAAGTGAAGTATTTTATGCAATGAGTCAGCGCGTCCAAGAGGTGCTGCTTCGTGCGGCAATTGGTGAACTACTTGGGTGGCGAGAGAGACCACGAAACGGAGTTTGGAGGGCATGTAGGGTCGTTCGTAAACGCTATACACGAAATATATGTTACTTTAAAAAGTATGCAGAGCTCTCGAGAAATTAAACTATTGGTATATGTTCGTAAATGTATTATACAAGGCAAAAAATGCTATTCTCTTCTGGCCTGTAATGCTTCGAAAAGAATTCCACAGATGGTGCGCACATTATTTCAGCATGTTGTCTGACCGCATTTTTTTTCAAGAGGTAGCGTGTTTATAAAGTTGACTGTTCTTATATTACTAGCTCAGAACGACACGAATTTGATATATATTTCTTCAAATGATTAGAAAAAATAATTCAACAATATTATGCAATATTTCTGTATGCTTTTGGAATTAATATCAAACATGTAAGGAAAGCTGGGTTGAAGAGGGGTGGATAACAAGTGAAAAAAGATTTTGTTTGCGTTTCGTTAGGATAGAGATCGTTTTAATGTACCTTTAATTTTGAACACCTATACATTTCTACTTACGTATGAAGTAAGTAATGTATTAAATAATCTAGGAACTCATTCTTATCCGCGTATTTCCTGCTTGTCTGATGTACGCCGGTAGTGCACTCAGAATAGCCAATGTAATACTAATTTTCGTTCATTCATGCATCAGCTGATATAGGTTTTGTAAATGGCACGTTGTTTGTTTGGAATACATCAAGTTGCCACTCACTGACTGTCAGAATCTGGCCAACTTATATGAAATGAAGTATAACACAAGCATACGAAGCAAATTATAGTAGTCCAGACCAACCAACAAATCCAAAAAATCTTACGATCTGTCAAACCATCATTACCGATTGGTACCAGGCCAACCATCATTACCTATAACTCCAAGAAAAGCTCAATTCAACCATACCACCCAACACACAAAACATACTATCCATCATATCTAAAAGAATGTCAAGCAAATATACAGCTGAGACCAGTCCATATCCTAACACCCATACCATTTTCTCTACCGGTAGGGAATGCAGGTCAGTAAATTTAATAAAATTATGGTGTTAGGGATGAGGACCTTTTTTTTTATAACAAATGAAACAATTGTCTGAACATGCTGCAGAAAATTAGTAAATAATTTAAAATTGGTATTTATTTTGTATTGTGGTAAAGTTATGACAGTGTGAAAATTTATTTAATAACGAGACTATGTATAACCTTGATGGTGTTAGTTTACTGGGAGTGATATTTTAAAGAGAGATTCTACTAACTGCATAAACAAACCTTCAACTGCCAAGAAACCATGCATATCAGAAGTCTTGGTTATGCTGGCTGCTTCTCCTATTTATATATTTTTAAAATATATTCTGATTGACTGAATGGTTGATATACTGTTAAATTGTTTTTATGTTAGGCATTGCTACTATGTTGATATGGTAATGGAATGATCACATGTTCGGTTGGTTTGGGGGGTATTAAAAGTGTGTCCCTTCCATGGTGTGGTCGGAATGGTATAATCACATGAACAGTTTGTATGAGTGTAATGGTTTCATTGATTCGATGATATAACTTGGTATGGTACCTTCAAACTAAGTCTGTATGGGTGCCATACATTATAATAATGACGGTATGCATTTTATGACAGGATGGTTGGTATTTATCATTGGAATATTTGGTTGGCTGGACAGATGGCATGACTTGTTTATACAGGTTGATTCACAACATCTGTGACACCCTTTTTTTCTCGGAAACAACACGGCACCAGGGGTTCGCAAAAAAAAAGTATGATAAATATAGACTATATAAAGCATCGATTGGTAGTATTCCCAATCCCCCGAACATTCCAACAGTAGGGATATAGTAAGTGATCTTTTATATTGCAAATGGGAATGTGCATCGTAAAAGGTATCGTGGAATAGATCGTCTAAAAGAAAACAACACTTACAAAGACATTTTTCCTGATGTGCATAGTTTATGCACAATAAATTAAATCATCTTAGCATATGGTTTGTGATGTGTGTAGTTTAGGCACAATAAAAATTGGTCGCAACCGTGGTTTACTTACTGCAATCGAAAGGAAATCAACGAAAAATGTTGTTCACCTTGCAAGCAATGCGTAGTTTACATACAATCAAAAGGACATCGGGTGTACTGTAAATACTGGTATGGTGTTAGAGATCTACCATGAACTAGGAACTGAGAACACTCATTCGCACACAGTACTCTTCATAAGTTTTCTAAATGTCGACCAGCCTGTATCAGACACAATTCTGCTCTCTGTCTTACATTTGCGGATGCTTGACGGACCTAGGCACTTTTTGAGAGATCCACATGCTTATCTGATTCTGTCATTCATGCAACGTAAAACTAATGACTGTCAGAATTAGCGAACTTTCGGTTGTTAGTTAATTTGCATGCAAAATCTGCAGTTCCTCTAAGTGGTAGATGGATTATCTGATTGCTGCTTAGTGCTGCCTTATTCTCCACGTTTGTTCGGAAACAGTCTAATAATAACAGTTAAATGTCTCCAATTATCATTGGTTGTGCACAAATTAGGCACGTCAGATAAAGTGTGTACCATTACGGTATTGATGGTTGTAGTGTGGGAATCGCTTTGATATTAGCAGTGACCTGTGTGCCTTACTGCATGGACTCGTGCAGTATGTATTAGACCGTTTACGAGCAAAGGCGGAGAATAATGCAGCACTATGCAGCAAACCAAATAGCCATCTACTACTTACAGGACTACAGGCTTTGCATGCAAGTTAACTGACTATCGAAAGGTCGTTCAGTCAGTCATTCGCTTTACACTGCAACCATTAATCGTGTGTGTTGTTTCAGTGTCAGACATTGTCTGTCCGTGGTGTTGCTTTCTGAATGAAATGCCGTTTGCAAACGAAGAAGCATTTGACATGCTGATGACATTAGGAGAATGTCGTCGGAACTGCAGAGCTGCTGCCCATTTGTATGCAGAGATATACCCACAGCTCATCCATCACTCGTACAATGCTTTCAAGCATCTTGAATGTCGCGTGCGCACAACCAGGCAAGTGCAACCGACATGCAACAAACGTCGCATCAGACGACCTGTGAGAGACGAGACGGCTGTTGATGTACTTGCTGTCATGGTATTTAATCCTCATGATACTACATGGAGGATTGCCCGCAACTCACGATTGTCTCAAAGTACAGTGTGGGGAAACCTTGCTGATAATCGTTTACATTCATACCATGTATAGCTGCACCAAGAGCTTGGGAATAATGACTTGCCTAAGCGCACTGATTTATGCAACTGTTACGTGAAGATGGATGGTTCTTTCCATCGCAGCATTTTGTGGACTGATGAGGCCACATTCGAGAGTATTGGTGACGTTAACATACATAATGTCAATTACTGGTCTGCAGTCAACCCGCATTGGCTTTGTCAAGTGGATGACTAACATATGTAGAGCCTTAATACTTGATATTTCCTTCTCGGATATCGTGTAATAAAGGACCATATTTTATTGAAGGGCACTTGAATGGTGCAGCGTATGCAGACTTCCTAGAGAATATTTTGTATCAGCCGATCGAAGATGTCGCTCTCGTTTTGAGATTAACACTGTGGCTTCAACAGGTCCTGCTCACTGTTGATGCATAGCTCGGCTAGTTACTGACATGTTATTCCCCACACAGTGGATCGGACGAATGGGTCCTGTAGCTTGGCCACCACATTCTCCAGACCTGTCCCCAAATGACTTATTTTTGTGGGGGAGAATTAAAGACATCGTCTACTGCGTGCGTCCAACAACGAGGGAATACATGAATGACAGAATCAGAGCAGCATGTGGATCTCTCAACTGTGCTGATGTCCACCGAGCAACAGCGAACATAAGGAGAGCAGAGTCGTGTCTGATACAGGATGGTCAACTTTTCAAACATTTATAAAGAGTGGTGTGTGAGAATGAGTGTTCGCAGTTCTCACTTTACAGTAGTTCTCTCACACCATACCGGTATTTACAGTAAACCCGACGTCCTTTTGAATGTCATAAACTAGGTATGCATGCCAGAAAACCAACATGTTTCGTTGATGTCCATTTGATTATAGTAGGAATAAAAATAATTTTCGTTCAGTTTCACTGTGCGTAAACTACGCATGTCACAAACCATAAGTGTACATGTTTTATTTTACTTTGTGTAAACTATGCACATTAGAAAACAACTGTCTTTGTAAATATTGTTTCCTTTTCGCCGATTTACACAACGATACCATATACGACCTCTGTAGACATTATTACAAAGCTCACCCACATACACCTGCCACTGGTATATCTGCTGGAGTGGAATTACTACCAATCTATGATTCATATAGGATGTATTAATCACAATTTTTTCGCGAACCCCCGGTGTCGTGTTGTTTCCGAGGAAAAGAGTTGATACGGGTGCTGAGAATTTGTCTGTATATGTATAACAAGTGACGTTAGAAGTAATGGCGGTAGATAGAGTGGTCGAAATATTTGATAGTTTTGATTGATCAGTATTTCTAAGGTTAGTATTGATATGGTCTGTAGTGTTAATAGCATGAACTAGGTATACTTGCGTTAGGAGAGATGATACATTTTGTTCGAATGCTATAATTATTCGGTATTAGTGTGACGCATTCTGCGTCCCTATATTTTATTCGTCAGAACACACGCTCTGGGGGAGCTCACCGCCGGACGACCGCAATAAGGATNAAGGATTAAGGGTTTTGTGGACGTGCCGGAAGAGGGACACCAGGAGCCTCGCAGCTGCTAAGGCACGCTACCAAAGGTTTCGGCACGTGCAACTGTTCCTGCACCTGCAGACGACATCCGGAGACAACGGAAAGCACCAAGGCGTGGACACAGCCGCATTTTGCAGCTGCCCAAGGGACACCGAGATTCCACCACCAGCTGCGCCTGTCCCGGGCTTATACCGCAATAAACCATGAGAGCTTTTAGCGGACGTGCGTGCAGAACGGGACAATAAACTTCCAGGCCAGAACCAAGGGACGACGCCAGGCCGGCTGCGGACCACACGAGCAGCGGCCACGTGTTTTATGACCCGGAGGGACGACAAGCACCCCGGACACGTGCAGCAGAGACGGGGCAAGTTGAATATGGTGATGGACGCTACAAAACCACACGAAGGGGGGAGCAACGAGGCAGTCAGTGGAGAGATGTCGAATCAGTCAGTCGCGGATCGAGCAGTCAGTCAGTGAGCCGGAGTCAGTCGAGGATCGAGAATGCATCACGATGTCGACCTCAGTCGGAGGCCGTCAAGCGGGACGTGTGGCGGGAAGCATCCGAGAAAAGTCAGTCAGACTTCGTCAAACGCAGAGTCCTGCGTTGGACCCGGGAAGAAGGAACTTCGAAGCCAGGCGCCGAGACGCCCACCAAGTTCGAGAGCAGTTCCAAGCCGCCAGCCGACGGAATTCAGCGCTGCAGTGTCAGATAAGTAGTTCTACACCAAGTGCGAAGAATCTTCCCCCCCCCCCCCAGCACGACGCCAGTCGCGGCGTCAAACCATACGTAGCCTACATAGGAAAAGGGAGGGAGTTTGTCTCTTGAGTTCATGTACCAGTTAACCTGTTCAAGCAACAATAAAACTCGATTATGTGAACTCACACAAAGCCAGTGTAATTTATTAGTAAATTGGACCTATGGACAACAGTGTCGACGTATTCCTACGCCCTATCACTGAGGGCTAGCATCATGTGCTGGCGCCTCACGCCGCAGAGCAGAATCAATACCTACTTCTAAACTTCAGCATTTGGCAGGTATCAAGTGTATATGCTTGGCTTCATGATGATATCGTTGGTATGTCCTGGAAGTAAATTTACCTGTTAGGATTTGTTGGTGAAGTTATTGTGGTTGTGGCTGCTGTTTTGGATGTAGTTTCGGTTGTGGTTGTGGTTGGTCTTGTGCCTTGAATATTTGGTAGGTATTTGCAAGTGATGATCCTATCGCAGACATGAAAGATTTATATTGATTTGTATATTTTAGTTGATGTTGGCTAGTATGTTGCGAAGTATATTTTTCTGGTGTAAGTCGGTATGGTGGATGGTATGGGAAGAAGTTTATTGTGTCATTGTGTTTTAAATGGCTTTGTATGGTATGGGCTGTATGTTTACTTTGAATGGCTGGTGTATTTTTTAGTATAGAAGTTGATTGTGTCGTGGTGTTAGAAATGGTTTTGTATGGAATGGATTGTGTATTTATTTCGTATGACTGGTGTATTTTTTAGTATCATTTGATGGTATGGCAAATAGTACATTTGGCTGGTGTCAGCTCTTAAAGCTGAAGTTATTGAAAGTACGCATGATAGCATTATGGACTGGTCTGACCTGTGTGGTTGCTTAGTACACTTGAGTTACAGCGCAGAAGGTATGGCTGGTGAGTTGTGTGGTATGGCAATGACTAAGTTTTTCTTGGGTTATATGAGATGGTATGGCTGGTACATTGGGTGATCTGGTATCCATTGGTTATGTTAGATTGACAGATGGTAGAAACATTTTTTTTTTGTTGTGGGCTGATATGTACTGTATTTTTATTCATAATTTTTAGTGCAACTTGTGCCGATAAGTATGATTGAATTGTTTCCTTTGGGTTATAATGGATGGTTTGTCAGCATGTTGGCTGGTGTGGTGACCAGTATATTTGTCTGTGCTGTTTTCTATGATGGATGGTAGGGAGCAGAGATTATTTTTTGGTATGATATGTGTGAACTGTTGCTTGTTATGCTGCGAAGCATATTATTTTCTAGAAACGGTCAGAAGAACAAATGTTATGGAGAGTAGGTAATTTTTTGGTAAATCTGCTGCAGACTGAATTGTGGGGGTATGTTTTAGTTATAGTGGGTGGTATGGTTAGTGAGTAGATTTGATGTTGGTCGGAAGATTAAATGGAATGGGTGTTAGGTTATGGGCTGGTCTCAAATGTATATATTTGCTTGATACACTTGAGTTATGATGGATAATGTGGTTGGTGCATTGGATTGTTCGGTTGATTGGTATCACTGAATTTTTCTTTGGTTATAGGAGATAGGGTGTTCGGTGCTCTGGTATGCATTGTGTTATGTTGGATGGTTTATTGGTATTGCGGTATAGTGACTAGTATATATTTGGCTGGTATCGACCAGTAGAGCACAAAGTACGAGCAGTAAGTTAATTTTTGTTAAGGTCAGTGTGGACTAAATGGTTCAGGTATGGTTGAGTTATAGTAAGAGGTATGGACGAGGAGTGTATTTCGTCTGGTGTTGGTTGGTAGAGATGATGGCATGCATGAGTTACAGTGGCTGGTATTGTACCTGTGTGAGGGTATATAAGCAGTCAGGTTCCAGTTAGGAAGCTTAGTTTGACAGTGGCAGTCATTGTAAAATACACTTTGACTCAGCTCGTTGCTGGTCCGTCAGCGCCTGATGTTGGCACAGTGCTGTCGACTTCTTCACATAAGGCACCTGCGGCAGCATCACACTCAACACAGATAGGAGTCGTTTAGGGGTCATTGGGGGCCATTATGGGTTATTAGGTGGTCATTTAAGGTTCATTGGAGTCATTTGGGAACCTTCTAGGATTAATTTAGGTGTCATTAGGGGTTATTTAGGGGTCATATTAGGATTAATTTAGGTGTCATTAGTGGTCATTTAGGAGTCATCTGGGGTCATTAGGGGCCATTTAGGTGTATATAGGGTCGGTATGGCAGGAGTCAGTTGTCTGCTTTTAGTGTGACCATAATTTAAGTATGAGAAAAGAACATTTGAAAGAAACTGTTGAATATGTACCTGCATGGTAAAGTAAAAAAGGTAATGTATAACATGTCTAGATGAAAAAATTAAAAAAAAGGCTTAAATCTCAATGACGAAATATGCTAGTAAGATTATATATATATCACTAGCTAGGCAAAGTAGATACATAAGTTGCTACTGTAGAAAGAACATAAGTTTTTTCATTAATACGATGTAAGCCCAGGATTGTACATAATCTACTATAGAGCTTGCCTCTATGGATGTACCTTCACCTACTGCTGGAAAATTACATACAAAACAGTGTTACTAAAGTGGACAGATCTTCAGCGAAATATGCCATGCTCGACGACATGAGAGAGCCACCTGTACGAAGAATCCTTTTCACGCGATGAAGCACTAAGACATTGGTACCATGCAGTTTAAGCAAGGCTAAACATTGAAGGAACACATTGAGATCTGCAAATGTTCGTCTACTGGAAGCCAGCAAGTGATATCGCCAATACTTCCGCTACATCGATGGGTACTGTTTCCGCAGACGATTACGATGGGACAGTTAATGCTAATGACGGAATGCGAGACTTACGAGGCATGATTGAGTCGGTATGTGTGGAATGTACACTTGCAAGATGTCCGCATGAAGTCGACGAACATCAAAATAAACAGTTTTCGGCTCTAAATACTGATGATATCCATTTGACTCATACAAAGAAAAGTAAATTTAAAATATTGAGGATGAAACAGGAGGTGAAGACGATCAGGAATACAGCATTGATGATAATAACTATGAAGACAGTGTTGATGAAGTACCTGATGAGAAGGATTATGATTCCCTCGATGTTCCCATATACTTCACCAAAGAGTTTCCTTCGACAAGTGATGCGAAGAAGGCAGAAGGTGTCAAGAACGCTCTTTACATATTTCCCGAAGACCCCAATGAACTTGTTGATAGATTCAGATATTTGATTGAACTTCAAAAATGCGGGGATCTCTCACGCATTGTTGATATATCTTCAATCAATAGCAAACTGAAGGTACAGGAATATACCGCATGATGTAATGAAATTCTTTCTTCCAAAATTAATTAAAAATTAAATTTATTTTTATTATAAAATAGTAGTTTTTCTTTATTTTTGTGAGTTGTATTATTTTTTCCCCACAACTTTAAGGTGGTGCTGTGAGCACTCGACTATTAACAAAAATGCTTGAATAGACTACTGCATACAAAACGTTAATTCAGTTAACATGTACAAATTTTGGAGATGGCGAATTAATATAATTTCTATATGTATGGGAGGGTATATAAACCGCAGGTTTGATCGACGGAACGAACGAGGGATTGGCTTTGATCGAAGGACTAGCGAGTATTGGTGAATATTGCGAAGGAATGATGTTTGAAAAGAGTACGAATGATTATCGCCCTAGCTGCCCTCGTACATTCCAAGTCTCAAGGGCCTATTGGTTCGTAAACCATAGACATCTATGCTTTTAAAAGTGTTGGTAGATGCTTATCCATATCATGATTATATCATACGTGTGCAGAGTCGTTACTCATATAATGGCCTTGAATTGGTCCCATATACATACATTTAAATAATCTGTGTGCCATATTTGTGTCAACAAACCAGACAAGGCAGTGGATAATTTGCCAATTTCGACATCGTGTATTAATTAAATTAGACTTCAAGAGAGGAGGCCGGAAATGAAGTTGAGAGAACGTTTTGCAAGGTTTCGCTATACCCTATGAATAATTTCGGTACGAATAAAAAAATAATCTTAAATGTTTTACATTAAAGAAAAAAATTGCATGATATAATAAATACAGATTTTCGATTTGACATACCCTATGCCTTCAAAAAGTAATATGTCTACCAGAAACAGACATATTTGCTTGAAGCTATAAATTATATTTGCAAACTGAATTTCACGAGCCTGCCATCTAAGAGTTCGCAAATTATATTCGCCTACCTAAATGCCGGTACATATTCGTTTGCTTACGACTTACGAGCAGACTTGCGAAAAAATGTAGTCTGCAACATAATTATTTAAAAACAATCAATGTGAGCATAAGCACATATGATTCAGACCACGACTGATAATAACGAAATGTATTTAATACATTACTTGCCTTTAAAAAGTTTTCAAAACTGGTAAATACGATTAATGTAAACTGAAAATGCTCTCCAATAAATGTGGTCATAAGCCACATATGCATTGATTAAAAATAGATATAACAAAATGTTTAATACATAAAAAAAAACTTCTGTAGTTGTAGAAGGGAATGGCAGTGTCTTCACTTTGTGGCAATTGTAGTAGATTTTAAGAAAGTCTTTCTAACGTTGCTTAATTATCTCAGTGTTTTGAGTACCCGATTCCAGTTCGTGAGGTAGTGTGTTCAAATGTCCATCTCTCTCTGAGTGATTTTTCTTTTTTTAAATGTTACCAAGTAACATGGGAATGTGTAAAATTTACATAATTTAACTTTTATAAACGAACTTCTAATAAAAAAAAATTTCTATACATTTTACTGTTTTTTTTTAAATATTTAAGCATTTTTGAAATGAGAAATGAAATAAATTTAAATAAGATAATTTTAATTATTTATATGTATTGATCCCAAATTGTAATTTATTTTACGATTATTTTGACAATGTCAGCTGCCCTGCCTGTACATGCATGCTCGCACTCTCAACTCCAGTAACCTAAATAAGTAAAACTGTAATTTAAAAAAATGTGTTTTATTTCTAAGGTACACGTTTTCATAATAATTTTAAAAAGAAAAGAAAGTACTTAAAAAGAAATACTTATAAAGAAAAAATATAGATAAAAAATAATTATGACTATACAAAAAAATTCTTATTATAAGTCTTGGATAGTCAAAACAAATTAAATGAAAAAATTACTACTAAACATCAGAATGATAACAACAAAATATTTATTCGCCCCCCCCCCACACATATTACATATACTTATATTAAACCCTTGTCGCCGTGCATGTTTCAAATAGTCGAGTGGTCTAAGGCGTCTGCATACTGAACCCAAGGTTCGGCAGTTCGATCCTAATATTCTTCAATCGATCTATTGAGCTCCGAAATTAAAAAACAGTGCCCCTGTCTGCCAACTCTAGAACCAACATGGCGGCCGAGCGAGAGTGACACCAGTACCCCTAGCAGAGATACGGACAAGTGTAAACACGATGGCAGGGTCAAACGAATGTGAGTAATATGTTGGCACACTCTAACAGCGATAAACAACATTACTGGGAGCGATGGTGCACTGTAGCTGACGACGATAGAGCTACAGAATGCGACAAATGCGAAGGTGAGTAATTTGGAAACAAGATGGCGTGCGAAAAGAAGATAGCAGAAGGAAATAAGATGGCAAACCATAACAATATGGCGGCCGGAAACAATATGGCGGAATTCAAGATGTCAGAAGATCCTTAGCCTTTAGCTTTTGCCCTCGGACATACCGAACATATCTACTCACTAACTATAATAGAAACTGAAAAAGTTGCTTATGTTAATAAGATAGAACTAACAAAGTTATACCACAAACATCATGCAAGAGTTATAGAGGAGTGCTCTGCCCTCATAGCTCAGAGGCAGTGTGGCCTACTTTTAGTCGGGGGGTCAGGAACTCACACCCTGGTTACTCCGCTGAATAATTTCAGTTCGCATGTCGCGCACATGTGAAATGTGAATTTGTTATCAAGTCGGTCTAACGTGAGCTCATCAAACGTCACAAACACACACTGTTAAACATCACACACCCTATGACCAACGGCATATGTATCGGTCAACATGTCAATAAAGTCGACTTAAAAAAAATAGTGGTTAGCATATTGGACTTGTGACTTTTTGACTAGGGTTCAAATCTTGCCCTATTATAAAATATTTAAACTTTTTAAAATGTATTTAATATACCCAGTAGAACACGCGTGTAACGAAAATTAAAGACTATTTCCGCATCTCTTTAAACTTTAAACTGGCAGTGCATAAAATTAACTAGGTAATAAACGGAGAGGGGGAAGGTGATATTTACGAAAGTCCGTTTTTGAAATCAATGTTTCCGTAATTTTACGGAGCGTTGCTGACACCTCCGGATAAATTTCTACCACCACTTTTCCGTAAAATTAAAGAATTTTTTTTTTAACAGTGTATACCTGGCTCGAGAAGAGTTGCATTTTCAAACAGTACAGCATTTCGAAAAATGTTATTGCCGTGGCTAACATAAAAAAAAAAGGCAAATTTGATTATGACTAATATAAAGATGTTTATAGACTTTAATTTCGTATATGTTTGAAGTATTTTCAAATTCGCCATTAAAAGATTACGAACAGCGGATTCGGTGCTTAAATTTTAGATAAAGGATTATAGTAAAACCAAATAATTGAGTTCAGCTTAAATGTTTTTATCTCGACTATTATAATTGCACAAAAAAATTTGCATAAAAATATTGGAATATATTGAAATGAAAAGTCGCGAGGATAAATTTCTTATTATGTGTGTTTGTGTGTACGTGTATACAAATAATTTGTTTCCCTACAAAAATTATTTTATCTACGCTGACAAAAATTAACATATGTATTTATTTTGATGGTATATATATATATATATATATATATATATATGTATACACACACACACACACTATCTTACCCTGCGACGCGTTGCTTTAGCATAAATGATTTTGGTTCTATTCATTTCTGTGAAATTAATTGAACGAAGTATATGTATTTTCAAAATGTTTATCCAAAATGAGTACTAAATTGGTGTTCTCATTGGAAATCAAAATTATTGTCCCTTTTACTCGTTGATAACACAAAACAGTGTGAGAACTGGAAATAAGAATCCCCATAGTGACAATTGAGGGCAGTATGAGTTATTTTCCCGGCCCCGTCCAGAATGTAAGTAGAAATACACACACACACTTGATCTTACCAATCTAAAGTAACTTGCACCATTTGTACACCCATACTTGGGGACAGAATAAATACATACACAAACAGGAACACCAGGAAAAAACTTGTTACTACTACGAAATTACAACAATGGGCGACTGTGGTTGAAAAATATCTGGAAGTTTAATTGGGCTCTGAATAACTTGACTTTTCCAAAAAGAACAAAATAATTCATCCAGAAGGCAATACAAATTAGTAGATTATATGTGGCTCCGAAAATAGTAACAACATAATTAAAATATTTATGCTTTGGGTAGTGGCTTTTAAAACACTAGTACCGTCGTGATGGTCAAGAATTAGAAAAACTTCAAAATGTTCCAAATTCACGCCAAAATTTTTAATGTACCTTCAAATATAATTAATTTAAATAAAATGTTTGCAATAATCTTGCAGCAGAGCAAGGTTTCCGTTCAGATTTGCTGTAGTAAATGTTGGAATAGTCGAGGAATGTAGGAAAAACAACTTTGCTGCTTGAAAATGTTCTAGAAGGATGAATTAACAGCATTAGGTGAACAACTTTATTTATATATTTTAAGATAAAATTGGTGTTCATAAGTAGAATTTCGATGATCTTAAAGTTCCCGATGATTGGGTACGCCGACGGGGCATCTCTCCGGATGCGCAGCAGCCCTAGTTGACGTCTTCCCTACATGTAAGCACACGGCTTACGATGCTAGCATACAGTTCAATGGCACTTTAATGGACGTCTCACGAGTTCTAGCTAAACTTTCTGAAAGCTACGCGGAGAGGGCTAATACAGACCTACTTATTGCTTTACAAACATGTCGTGTATTCGTCTCTAGTAGACGTCCTGTATTTCAGGGGTGAGAAATCGGACTTCCCTATTAAAAATCTAAATTTAACTCCTAGTGCACAGCACACCCAGGCTGGCTGCCTGACGTCGCGTAACAAGATAGCCATCTTCTTCGTTGAAAAATCAACTTAAGAATGTTCTTTAAACACTGGCCAAATACGAGGGTTACAATTAAAATTTATTTGAATTGCTACATAAATTTGACCCATCGTTCAAAATGCATAGTCATAAGGTCGTTTAAGTACACGTGCGCAAAGTATAAATATAAATACATAAATATACGGCCAAATTAAAATATTGTTAAAACAAAATAATTAATACTATTGGTCTCTGTTTAGAAACAAATTAATAAATATTGACATAAAATAAAATTAATAATGTGAAAAGTAATATTGAGCATGTTCAAAATAAAGATTACGTGTTAATAATTACTCATTAATTGCGACTTAGCCTCTCCGAGGTAGCGATACAATTTGGATTTTCGTGTACGACCATTTCACGAGTGTGCCGTGAATATCGGAAATCAGGTAAAACATAAAATCTTCGACATCCCTGCGGTCGGAAAGAGATCGTGAACGAACGGGACAAACGACGACTGACGAGAATCATTAAACGTGACAGACATGCAACCCGTTCTCAAATTGGAACAGATTTCAATGCTGGGGCATCAACAAGTGCCAGCGTGCGAACTATTCAACGGACCATCATTGATATGGGCTTTCGGAGCCGAAGGCCCACTCGTGTATCGTTGACTGCACGACACAAAGCTTTACGCCTGGCCTGGGCCCGCCAACACCGCCATTGGACTGTTGATGACTGGAAACACGTTGCCTGGTCTGACGAGTCTCGTTTCCAATTGTATCGGGCGGATGGACGTATACGGGTATGGAGACATCCTCATGAATCCATGGACCCTACATGTCAACAGGGGACTGTTCAAGCTGGTGAGGGCTCTGTCATGGTATAGGGCGTGTGCAGTTGGCGTGAAATGGGACCCCTGATACGTCTAGATACGACTCTGACAGGTGACAGATACGTAAGCATCCTGTCCGATCACCTGCACCCATTCATGTCCATTGTGCTTTCCGACGGACGTGGACAATTCAAGCAGGACAATGCGACACCCCAAACGTCGAGAGTTGCTACCGAGTGGCTCCAGGAACACTCTTTTAACTTTCGACACTTCCATTGGCCACCTAAATCACCAGACATGGACATTATTGAGCATTTCTGGGATGCCTTGCAACGTGATGTTCAGAAGAGATCTCCACCGCTTCGCACTCCTATTGATTTGTGGACTGCCCTGCAGGATTCATGGTGTGAATTGCCTCCTGCATACCTTCAGACATTAGTCGAGTCCATGCCACGTCGTCTTGCGGCACTTCTGCGTGCTCGCGGGGGCCCTACATGATATTAGGCAGGTGTACCAGTTTTTCTGCTCTTCAGTGTACCTTCAATAAATACTATCTACATTGTGGTGCTAATGCCCACTTCAGCGACTACATTCTCCATGGTAAGCAGAACAACTCCAGCTGCATAGAGATGTGTCTAGTCGTTACCAATCCCAGTATCTAAGTGCCCTGGGAAAAGTACGTCCTAAGAGGAGCAATACACGAAATAGTGTGTAACTGGCGCAAGAATACTCTGAAATTTAGTTGCAAACTGCCGATAGTTGTTACAGAAATGAACAAATGTTCTCCCTAATGGTGCAAAAAGGACTTTATTTTGTGGTGAGGCTATGGACACAGCGAAAATTTACCGTACTGGGATACAGCAATTCATTAGTTCATGTGCAGCGAGAATAAGAAAATGCTGTAACAAAAACAGTTACATCAGCCTCCGGTGCATCCGCTAGCAGGCGTTGCGAGTGGGGACATTCTCACAGATACGGGCTGTGTGGAGTCCTTCTTGCCTGCCCGCTGGGATATAAAGCTAAATTGTAAAGCCCCAGAAAAATAAAAAAAATTATCACAAAGCCACTAAGTTATTATTTCCAAATAGTAATTACAGTTAAATAACTTCTTTAAAAATAAATGCAACACCAAAAAAAAAAAATTATCCCACAAAAATGTTTACCTATATGCATATTTAAAAAATTGCACAATTCTTAAATATGTTTTCTTGCAAAATCACAAGCTTTTATCTGGACTTCTACAAATAAATTTGCCTACTTGATGATACACATTAGTTGTTATAGAATAAAAGTTATAGGTCAGTCTAGATTGCACGAAACAAATTTATAACAATTTTCAATATTCACGTTAGGGTGTCCATAATCGAACCTGGAAACACTACGTTGTAAGCAAGTACACTAATCAGTAAACCACAGATGCATTCATAGTAAAGAGGGGGGGGGTGGTCATATTGTAATAGGTTATACGTATGTTCAGTAATTTAATCTCGTGTTAATATGCGGTATTTTACCTTCAAAAGAGAACAGCAAGTTTTTCTGAGCTTGCGCAGGAACTGTAATAAGTTTTACACTTAATAACAAGTTGTATGTTACTACAACGTGAAAAAAAAGAAGCAACTTCGTTCTAACATTTACAATGCTCAACTCGCACCAAGGCGAACAGGGTTCAATACTATCCGGGTCACTTCCGGATTTTCGCAAGTGGGAATTGTGCCGGACGATGCCGCTGGTCGGTCCGTTTTCTCGGGGAACTCCCGTTTCCCCCGCCCTTGCATTCCGGCGCTGCTCCATGCTCATCTCGCTTTACCCACATCGGCTCTCAAGACCTCATTGTTAACAGCAGCGAAAATCACTCAACTCAACATTGTACATACATGAAAAAATTAATGCTACCGATAACGGTTGAATTCTTCGGAGAGTTTTCATTTTCTTTATCCCTGCATTCTGTTGCTTATTTTCGTCACTTCTAATCTTTTATTCAATGAAAGCCATACAACACCATGTGAATGTACTCTATTTTGCAACACACTTTTTACATTTATCTGTCTAGATAAACTTTAAACGAATACAAAATTTGTATGAAGCAATAATTCTGAATATTTCTTAAAATATTTGAAATAAAAGTACACAGTTTTTTCTATCGCAGCTAAAATCATATTAATTTGCAAACCCTCCCCTGCACTGTAACAAAATTAATGATACAAACCCGTAACTTGGGGGAACACATCCCTTTCAAACCAGTCAAAATGTAGCCCTGTAGTTCAAGGAAAGAGGTAGCCCTGTGGATTCTCGGAAGTGAAGACTCATTGGCCTTTAGCAAACTTCTTTACTTGAAATTCTCAGATATTGTCAGTAATTTTTTGAATATCAGTATTTCTGCAAGAATTTTTATATAGCAGTACAGCTGTTGCTTTTGCAAGTGTACAAATTTAACAGGTAAATAAGATGTCATTGTACATTTACAAAAAATAGTTTTCATACAAAAATAATTTAGCTCTGCTTGCCATATTTTTTACTGTAATATTATTAATACATATACACAAATAATAAGAAATTAATTATCACGAATTTTTATCTCAATATGTTCCAAAATATATATGCTTATTTTTCTGTGCAATTATGATAGTCGAGATAAAGTAATTTAAGCTGATATCAATTATTTGGTTTTACTGAAATCCTTTATCTAAAATTTAAGCACTGAATCCGCCGTTTATACTTTTGTAACGACGAATTAAAAAATAATTTACAACATCTACGAAATTAAGTTCTATAAGCTATTTTATAGTGGTCATAATCTAATTTGCCGCTTTGTTGATGTTGGTAACAGCAATAACATTCTTCGAAATGTTACACTGTTTCAAAGTGCAACCCTCCTCGAGCCAGGTAATTACAGTAAAAAAAAAAATCCTTCAATTTACGGAAAAGTGCTGGTAAAAAATTACCCGTGGTGTCCGTAAACTCTCCGTACAATTAGGGACACATTGATATTTAAAAACGGACTTTCCGTTAATTTTTCATAACCTCTCCGCAAATTTCCTAGTAAATTTTCTGTACTTCCAGTTTAAAATAAAAAAGAGATAATGAGAAAGACTTTAATTTTCGTTATGTGGGCGTTCTTCTGCGTATAAAAAATATATTTAAAAAATTTGAACTATGTTATACTTGAGCAAGGTATGACGCCGAATCAGAAAGTTAAGTCCACGACTCTAACAACTCACCTGTAACTGTCAAATTGTACCTGTGGTATAACTTCTGTATTTCTAATGTAGTAGCATAAACAAGTTGTTCAATTTCTATTAAAGATAGCGTATTTTAAGTGTTGCTAAATGTTACGAACGCCTGATGATATTTCTTAATATTTTAAAGAGTAGGTCTTAGTGGCGTGGATAATATTAACTGTTGCAGACACAATAATTTCTTTGTTACACAGACGAAGAAAGCTTCGTGTAGATTCGGAATTATTCGTCCTGAAACCTGAAGCTATATGAAGGCTGTTCTCGAAATGTGTCGAATTCCGAGAAGTATCGTGTGACGCGCGACTGTTTTTCATCTCTCTTTTAACAACACAAACTTATTTCGTTATTCACGCAAATGCTATTCTTGCAAATGAACAAACACTGTAGATTTACAAAATGTAACTTAGCAAATCAACAAAATTGTGTAATTATACAAGAATTTGTCAGTTTCTGTCTGAAATCTTTATTACAGTGTACTTGTTTGGTGATCCAGCCAGTCAATAGCACTAATCCAATCATATATGCCAATATAATTTATATTTTATTCTCTTGATTGATAAGTTCATGCTTCCATCCTACTTGACAATCAACATGCAGGGACGGATCAACATTTTTTTTACTACACGATAAGATACGCTTTCCCCTCTCCCCCTTTTTATAAATACTACTGAACAGATGTCGTGCCCTTTCCGTCTATAACTCTCAATCTTACATTGGTTTCGTGGTATCATTATTTAATTACTTTAATGTCCAGGAGAAATATTAAAATTCACGTGGTGTACCAAATAATATAAACTACAATTCACTTTTGTTAATTTAAGTTTTTCTGATTTTATACACAAATACATTGTGTATGTCCAAATAGACAAATTTAAGGGTATGCATATGTCAAAACTTAAAAATTGAAGTACACGCTATTAAAATATTGGAATGAAGTATTACGATTAAGAAACGTTGTCTCATCATCCTCTAAGAGGGAAAATCTATGGGATGATAAATGTTAATAACGCTTGCCTAATAGTGAGATAAATTAATTTCAGACTGAAAAAAATTTAGTTACAATATTTTCTCTTGTGTGTCACAAGACGAACTAGTTAAGGCGCCGCTGACTCGGGGCTTCCATCATTCGGCGCCCTATGCGGCCGCATGTTTCGCATGGGCCTTAATCAGTCCTTGTGTACATGTAAAAAAAATGGGGGAAAAACATATTAAAAAAATTTAAAATACAAAAAATTATTTTTTAAATATTCTTTTCTACGTTTCCGATTATTTAATTGAAATTCATGTAATTTCAATTATAAATTTATTAAAAAAATTACATAACTTATGGTATTCAGGAAAGATATTTCTTGATACAAATTATAGTGATCCCCAGTAGCAGCATATGTTTGGCCAACGGTTGGATTTTGGTTGGAAAGATTGGCTGAACGTTGGGTTGGAAAACGAATAGTAAAACAACGTTGGCCCAATGTAATATGATAATTTCTGTCATGGACATTTTGTGAGATTACTTAGCACTCTCAAGAAAATGATGTCACTAAGTCAGAAAAAGGCATAACATACTGCAAATGTATTTTTTTAAATCTTTAAAATGGTTGGTAAATAGCTGGTAACAAGTTGGGAAACATACTGTTGGTAATTGGTATGTTTTCTTCTGTTGGACTAGTGTTGTGCAACCAACATATCATGTCAAAGTATGGAAAAAATATTTGATAGTGAAAACAGCGCCTCTTTCCTTTGCGTTAAATAATATAAAGATTTTTCAAAATATGAGATAATTTTTCTATAATATATGTTTAGTTGGTTATATGTTGTTTCAATGTTGGAAACTCAGCAGTAGGTGTTTGGTATGATATTTTATGTTGGGCCAACATGTTGTAATGAACATTATGCCCTACAATTTTTTACCACGCGTATTTTGTGAGGTAACTTAGCACTCTCAAGAAAATTATGTCACTAAATCAGAAAAAGTGAGAACATATTGCAAGTCCCCAGTAGCAACATATGTAGGGCCAACGCTGGAAATTGGTTGGCAAATGTTTTGTAGGAATCCAACATAAAATTGACTTTGGACTAACGTTGTTTGCCAACCAAAATCCAACCTTATAAATTTAAAGAAAATTATGTTGAAACATACAATCATATATATAAATAATTTATAAAAACTGTTAAAATAGAGAATGTGGTCATTTGTAATGTGTTGAACGTTGGATAAGTGTGTGAAAGACAGCGGTTGGTGTTATGTAAATGTGTGTGCATTGGGCCAAGATTGTTTTGCAACCAAAATCTAACCTAATCTCCCCAGTATCAACCTACGTAGTCGTTTGGTTGGAAAGGTTGGCTTCATGTTGGATTGGAGCACACATATTAATACAACGTTGGCTCAACGGAAAATGCCAACAAAAGTTTCCTGCCACGAAAATGTTACGATATTACTTTACAACCACCCTCCATACAATGATGTAACTAAATCAGAAAATGTCACAACCTATTGCAATTGTATATATAAATAAATGGTTGTTTTTGGTTGGCAACAAGTTGGTAAACACACTGTTGGTAATATGTGTGTATTTTTCTGTTGGGCCAATGTTGGGCAACCAACTTTTTTATGGTAAAACTACAGGACAACCTCTTTGAATGAAAGCAGTGCCACTTTCGTGTGTTTCATATAATATTAAGGTATTACACCACCTGAGATATTTCTCTTTAAAATATAACCAATTGGTTATATGTCATGGCAATCTTTGGAACACAATCGTTGGTAATTGGTACTAATTGTAAAGTCAGACCAAAATTATGTAACAAACATTATGTCCAACAATGGTAATTTCCATATTCGTGATGAAATAAAACCACAATATTGAACTTTTGTTTCATATGAATGTTTTCAACAAACAACCCATGTTTTATTAATACATTTACATCGTTGTTGATGCTGTTCACATTTGATATTTAAATATATGTTGGGCCAACATTGTGTAAACAATATTATGCCAAAACAGGTAAATGCCATATTTAGAATTAAATAACACTATAATTTTGTATGATTGTGTAAAAGCAACATCTTTAGCACAAAAACAATGTCTTATTTAAAAGTGACTTTGTTTGTGATGTGTTGGTCACTTGTCGGAAAACATACTATTGTCATTTGTTATGTAAATTTTTGTTGGGCCGACATTGTGTAACCAACATAATTCCAACAAAGGAAATTGCCATACATATGATTTAATAATACTATATTTTCGTATAATTGTTTAAAAGCAATGTTTTTTAACACACAAAAAATGTCTTATTTAATATTGGCTTCATTGTTTATGTCTTGTTTACTTGTCGGAAAACATACCATCGGCATTTCGTAATGTACTGTATACCTTTATTGGGCCAACATTGTACAACGAACATAAATTCACTAGCAGAAAATAATCGTGTTGCATTGAAAATCATATTAATATTCGCAACATACACAGAATTACCAAATGAAAATTTTCATTTATATGTGTTTTGTTCCTCATGTGTTTAGACAATGTTGTGAACATAACAATTGGCGACTGGTTATTTTTTTTACGTTGGGGCAACATTGCTTTGCAAACATTATGCCATCATAGGATATTATTATTTTTTCTTAATAAACACACATAATTAATTTAATTTCCTTAATGGTTCAAGGTTTTTGCACAGAAATCCTTTAAAAATAAACTGACTATCTTTGGTTGTGAATTATTAATTAGTTGGAATATATATTCTTGTAACTGGTAGGCTTTAATTTCGGTTTCAGAGTATTAAAATCTGATTTAAATACACAAAAATATCACACATATATCGAACTGGAATATAATGATATCTATCTATTTTTTCAAGACGATAAGATGTTACAGTAGTCTAGTGGATATCACATCAGGCTACTTATCCAAAAGGCGCGAGTTAGAATTCCGATATCCATCACTAGAATATTCAGATCGTAATATGAAATGGGACATGAGGACTAATAAAAGAATTGTGCTCTTTAAATGTTTTTGTTAATGGGCAAAATTTATTTAAAACAATGGTAATAAACATTGGCAAAAGATTATTTATTGGGTGGCATTACGTATGTAATAACACATTTTATCAAAACATTGCCAACTGTGGGTAAATGACTGTGAATGCGTTTCTGAAAGACAAAAGACACTACTTCTTAACAGTTTGCACACAACCATAAAATTATTTCGAGCCAACATAGTACTTCAGTTGGCAACCAACATAGAAGTCATGTTGGGCCAATGTAATCCCGAGGGACATTTCGGCGTTGGGCCAATGTAATATGTCAACGTTAGCCAAACGGTAGATCCAAACGTTGGGCCAGTTTTGGCCCAACCAAATTTAGCTACTGGGGTATTGACCAACATAATACCAAGTTATAAAAATGGTTGGTTGTGTGTAATACACTGTAAATTATAGTTTGTCACATGTAGAATATTCTTTAGTAATGATTAAAATACTACGAATAACCAAATTTATGACCACGTTCATTAGTGGTTAAGTTTCTATCATTTTAGATTTGCATATGTTGGAAACTGGTAAAACAAATTGGTTGGCATGCTGTAAAAAATATTACTGATTATGTTTGGCATCCAACTCATTACATGAAGTTGGGCCAACGTAGTTCCGAGTGTCTTTTTGATGTCCAGCCAACGTTACTTTTCCAACATTGAGTCAACCTTCAAGCCAATGTTGGATTAATGTTGGCCCAACCAAAAAATGATACACGAGATATTATTATGGTACTGTTTCGTTGTCAAAAAATCTATTGCCTCATGCCACATAAGGTCATTCTTTAAAAAACATAATATGGTCATAATAATAAACTTAAGTAATTCGTTTATTAACATAAACCAGGAATATTTACAGGCATACATTATTTACCAAGCACATTTAGGTAACCACGGGTCTACACTTGGTCCCATCCTTTCATCGTCGGTTGGGCGGTGAGCGGACGGTCTTATGGTAAAGGGCTACATTTGCCCGGTTGTCGGTGGGGTTAACCCAAGATCGTTGAGGTTTAAGTTATTCCATAATAATGGTTATTTAAGATATGTGTAAACCAATCAAATCATATTTATCTAACCAATCCATATAAAAATGCTTTGCAGAAAATATAACGGAAGAACTTCAAACAAAACAGGCGTTTGCATAATGTTATCGAATAAAGGTCGGGAACCCTTGCAAAAGTTGTCTTTGTCATCAAATTATTTCATAGAAGAAATTTAAATACCCAAACATTTCTTGGGTCAAATATTTCGACACAAAATCTAAATTAAATGTGTCAAGTCACAACTGACCAATACAGATTTTGTTACGAAATAAGTTATACGACTCAAACAGTTACCTAGGCGCATGAGCATGCACCATATAAATGGTGCAGTATTCTTCCTATTATTAGCATGATGTAAACTTTTGTCCTGGAAAAACCTACGATACTCATAACAGCGTCCCAATTCGCAGAAAGTGGTGTGTCCGCTAGCTATGTATTTAAAGTGATAGACATTTATAGACGCACTCAGTGTTACTTATGCTAGGAAGATGGTATGTTATCATGTTCTATGCGTCCTTCAATGTGGCGTTATAATATGAGACTATTATAATATAAGTGAGTCATGGTTCATATAACTGAAACACAAACTGCTCCAGAAAATAAAAATAAAAACGCAGAAGAAGCAATTATTTGATAAAAAATTTCGTGTGTTAAATTACTTAAGTTTCTATTAAAATTCTAAGATATTTGAACGATTATCTTATGCACTTTGAATGGTTAAACACTTGAGCATGGAACATAAGTATTTGGCATAGAAAATTTTGTGCTAGGAAAATCTGGTGTACAAAAATTTGAATGGATTCACCGAAAGGATTCTCTAAAAGGATTCGGTGAAATAATTTCTGAAATGAATCCAAATTATTTATTTGCGTGGATTTATTAAAGTGCAGTTATGTTAACAGATATATAATTATTATTAAAATTATGCTATTTATGTAAATTCCATTTCATGCGCGTATTTTCCATTTTAATATTTTTATCCTGTACAATGAAACACTTTTTCTTTCATAATTATAAATACGATTTTTTAAAGAGTCGTTTCATATTCATCAGGTAAAATAATTTTAATAATATCACTCAAGATACAGGTAATATTTTTCTCTAGATTTGTATCAACAATTTGAAAGTTTGAAGCTTCATAATTATAATTAAACTCAAGTTCATGCAATTTCATAAACTCATTCAATTATTTAACTTTTGGAGCAGTTAATAATAAATGTAGTTTTCTTTATGTTTATTTTTCATTCTGAATTATTAGCTATGCATGAATAACTTAATATTTAAAACTAAACAAAAGAAAAAATTCAGTTCTACACCTTTTGCAATGCATGCATATTAAAAAGATGAACACCTAAAAATGTGAGGGAATAGTTTTATTTAATCATGAGAAAATATATCCTATTGAAAGTTATTCCAAAATTACAATATTTGCACCCAAAAAATGGAGTAACATAAAAGAAAAAATGTATTCCTTAAAAGAAAAAAGTCCCTTCAGAGTGCAAAATATAATATTCGAAAAAAATATCTCTCAACATATTTAAAAATTAAAATCATGACAAAATATTTTAAATAAAAAAAAACAAAATAGTTAAATAATTTTTAAGTCCTCAATAGACCAGATATAAAATACAAATTATAGTCAACACTTTAAAAAACTGAGAACTAAAATCCATTTCAACTTGTAAAACCTTATTTTATATAATAAAAATACTATGAAATAATTTTCTACTATTACAAGTTATTATAATTTTTTAAAATTCAAAATACATTAATATTAAATAAATACAGTACTCTTGATCACGTGTAGAAATATTATGGGTTCACTCTTTGCTATACAATGACCAGGACATCGATCATCGTACAGCAAATAAAACGATAGGTAGAATTTGTTACACAAATAATATTTATTATACGCAAATACTTTGTCACAGGAAATTTATTATGAATTTAACTGATTTTACTTATTATTTGTAACATGTTCACATCAATTGTGTAAAATTGCAATAAATTTTGATTCTGAGTTTATTTTTATGTTGGCCAGAATAAATAAAAGTCTGTTTTCGAAACTATATGGATTAAAAGTGACGGATCTGAGATCTTTAGCATAAACCTTGTCTTTAAAAAGTATTCAAAATAAGATAAGATAATATGTATTAACACACTTATAATTATAAAGGAAAAAACAAGTGACAGATAGTTCCTGTAATAGTATCTCACAAGATTAGTTTAATTTTTAAGAAAACATATTTACGAAACAAAGTTATAGAAGACAGGAAAATGTTTACTTTATAAATATATATTATGATATGTTCTAAAATTTGATGAACATATATTTATTAAACCAGGAGATAAAAAATTCAAATCGAATAAAAGCCATTATTAAGATCTATAAGTCGTTATATGTTTTATCGTCCCATTTTGCGCAAAGAATCCACCTGACGACGTTTGTACCATTCAGTCTGAAAGAAACAACTTTTATAAGGACACTGCGATACACATACCTGACAAATGTTTATAGAATAGCCATCATTACTACAGCAAAGTCTATGCACATAATATTTGCATTCCTGTCAAAATTATTGCAGATTAAGTCGTAGAAGCCTTCTATGTAACACTGATAAAGTAGTTGCAGTACTAACCACAATTTTATTCGGTGTGGGTAAGATGCAATATTTACATCCTGGTGTTGGCAGTGGATGTAGAAAGATGGCATTGATTATTTAAGACCAGTATCACAGAGGAATACTTCAGATTTTGTTTTAAAAGATGTGCAAGGTAATGAGTGCAGCTATATTAAGAATAATATAGTTATAATTAATGACTGGCATTTCCCCTCAGACAGGTGGAAGAACATGTCTTGGGTGCCACCCAACATGGCGGAGCTGTGCCAACCGAACATCCAGGTCACCAGCTGCCAGCCAGCGGCCATCTTGTATCTCATACTCATCGCGCAGATATTTGGCTCCTCGTACGATAAACAGCAACTTAAAGGCGATGATATGCATTTCGACTTTGTGGTAGTGGGCGCAGGATCGGCTGGGTGTGTGCTCGCCAACAGACTTTCCGAAGTCAAGGAATGGAGGGTGAGTTCACTAACTTTTAGCTTATGAAGACATGCAAACACAAAAATACCAGCATGTTCGAATTATTACTAAATTATTGTTAGCTGCTTCCCAGTTTAAAATGAAATTGTGATCTGCATAATACATATTGTGCACCAACGCTCCCACTGAATATGCCTAGGATTACACTCTAAAATGACTAAACTTTTAATTACGGAAATGCTTCACCTTCACATAGCACACAAACAACAATTTCTGGTTGTGTAAATGTTGGCTAAACAAAATATGACACTCGGGCCGATGTTGGCCCGTCAATTTATTAGTTGGACACCAATCAATGCCCATCCATTTACCAATCAGTCTTACTGACATTTTACAACACTGGGAGTGTGTTGGCAAGATATATTATTACATATGCAATGCCAACCAATAAACAATGTTTTGCAAACATTTTTTAGTGATGTTTTAAATACATTTTAACCAATATTTGAAAATAAAAATAATAACTGCTTCACTTATTAGTGGTATTTCATTTCTTTTCCATTACAATCTACATTCTCAAAAATCTACTCGGTGGAAAATCAGGGCGAACGCACGGCTTTCGAGTAACTAGCCTAGTGTGCTACCCACTACATCACTTTAACTCTGCAAAAGTAGAGAAGTAATATGAAATATTTGCTACCATTTTAGTTAACTCTACTGTGTTATTTTCCTTGCCGTGTTAACACATCGCATTTTACTTCTTCTAAATGTATTTAACTATCACCCCATGCCAAATAACTATTGTAGTCAAGGTTATGTCTTATATGCTTTCCCATATGGTGCATATTTCTTATTAAGCCTTTTGTTGAGTCAAAGCACGCAGTGTATAAAATCACGGGCAAATGTCACAAGATAATATTCTCTTCCTTATTCATTAAACTGTAATAAAAATTACGCATGTTAACATGCCAGTTTTTATTCCAACATAATATACAAACCACCATAGTCCTTGATATTTACATGCCAACCAAATCTCAACTGTTAAAACATAATTCTTAACAGCACTTTATCCTAAATGTATGCATTATGTNATTTACAAACCACCATAGTCCTTGATATTTACATGCCAACCAAATCTCAACTGTTAAAACATAATTCTTAACAGCAGTTTATCCTAAATGTATGCATTATTTAAATGTTTCTTACCTAAAATGGTACAAAAATTAACTAAATGTTTATATTAAAAAAAAGTTATTTATGATTTCATTTATATATTTACATTTATGCTTGTATAATTTGGTTTACATAATCGCATTTAATGAAGTTGCTCCTATAAATATAATTTGGTATTTTACCTGAGAATAATGATGGATTAGTGTTAAATTTCTAATTTTATTCCAAAACATTAGCCAAATAGCTGGATTCAAATACAATATAATTCCAACTTTACCAACCAACTGTTACGTTCACAACATTGTCTCAACCAATAAAAAACAAACTATAAGAAAGTTTACTTTTGGAAAAACGTCGTACGCTGCGAAATGAATAGTTTTATATTTAAAACGTTTTTATATTAGTGTCATGATTAGGGCTGTACAGTGTTGGCCCAACGACCGTATATACATACTTAATGCCGGAAATATATATATTTTTTAAAAGAGCAGCCAACACATGACTAACAAAGTAAATTTTAGTTAAAATATATATTGTCTGTTAAAAAAACATAACTTTTAAAAAACATACAAAATTATTCTTTTAATTCATTAGAAATATACAAATTCTCATTTTTTGCATAATTTTGACTACACAATGTTGGCCCAGCTTAACCATAAGAATCAATTACCAATTGTGTTCCCGACAATAAAAAACATATAACAACTAAATATATTTCAATAAGGAAGTACATAAGGTACTGAAATACATTCGTAATTTATTAAATACAAAAAAAGGCAATTTTGTAAACACTTCATATACTACGAAAAATATATTTCTTACATTTAAAAAGATTTTTCCTATTGGTGACACTTTGATGGTGACATTTTGAAGTGTACCTGCCAAATACTCAGATTATGTTTTCCAAAAAATAACCAACACATGCCCAACAGAGTAAATTATAATTAAGATATGTTTTCTGTGCTGGAAAACCATAGATTTAAGAAAACTTACTAAATGATTACTTAATTTCATCAGAAATATAGTACTTTCCATTGTTTGCATAATTTTTTTTTTTACAACATGTTGGCCCAATTTAATAATCAGTACCAATTTCCAACAGTTTTGTTCCCAGTATTGACACAACATATAGCCAACAAATTATATTTATAAAAAAAAAGTCTCTTAGGTCTTGACAAGCATTCGTAATGTATAAAATACAATAAAAAGGCAATGTTGACAATCATAAAGTTAATTCCATAATTTTACATTAGATGTTGGTTGCACAGCGATGACCTAACAGAAAAATACATACCAATTACCTACAGTATGTTTACCAACTTGTTACCAACCATCAACCAACCAGTTAAATGTTTTAAAAAATACACTTTCCATATTTACTGGCATTTTCTGATTGAGTGGCATCATTGTCCAATGGGCGCTAAATAATCTCGTAACATTTTCTTGATAGCAAATTTTCGTTGACACATTACGTTGGGTAAACGTTGTATTAATGTATTTGTTCCAGCCCAACATATAGGCAACCTTTTCAACTAAATGCCAACCGCTGGGCCAACATAGGTTGCTACTGGAGGCATTAACACACATAAGTAGGAAAGTATACAAGCCTTGAAAGGGATTAACAATGTAAATTTGGTGTTTTAAATATAATGTTTACCATTCGTAATTTTTCACGTGTGTACATTGTCATTGTTATATTTGCGAAAACTTTATACGACACACATAAGAAATCATTAATACTCTTCTATCTTCTTTTACATGTTGTCAAGAAAAAATATTTACAATTAACTAATGAAACTTACATTAATATCACTTGCACTGTCTTGTATATGAATTGTTTATTCACACCGAATCTTACAACACATCTTTTGCATCAAAGTATTTGGTAGGAAACGGAAATCTGAATACAGGCTTCTCTACAACAGATATTTTAAAAGCTTTGTTGGTTGCTGACATATGTGAGTCCTACACAGCCTAATTTAAAACTAATAAAATTATAGAATTAGTATACATATAAATAAAAATGCAAATCAGTTGGTAAACACAGATGAAAACTAAATTAAAGGTACAAAGCAATTAGTTTACAAAGATGTAAAACGACAAATTTAAAATATATGCCATTTAGCCAATACACATAAAAATAAAATTAATCAATCAGGCAAAATTCATTTATACAGATAAAAATATAATTTCAGAACTAGGTCAAATGTATTTACCACGTTCTAAAATAAGTAATGAGCATAATAAACATTTTTATAATAACAGCGAGGACAGCATTTAAAATCATTAGAATATTTAGAGCAGTCTTTACGTGAAATTAAAACCGATGGTAATAAAAAATAACGCAGTTAATATTAATAGAAAATATGGGGTGTAATCGAACAAGTGATAATAAACACCAGAGTGGGGTGGATGAGCACAAATGGAGCATGTTTCATTAAGGAACAATGTCTATCGACCACGGTTAACCACAATGGCAGTCACAATGTGCAGATGTGGGTATACAACCACAATAGTTAGGCAACAGGCCGTGAAAGAGCTATTAAATGACAATTTATTTTCACATTTGGGCAGAAGGCATGGGGCTCACAGTGTCTGTTCAAAGTGTCGGCCTCACAGTCAGAAGTTAGGTGGTGTGATGTCATGTGAGCGTGGTGGCCATGCTGTGGGCTCTCCCCTACCTATGAATCTACCGGTTTTATGGAGTGCACATCGAGGTACCAGCGAACAGCAATGGCGAAATGGATGGGGCCCCATCCTGCTGCAAACACATCACCTCACGAGTACCTTAATGAACATCCTCCAAGTATTCCAGTAACAAGTTTTAAGGGACTGGATGGAGATCACCACAGACTGAGACCATGCGGTACTGAGCGGTGTTACCAGGCGCGCAGAACTGCGCACAGACTGGTTACAACGCCAAGTACACAAAGTTACATACCCGCCTCTGCATATTGCCACTTCTATTAGCGGGTTAACTATGGACGTTAGACAATTTGTTCCTAGATGTAATATGATCCATTTGTACTCATCTATCCTACTCTGGTGTTTGTTATTATTTGTTCGAGTACATCCAGTATAATATGATAATGAAAGAAAAATTGTATTAAAAATAACAAGCAACAAGGTAGACACATTCTCAAACAAACATTTAAATAATTACCTGTGCGATTTAATTAATAAACTCTTAAATCAGATGAAAAATATGAAGGTAAAATTGTGACTGAAGGTTAAATTCAATATATGAAATTGGGATACATACAAAACATTATACTATTAAAATTCATCATAAAGTGAATAACCAAAGCCAATATTATATAGATAATAAGGAGAATATATATATATATATGTTATGCTCAAAAATATTTAACATGATTTATTACATCAGAATCATATCTAATAATAAAGATAGACTTTTAAAAGTTATTTTACTTGGTTTATAATGTAATAAAATAAAATAAAATTTTCNCTATTAAAATTCATCATAAAGTGAATAACCAAAGCCAATATTATATAGATAATAAGGAGAATATATATATATATATATGTTATGCTCAAAAATATTTAACATGATTTATTACATCAGAATCATATCTAATAATAAAGATAGACTTTTAAAAGTTATTTTACTTGGTTTATAATGTAATAAAATAAAATAAAATTTCCAATGTCAATCAAAATAATTAACATGCCATATCAAATTTTAAAATATAGTACGGGTTTCATAAATCTATGTATTTCTAATTAAATATTTTATAGTTTCATATTTTAAATAACTAACGATGTATATTAAAACGTACTTATTTATTGTATTTTACTAATAAGAAGCACTGCTACCATAACTATAATACAGAGTTATCAAGTAAAGTATAAACACAGAATAATATATATAATTTTATTAAAAATGTATTGTAAGGAAAAGTTTTTTGAAAATGTAACCGATTGCTTTTCACCTGAACCTTAGTAATAATTAAGTGGTCAAATGTTGGCGAATAATGTTATTTAAAAGAACTTAAATATTCTTTGGGTTCCATATGTCGTTAACGAAGACTCTGAACTTTTGTTGAGAAACATACACACATCTTCACGTAATCCCGAAAATCTTATACTATGGAAAATAAAATACATGAGCCCGATAATTTTACATTAAATTTGACAATTGTGATTATCAAAAGCCTGCAGAAATTTTGATTACATTGCTCCCAAAACATATGTAGACACATTAATGAAAGTAGTAGAACAGCGTGTGTTGAAAATATCTACAAAGTCACCAGATTTGACAATCTTTCGAGTAATTCATGAGATATTATGCAAGACTTTAACGAAACATGTTTGGCAGCAGTAATTTAAAAATGGTGGATGACTGAAACTGCTCCTCTGTATATGTAGCGTACACAGTAGGTACTTCAGCATATTAAGTTGGAATTAAGAGATGTGGCTTATACCAATACAAAAACAAATACCACTACTTGGAATTTAAGAGATCACTTAACAAAAGTTTCATGTAGTAACCCAGAGTATTGTTTGCATGCAAATTATATTAGAAATTGATTAAGAAATTTTTAAGGGATAACCATTAAGATTAAATATATGATTTTAGGTAACAGTATCCTACCAAATACTGACAAACTATATATTTAATTAAATTATTTAGTACATGCAAAATGTACAGTCAGCAAGCCAAATTTGGTTGAGATATGTTTAATAATTCAGGAGTTATGATATACAAAATATTCGCAGTTTACAAAATACGTGTTTCATATAATAAAATGGCAGAAGTTCAGAGTTGCCAAACATATAAATATTTTCGGTGATGGTTTGAGAGATTCTGAGATGCAATACAAGCATCTAATTATGTGGGACCACGGTGGCTGAGTGATGGCTCTCCCCTCACAGCTCAGGGGCAGGGTGGCCGACTTGTATAAGGAGGGTCGGGAGTTCGCGCCCCTGTTCCTCCACGGCAGATTTTCAGTTCGCATGTCGCGCACATGTGGGCTGTGATCTTGTCATCATGTCGGTCTAACTTTAACTCGTAAAATTTCACAACCACCCACTGTCAAACATCACACACGCTATGTCCAACGGCAAATTTTATCAGTCAATATATCAATTCAGTCAACTTAAAAAAAAGGCGGTTAGACTGCTTGCCTCCCACCAAGGCGAACCAGATTCAATACCCGGCCGGTTCACTCATGATTTTCGCAAGTGAGAGTCGTGCGGGATGATGCCGCTGGACGGCGGGTTTCCTCGAGGATCTCCCGTTTACCCCGCTCTTTCATTCCGGCGCTGCTCCATACTCACCACACTTCACCCTCATCCGCTCTCAAGACCTCGATGTTAGGAGCCACCCAAATCTCTTCACTCACTCACTCACTTCATTAGGTCAGTTCATGTTATTTTACAAAATGGGCAGACAAAATAGTTTATTAATTACAGAATTTAATGCACATAATAGGAAATGTAAGAATAACATATTTCGTTGAAATTAGCCAAATTGTTCTATAACAATGGCATTCTAACTTAAACTGTGTAATGAGGTTCAATTTTTAAGATGCGTTACATTCTAAAATTAATTATGTATAGTGTAGCCTGTCATAGCACTTTATATGTCAAATTGGGCGGTAACCTATTTAGTAGTTACCTAAATAGATTATCTTCACTATTTCAGGTTGCACAAAGAACGACAAAACAGGCAGTTAAGTAACCGTATTTAATGCTGGCGAAATGTACTTTCTGCATACCAGTTTTGATATAAATAGGTTACATGATACGGTAGATATAAAAATCTTATCTAGGTACTAATATGACTAACAACATTTTAATAAATGCCTAATACTGTAAAGTCGCATATGTTTATAGTGGCAGGCTTATGAAAAGAACAACTAATTGATTTAATAAAATTAATATGTAAAATCAACACACTATGTTTTCTTAAATTTTATCAAATGGTGCGGCAGGTAAAGTATCAACCTGATACATACCGTATATAACTGCAATTTTGAAAATTAAATTAAAAATAGTTGTGTTAAAGGGTGGCTTACCACAACTCTCAGCACCTATTCCGGTTGATATCAGTAAAATAGTTTCTTATATATGACATTAAACCCAAAAAATTTAAATAACCATCATTTTGATTTCAGCATCCTGCATAGTCTAAAAGCATAAAAGTCGGATGTCCTTACTTAGTAATAGAAAAGTAACGAATTAGGTGAAAATGAGTGCTGGGCTTCAAAGGTTTTTAGGGAGACTCAGGCGCGCGCGTGCAGACACACACAGACATGGAGATCTTGTAATATGCCTATATTCCCTTTGGATGCATTTAAATATAATCTAAATGTAAGATATAAATTTTATCCAGAATCAGAAGGATGTAAAACTGCATTAGGGTAAATATGGGATGCGATGTTGAAAAGACAAGTAACAATAAGTTATATTCGTTGTATTAATATGACTTGATATTATTTATGTAACATTTGGTACGTAGTGGAATATCATAGTGTTCCAATCAAGATATTAAAATAAAAAGTTAAAAGGTTATTTCCTAAGAAAACTGTCAAACCATTTTATGTATATCGATGTAAGCAATTTATATAGTGGAACGAAATCAGAAAATTCAACACATGGTGGTTTTGGAAGGCATCACACAAAACCATGCACTATAAAGAGTCGAGATCTGCATAAAATTTGTCAGATAAGTCGTAAATGATTATGTACTGAAAGTAAATTTTGATCGTCCGAAAGTAAGACTTAATTAAATTCATACCTGAAAGAATAAATAAGTAAAAAATCTGGACGATAAATAAATACAAATTAAGTAACATGACATAAAATCTATTTACAAAATATGGTGTCCAAATAACAGTAATGTACGCAATGTTAAAATGTATTCTATCAAATAGGTTGGATAAAATATTTATACACACATGCAGATCAGAACAAGTGCAAAAAATTACTTACAAAAATATTAATAAGTTAGTTAATACATTTGCGAGCCTATATATTAAAACAATGGAAATTATAAGAGTGTGGAGATAAAAATGGTAACTAATAGTGAGGAGAATAAAAAATGTATTTATAAACAGTCATATTACAATAATTAAAAAATTTTTAACAGCAGGAGTATGAAAAGAAGGGCATTATTTAATAAGCTTTTATATTGACGAGTGTAATTTGTGACCTTTCGGCACTGTTGTACTGATAACGGCGAGAGGAGCAGGTCTACAATGTTGTCCTTATTCCATTTAAACTTCGACCATGAACTTTAACTCATTATGATCCTGAAATATTCCTATTTTCTTCAGCATACTATACACCGTGTTTGGTGATTTTAACCTATGGCGACCTTCATCATGAAAACGTACAGGCAATTTACATGACGACCAGCTTGTCACACCCATCTTCCATCATTCCAATATAATAGTCAACATATTTGTAGAAAAATTAGAATCCAAAAAAAGGGGATAGGTGATCTGAGCAGGAGCCGTCCACTATCTATGATTATGTAACAAGGTGGCTGCCGGTCGAAATTTACAGATTTCCTCTCAAAATAACCCATCTTGTCATAAAATGTTCCTTTATCGTTCGACATGTCCCATTTCACCTACAAAGTTAATTTTTTTTAAATTGAAATATCTGGAGAATTTACTTTGGGCGATTCGAACTTGGCTTGCTGATTGCAGCACAGTAGTAACTTAAGTGTTTGTATCCCATCTCTCCAACACAGTCTGTACAGCACCTCTGCATTTTCGCTTTTGCTAAGAAGTAAAACAATATTAAGGGCTGTAATTTTTTTTTGCACGGGAATAAACCTCAAGGAAGGACTGCTATTCTTTAAAATATCATAAATAGTTAAAACTTTTTTATTGTGGTGATTTCAATTATGCAAGTTTGGCGTTTGTTTCCGAAAAAAGTAATTGCTAAAGACAAAACCGCTTACGCACGAAACTAGATTGCTCTTTAAAGAAGATATTAACAAAATAAAAATTTCATGTCGCGCCTATAAATTTTTATTGGCAGCGTAACTTCGGGAGCACTGCACGCCGAAACAGGACGTTTTGAAAAGAAGCCTTGTGAGATCTGCAGCTTTGCTAGCACGTTTAGGCCCGATCCACGCACTTGATGAAGGGAGGATAGCGTTTTGCTTGCTGCCCAAGGATGAGACAGGTGTGACAACCCACCATCTCCACGGGTGGAACAAAGCACGCTGCGACTTGCTTCCGACTTCGGCTGTCTTGGGACCACCCAGCTGAGTGCTGGGAAAACAAACCATTAAAAAAATATCTCTGTAACTGCATATAATGCATGTGAAAATTAACTGATGGGTACGGCAAATTACGGAAAGTAGTTGTAAGTTGTAAAATATTAAGCGAATTTTTACACGTGTTGGAATTGTATGCAAATTTGAGAAAAACTTGGCAAAATTCTAAAAATGCTAGATTATTTGCGAGACAGCAATAACACAAAAATTGCAACATTTTAAAATGCGAACAAGCTGTACTCGGTACGCACGTGTACCAAGTACACGTTTGCGTGCCCATAAAAAAATCCGCAGTAGCAAGTAGAATAACAGTATAAAGACATCTCCAGGGAATATTTGGGTATCTAGATAAGAACAGCTCATGAAATATAGTTAGTAAATATGGCTGCATCTGAATCGTTGAAAAAAAATTTAAAACAAATCGCTAGTGTTCTGTTTTCGTACAACTAAAAAGACATACAAAATTATATAGTAATTTCTGCAATGACATCATATTTGCCTATTTTTGTAGACCCAATAAAGTAACGAACCTGTGCGCTTATATACAGGGTTTTTTGTTCATATTAAGTCACAATTCATTTCTAAAAACATCTCACCAGCGTCGAAATGATTATAAATTCTCAGTGGTGATTATGGAAAAGGCAAAGCAAAAAGGATGGCATATCGTTGCGAATTTCGAACCCAGGGAATGGTAAATATTTGGCTTTATTTTACTCCTCCACGAAGGAGAAAAAATATCGTTAACAAATGACCAATAACACAGTACAGCTCGATTCCTCAGGGGTATTTAATTACACATTCACCCAGTCTCCGTGAAGACTAGTGTCAGAAGGCTGAAAATTCTGACTTTTGATATGGGCATTGTCATTTTTTAGGCATCGAAACTTTCACAAAACTAATTGTATTTGCACCATACTAATAAGAGAAGTCGAACTGACCCACTCAAACATTCTCTACTTTACATTCCAGATTTTATTCATCATTCTCAGAAGTTGGTAAAAACGTGTGAGGTTATAAATGTTAGTATTAGACTCGCCTGTGTATGGAACTTTAGTACGGTTAAAATTGTAAATGCAGAAATACATTTTAGATAGATATAACATAATTGTTGTACAATTTTTGGAAAAATTCTTTAAACATATGCAATAGTCAGACAATTATTTGTGAATCCCTGGTCCCTTTGTATAAAACCAGAAGATCATAGGTTTTCAGCATTTTCACAACAGAAAACAAAAATGTGCAAATATATTACAAACACAAAACAAATTGCACGTCCTTATTACCGTTGCGTAGATTAGTTCGCGGTACTCCTTTATTTAAATTAAATATAACTTAGGTTTTTTCCCGTTAGGTAAACTCAAATGGAAAATTAAGGTATCTGATGTATCTGTTAGGAATTATTCGGCTTGCTTATTTCGTCTTATTTAACTGGTTTAATGGAAGACATTTTTAGAATGTGATATTTGGGTCTGGACATGTAAAAGCCCTCCTATACAGTTTTCTTCGCAACACATGTCTTGCCCAGCCAACAAGTTTGAGCTTTAGTGTGAAAAAATGTTGTAATATAGTGAATGGATGAGTAGTTGTCTTCACGTACTGCTTAGCCTCGTGGCAGCAGGCGACGCCATAGTGATAGAAAATGTGATGCGCACAAAGCGACACATTGATTCTGTGGAGATTTGCCATTGCTTTCTGTAGTATAACGTGGGTCAGCCCCACCAACTATTAAAAACAATAAGTTACTGATATAACTTATGAGCCTACTTTCTTAAAGATGGCAGAAATTAATTTTTAATCAAGTTCTTATAAATTTAAGTTGGTAGATACGACTTGATTTCTCTTTGAAAGTAATAACATTAGAAATGAAACCAGAAACTTATGAAACAGTAATGAGACAATTACATTTACACACATGCCTTACCCAGGAATTGAAACCAGAAAAACTCGTACAATAAGCTAGCGTGTAATCCACTGCAAAACGAATGTCGGATTCGGAGCATCAACTTCGGATATAATCAGTCTAATATTTCGAATGATAGGGTTTACTAAACTAAAATATTTACAGGGCCTTAATTTTGAAATTAAGTGATTGATCCACTTAAAATATGTAAATTTACATGGCCTACCATAGCGCTACTTGTGCAAAGAATGTAATGGGAATCGGTTGTGTAATCCCTGAGATATTATATAAAAAACTTTGTTTTATTATTTGACGCTATCGTACAAAATTGCCAACAAAATGCTCTATATACGATGCTTGTAATGTATACTGTGTCTACATACAAAAGTTATTTAAGTTTGGTTAAACAGTTTAATGTATGTGGATAACTTAAATTATTTATGAAGCCGCCATTTTGAACATTATTGTCTGACCCATTTAAATCATGAAAGTTTGCATGGCCTTCTGTAGCATTTATAATGTTCACAATTTGGTACAAATTAGTTTAAATGTTCCAGTGTAACATTTGGTGGGAATCGGTTAATTGGTCCTCAAGATATGGTGGAAAACCTCCATAATTTTCATGTGGCGATCTTCATAAATGGAGGACAAAAAGTAATGTAGCAGAACGTTCGATTATTGTTTACTACCAATATACAAAGTTCAGTTTAAATAGATTACATAGTTTTGTAGGCATATCACACAAAACTAAAATGATTTCATAGCCAGAGTCTAAAAATTAGTATGTCACACTTAAAAAGTACATATAATAATATTGCCTACAACAGTACAACATATTCGAGAAAATTTGCAAAAAGGTTTTGATTGTTTCCCTAGATATGAAAAAAATTTTACATTTTATTGGTAGGGCGACTTTACAAAATGGCATATAAATGAGTCCCTGCATAGACAAAATTTATGGTTCTAATAGGTACTGCCAGCATAAAAATTAAGTTGGAATTGGTTTCGGAAATAAAATAAAATGTTTAAATATTTATATAGCCACCATTTTGAAAATCAGTTCCTTGCCAACTTAAAACATACCAGTTTACACCACCAGATGCAGTACAGTTTGTTTCCAAAATTTGTTGGGAGTCTGTCAAATTTTTTCCCGAGATATAAAATAAAAACTTTATTTATATACATTGGGCTATCTTACAAAATGGAAAACAAAAGATGCTTCATATAGATAGAGCTAATAGTTGTAATATCTACTTCCAGCATTCAAAGATAAGTTATAATTGATGACATGGTTTAAATTATATATCATACGAAACTAAACATGGCTATATGGACGCCATTTTGAAAATAAGTGTCTGACATACTTAAAAAATACCACTTAACAAAATCTGTCTCAGTACTACTTCTCTGCCAAATTTTATAGGAATTGGTCAGTTGTTTCCCGAGAAATCACATAGAAAATGTATTTATTCGCATAGGCCTATCTTGAAAAATGGCGGACAAAAGATGCTCCGTGTAGATACAGTTGATAGTTGTAATATATACTGCCATGTAAAAAGGTGGTGATGCTGGGAATGGGACCAAGATCCTCTAGGTGAGCTGCAACAGTGCTACCTACATCACAGAGGCGGTTAGTACATAGAAAATAATGGTGGAATTAACTCAGCGGATGAGTGTTAACACACTGGTCTGATTACCTCTTTTAAGGAAATAAAGGTTTATGTGATCACATTCGTGTATGTGTGTGTGTGCTGGGTGTGTGTCTCCCCAACCCAACCTCCTTCAATTTTCGTATGCTTCAACTGAATTTCGCCAGACTTGGTACACATGTAGTATTTAGTAAGGACACCTGACTTTTATATTTTTCGCTAACGCCGGGAACTTACTTTCAAAATGACGGCCAGTTTAATATTTAGGATGATATGTCATCTCAAGAACCATTCAAATGATATATGAAAAAATTTTAATGCTGGAAGAGCATCATGCAAGCTTCAAATTTTGAGATAGATATTGTTATTGATCCGCCATTTTGTAAGATAGCACCAAATGAAAATTAATATTTTTAATTATATCTCAAAAACTAATAAACAATTAATTGAACATAATTATTTACTTATTTTCAAAATGTAGACATACAAATATTTTAGGTTTGTTTGATATATCTTCAATACCAATGTTGTATGCTGAAAGTATATATTACAGGAATCATATATGCCAACACATAGCCACTTTTGTCAGCCATTTTGTAAGATAACATAACATGAATAAGTATTTATGTTATATCTCGGTAAACAATTATCCGATTATTACCAAATTGGACAAACAAGTAGTACTGCGACCGATTATGTTAAATAGTATATCTTAAGTATGTCAGACAATTATATTCAAAATGGCGTCTATATAGCCATCTTAGCTTAGAATGTGATATCGTCGAAACCATGTAATCAATTCCAACTTAGCTTTGCAGGCTAGCAGTAGATATTACAATTATAAACACTATATAAAGGAGGATCTTCTTTTGTCCACCATTTTATAAGATAGCACCTCATGAATAAATACATTTGTATGTCATCTCAGAGAAAAACTGACCGACTCCTACCAAATTTGGCAAACAAACAGTATTGCGGCAGATGATGTAAAATGGTATGTTTTTAGTATGTCAGACACTATTGTCGAAATGATGGCCATACAGCTATTTTAGCTACGAATGCAACATCGTCGAAAATAATGTAATCAGTTCTAACTTAAATTTGTATACTGGCATTTAATATTAAACTATCAACTATGTTTACACGAAGCCTATTTAGTCCAACATTTTGTAAGATAGCACCATATGAATCAGTAAGTATTTTATGTCGTAGCTCGGGGGAAAAAATTTACCAATCCCTGCCAGATTTGGCAAACAAGTAGTACTGTGGCAGATGATGTAAAATTGCATGTTTTAAGTATGTCGGACTCATATTTTTAAAATAGCATCAATATAGCCATATTAGCATATAATGCTATATCTTCGAAACAATGTATTCATTTCCAACTTAGATTTGTATGCTGGCAGTATTTATTACAGCTATTAACTCTATCTACATAATGCATCTGTGGTCCGCCACTTTGTAAGGTAGTGCCATACTAATCAAGTTGTTGTTTAATTTAAATTAAAAATTATCATTTTTAATGTATACTTTCTGGTAACTAGAAAAATGAAAGACTTCCAAAATATTTCCACTGCAGTAAGCAGTAGCAACTATGCTGTGTTAGTCTACATTTAAACCAATGCGTTGGAAAAATTTATACCACTTACTTCGTACTGCTCACTCTCTTATGCTTTTTAACATGTAAACTCCTTATAGTCTCACATTTCACTGCATTTCGTGCCCATGCACATGCTCACGTGCCTTGCTTCTAGTAACGCAGATTTTTAGTGTGGCATTTGCTCTAACATGTAACATTTTGTAAAATAGAAATCATTATTCCATATAAACATTGTAATTCTAAAAAGTTTTTCTGCATGCTGGATCCAAATTGTGATGATTTCTTAAGTCTCCACTGCTATTGTCAATTGTTCTCCATCGTGAAAATCAGTCTGATGTATGTACCATCGTGGTATTTTATGAACTTCGAGAAATAGTCGAAGGTAGCCGCAAATAATAATTATAGCAACTGTTTTGTTGTATAGTTTAGCTACTGCAGCAAATTATAATAATGTGATTTTTAAATAAGTGGCTTTCAAGAAATGAAAATGGTACTGATAGACAATTTTATACCAGTGATTGATGAGCCGAGCACAGCCAAATTTAGAATGGAGGCAATAACAACTGCTTAGGGTTTTACCATTACCAGAAAATACTACCATATTTAGCCTTTGTATGTATAAGCTTACAGAGCATAACTAACATTTTATCTGTAATATTAGTATTAACAATCAATCATATCGCCTACCTTATGTATATAATAATTTAAATTACAATTTCTTGTTTATAACTACAGCTTTAAACATTACTGTGCAGAAACCACTGTTAATTTTAACCATCTTTATTCAAGAAGTAAAGTTGAACATTTTATGTGGTTATTAGCAATTTTCCCCTGTTAATTCAAGAAATAAAACCATGAACTATTTATTGGTTGTAAAAAATGTTTTTAGAGAGCTACTACATTTTAATTTATTAATTTATGTGACATAAATATAAAGAAAACTGTTCTTTTTCAGTTTGCAAAAAATAATACAAATTGTATTTAGACGAAAGCTGATGCAGTTTCGCCGCAATGCCATTACTTTATTTTGGAGATAATAACCAACGTTTATTTATTGTAGCTGAATGAGTATGCAATTTAGATATAAAGATCTCAGCAGTGCATTTAATGGTTTATGTTTAAATAAGGTAGACAAGTGTTTAATTCGTATCCATTTATTTATTTACTTTCAATCGAAATGAAGTACAAATGTATAACTAAGACACATAATATACAAAGAAATACCTAGACTCAACTATGATTATTTAATTATATCTCGTTTATTGTGCTCTTTTATACTTTTACTAGGTAAATTTCTCTTAGTTTACAGCCCCACTGTTGTTAAAGCCGTAGTTATGACAGACTAAATCAGGAATTGTCAAATAGCAGAATACAACTGGTAAACGGTTTGTCTGACAGGTACTGCTGCTGGAAGCTGGAGTCGAGGAGCCTCAGGTAACAGAAGTGCCTGCCTTCGCACCAATGTTGCAGGACAGCAGTATCGACTGGCGGTACCAAACGATGCCCGAGACACACAGTTGCCTCGCCAGGAGAGGTGGCCGCTGCCCTTGGGTGAGGGGCAAGGTAATGGGTGGATCATCCACCGTCAATTACATGATCTACGCACGGGGCAACCGTCGCGACTACGATGAGTGGCAGGAAAATGGCAACCCGGGTTGGGGGTACCAAGACGTACTGCCCTACTTTCTCAAGTCGGAAGACAACCACGACCATGAAATCTTCGACAGAAACACAACGTACCACTCTACAGGTGGTTACCAGTCTGTTGAATGGTTTCCTTACCAGGACAGAAACATCGACACAATATTGAGTGCACTTAAAGAAATAGGTTACCCTAAAACTGATGTAAACGGCAACATGCAGATAGGTTCGATGAAACTTCAGACTACATCAAGACTTGGAGCACGTAAAAGCACAAATTCAGCATTTATACGACCAATACGTCGTCAACGGCAGAATTTAGTCGTCATAACGCAAGCGCACGTTACGAGAGTTCTTATCGATAGTATGGCCAAAAAAGCATATGGGGTGGAATTTTTTTATAAAAGTGAGCAGAAACCAAGATGGGCTATCGCAAGAAAAGAAATAATTCTGTCAGCGGGAAGCATTAATTCCCCGAAAATTCTCATGCTCTCAGGCATTGGCCCTCGGCAACTTTTGAAATCAGTGGGAATAAAACCTGTAAAAGATTTAAGAGTTGGTTACAACCTACAAGACCATGTTACACACGATGGTTTAGCTTTTATTCTTAACAAAACTGCAACTAATGCTGATGTATCTCAAAGATTGCGGGACATTTACACTTACCGACAAGCAAAGACAGGTCCGCTATCCTCTACAGGTCCTCTGCAAGTAGGAGCTTTTATCCAAACAAGCCTCGCTAAATATAAAGGTGTGCCAGATATCCAGTACTCATTCGACATTGCGAGTTTGAATAACTTATTGACAGCACCAGAGGTTACAACCACTGCAGAACCGCATTCCTACTACGATGGTATTACTGTACGTGCAATACTGCTCAGACCAAAAAGCAGAGGGTACTTGACTCTCAATATCACAAACCCAGTTTGGGGTCAGCCTCTTATATACCCTGGATATTTCACAGAAAGTTTCGACACAGATGTAATTGTAGATGGCATTCAAACTGCAGTGCAGCTTACATACACGGAAGCATTTCGCAAAGTTGGTATTGTGCTCTTTGATCTGCCAATGCCTGCTTGTAAAAATTATAATTTTGGGACAAAAGAATACTGGCGATGTGTGGTTATGGCATATACAGCTACTATTTATCATCCCGTTGGGACTTGCAAAATGGGCCCAAAACACGATAAAGAAGCTGTAGTAGATCCCAGGTTACGAGTTTATGGAATCGAAAACTTACGAGTTATCGATGCTTCCATAATGCCAAGAATTGTTCGTGGAAACACTAATGCACCGACAATTATGATTGCCGAAAAAGGAGCAGATTTAATAAAAGAGGATCACATACATAATTATCATCATACATGACACATTTGCAGTAAAAGTTGTTTACATGCTAACTAGCCATAAAACGTTAATGCATTCTAGCAGATTAAATACATGTTCTTTGATAAAAATTTACTTTTCTCTCGAAACTTCATATACTTATTTAACAATTACATAATGTGTCCATATACATAAAACCACAAATCACTGACGCAATCAAATTAAGTAGTTTATATTACAAAAATATTTTTTGAATAATTATAGAAAAGAAACGATGAAGGAAAGCAAGATATTTAAGACAAAAAAAACTTTCCGTTTGAGCACAGAAAACAATTATTTATTGCAGTAGTACAAACGGATGAATTTAGGACAAGGGATTGGGGAGTACGAGGTAGGAGCCATCAACCATATTGGATTTCATCAAATGTGCCTGCCATCTGTCACCATTTTGGATTTGTCCTTGACATTGACCTGGTGTGACCTTGACCATGAGATGACCTTGGGATTACCCTAAAACTAAAGAAATCTAAAAAATTCCAAAAAAAGCTTATTAAAAAAATTAAAGATATCCTTGAAATTTCAAAAATTCTAAAAAATGGAAAAGTTTTAAAAAGATTAAATGTTTATTAACAAGTAAAAATTTATTTAAAAAATATATAGTATAAAGTATACTTATTAAAAAATCATGTAATAAAAACCTTTAAAAAATATATAAATTTTGAAAAATATTTCAAAAAATACAAAGCATTATATTGAGGGCTGTGGATCGATTTATAAATATAACGAAGTACACCCTCCCAGTATGGCCACCAGTATAATAATGACTATCCACAAAAATTTTCATTGGCTTAGTCAGCCCTCCACACAACTGGTACATATACAATGCAATAATTTTAGACTAATTTCGGCTAAACATGATGTGCTGAAATTATCAACTACTAGCATGAAATATGCTGATACGTAACCATTTTAGTCCACTATTTTGTAATATAGCAAGCCACGAATAATAAAGTTTTTATCAAATCTCGGGAAAAATTTAACTGATTCCTACCAAATTTGGCAGACAGGCAATACTAAGGTATTATATGTAATCTCTTATATTTTAAGTTGGTTAGACACATTTTCCAAAATGGTGGCTACATAAACATTTTTGATTACTATGATATATCAGCGAAATGATATCAATTTCAACCAAACTTTGTATGCTGGTAGGTACAATGGTAGAACATGTTAACATATGTATTTAAAATGTAAAACACTTATTATTTATGTGGCTGTCATATTAACATTTAACTGTAATTTGGTTTATATACTATATATATACCATTTAACCGATTTCACCCAAACTTAGCATGGTGAAAGTATCAACTACAAGAGTGAAGAAATAAAGTTTTTGGGTCATATCTCGGAAACAATCAACCTATTCCTATAAAATTTGCCAGAAAATAAATACTATGATACACTACGTAAACTGGTATGACTTAAGCGGGCAAGGAACTTACTTTGAGAATGGCACATACATAAACATTTTTGAATACTGTGGTATAGCTATGAAACGATGTAATCAATGTCAACTGATATTTGTATACTGGCAGGTAACTTATACTTCAGCATGGCATATTAAAAAATGCTATTTAAATTGTTGAGAAATTTATTTTCAATATGGCTGCAATATAAATACTTTTATTATTTTGGTGTATGTACCTATTTAACTAATTTCGACCGAACTTGGAATACTAAAAATATTAACTACAAGCATGAAATAAGCTCATACACAGCCTATTTTGTCTACCATTTTGTAAAATAGCACAATGTGAAAAAATAATTATTTCATCATATTTCCAGAAACAACCAAGTATTATCAAATTGGGCAAACCAGAAATAGTATGGTAAACTATGTAAACTTATTTTTATAAGTGGGTTATACACATTTTTCTAAATTGCGGCTGTATAAAGATTTTTGAGTACTATGCTATATCTGTGAAACCAATTACCCAAATTCAACCAAACTTTGTATTCTGACAGGTAACTAATACTATGATATGCCATGTTAATATATGCGATTTGAATGGATAAGAAAATTATTTTCATTATAGTGGCCATTTATTTATTTTAGGTCAAATGTATATACGTACCATAACGTTCGACCCATATCGACAAAACTTGGTCTGCTGGAAATATCAACTACAAGCATGAATATGCTGATATCTAGTCTCTTATGTAGAATATTTTGAAACACATAAATATACAGGTATCCACAAAGAAACGCCCTAATTTAGTTAGGCTGTCAGGAGTGAAAGAAATGAAATTTTGGCAATTTGTTAATTTACATGAGTAGCACAGCACTTCAAGATTTTAGGAAAAAATCAGTGGACATCTTCATGAGCCTCTTTGGGGACACGTAGTCTGTACTCGATTTACGTCCATGTCCGCTGCAACATGTCCGAAGTAACGGAGCAGATTGCTTCCACAATCCTGGAACGCAAGTTTTGAAGGTCGCACTTTCATGGCGTAAACTGCACCCGAAACATGAAAGGTGGGTTCATCGAAAAACATAACCTTGGTCAGATAGTCGTTGTCTCTGTATATTTGCCCCAGCATCTCACAGGCAAACTGATATCGCCGTGGTTTGTCTTCGGGTGTCAGCTCTTGCAGAATCTGCACCTTGTAGGCACACAGACACAACCGCTTTCGAAGCACCTTATGGATAGTATATCGTGGCATCTGCAGTTCCCGGGAAGCATGGCGAAGTGACTTCCTAGGGCTGCGGGAGAATGCTTGCCTGATGTTCTCAACGTGTTCATCAGAGACACGTTTCTGGCCCCCACCTCTGCCTTTCAAAACACTACCCGTGACCAGAAACGTGCCATTCCTTAATCTTCTTTGCATCAGGTGCTGCCGCCTGAAAAACACACCGAAACTCTCTTTGCACCTTCACGATAGACTAACACTCTGAAAACCACACAACTACCTGGGCTTTTTGCTGAATCGACGCCATCTTAGCATTAACTAACTGCAGCACTCCAGGCGGCAGCCGAGAGAAGCGGGAAAATTTCGGTGGTAATTTGAACACCTAGAGGACACAGAAGAACGGGAAAAACTGAGAAAAATGAATTTACCGATTTTTACAACACATCTGAAATTATGGCATTTCATTGTGGACATCCTGTAAATATTTTGTGCCATATCATGGGAAACATTTAACCGAGTCCTGCCACATTCATAAACAAGAAATATTACGATATATCCTATAATCTGATATGTTTTAAGTGACTCAAACATTTATTTTCAAAATTTTGACAATATAAATATATTTTTCATTACTGCGTTATATCTACGAAAACATGTAGCCAAGGTCTAGCAATATTTGTGTGCTAGCAATATATTGCATTGCAACAATGCAATGTGTTTACGCAGAATCTCTTTGGTACGATAAAGTCACATGAAAAATAAAGTTTAAATATCATATGTCGGGAAACAATTAAACGATTCCTACTCAATTTTATACCCAGGTAATACTACATTACATCACATCAACTGGAATGTTTTAGTTGGTCAAGCTATAAAATGACAGCCACATAAACATTGAAACACCATGTAACCCGTTCCAACTTACCGTAACTCTGTATGCTGGCAGTATCTATGCAAGCATCACATAAGCAAATATATAAAATCTTTGCCAGCCATTTTGGAAGATAGCACAATATATATTGTAGTACATCTTAACTTATGTTATTAAGGGAGGTAGTCACAGCCATATAAATATTTTAGGTTTTCAGCCATATGTGTCAAACGATTTCAGCGCTTTTACTATCTGGCAGTACCTATGACAAACATAGAATGTGTCAATACAGTAATGAAAATAGCAGCACATGAGAAAACTGGAGCTTTTATGTCTAATGTTCTGGACCAACCAACAGATTCCCACCGAACTGTGCACATAAGTAGGCTACAGTAGGCCATGTTTTAAATGTGCGTGACTTTATTTACATTATAGCAGTCATATACATTATTTAGATAAGTTTGTAGTATATATTAAACAATTTAACCAATCTCAATTAACCTTAGTATTCATAAGAGTAGCGATTGGAAGCACCAAATATACTTATAAAGATCATATTTTGTCAACTTTTTATACTATAGTGCCAGGTGATAAAACGAAACATTTATGCCATATACCAAGAACCAACCATCGAATTCCCACCAAATTATGCACACAAGTAGTACTACAATGGACCACATAAACCTACATGATTTAAGTAGCTCAAATATTTTTTTTTAATGGTGCAATATAAATTATATATTTCCTATATATATATATTATAAGTTGACAAGTTTACCAAACTTTTATGTTGACATTATCTATTAGATGCATCAGTTATGCCTATACACCGCCTTACTTTTTTTTTTGTATGATAGTGCCAATGAGAACTAAATATTTATGCCTTAACCAGTCAACCTATTTCCACCCAATTCTGTACATAAATAGTGCTACTGTATGCCATGTAAACTTACATTACTTAAGTGATCCACACACTTGTTTACAAAATGATGCCTGTGTAGATATTTGAAGTTGCTAAACCCAATCTACCGAAACTTTACACTGATTACTACCGAAGTTGATGCTCCGAATCCTACCTTAGTAATGTAGTTGGCTGCACGCCAGCTTACGGTTCGAGGCGTTCTGTGTTCGAGTTCCAGGTAAGGTGCATGTGTATTTGTAATTGTCTCACTAGCATTGCATTTGTTTCTGGTAGCATCTCTGGTGGTATAGACATCAACGAGACGTCACGACCCACTATGTAAATTTTTGGAAATTTCATCAAAATTATTTGCATCTGTGTAGAGGAAAATTGGCTCATTAGATATATCGATAACATCTTGTTTAGTTTAATACTACATATTTTATAACTATGCATGTATAGTATGCAATATCCTGCTTACCTCATTATACAGTTTTTTTTTTAGGAAAGAGCTGTGCTTAAACAAACAATTTTGTACCTGTGCAGGGGCCGCATTTATTCAAGAAAATTTTAACAATTAAGCCCAATACACTAATACTTTACACAAAGTCGGAGGGAAGCACGAACTCTAAAATTCTACAGCTTGTATTACTTACATCATAGATGCTTTTCATTGTCCACTAACGTCGAACTATGGTTTTTTGGTTGAGTTATATCGTGTTGCACATTAAACGAACAAGTTTATTGTCTCTGATAAAATACGTCCGAACATAATTATTTATATTATGATAAGAATTGAGTTATAGACTTAATAAGGATAATGCTGGCCTATTACATTTTTATCAAAATACAGGATGAGTATAAAGGAATACCCCAACTGTGAAGGTCTATAATATCAAAACCAAACAACCTACAACCTTCATTGACCAATCAAATGAACCATGGAACCATGAAATTTGTTTACCATACATTCCAAATGTTCAATGTGACCACCATGAGAGGCCCGAACGACATCTACGCGATAATCAAACTCGTTCCACGCTCTTGTCAGCATGTCCGGTGTTACAGCTTGGGTGGCGTTCGTAACTCACGGTTTGAGGTAGTGAGGGGGTAGCGAGTTCGCATTCGACACGTCAATGTGAAGGGGACGGTCTGATGTTTCCTTTATGGTGCGCCACCCCATTGGCACCTAGCTGTTAGCAGATACCTGAACGAGACGTTGCCGCAACGCTGGATTGGTCGAGGAGCAGTTGGTGACCAGGCTCTTCATCACTGGCCCCCAAGAAGCCCGGATCTTACCCCGTGCAATTTTTTCTATGGGGGTACATAAAAGATCAAGTGTTTCGTCCACCATTGCCGGCTAACATTGACGACCTCAAAATGAGAATTACGGACGCCATCCAAACTGTAACACCGGATGTGCTGACAGAAGTGTGGAACGAGTTTGATTATCGCGTAGATGTTGTTCGGGCCGCTCGTGGTGGTCACATTGAACATTTATGAATTTGGTAAACAGGCGTCACAGTTCCACGATTCATTTGATTGGTCAACCAAGGTTGTAGGTTGTTTGGTTTTGATATGATAGACCTTCAAAGTTGGGGTATTCTTTTATACTCAGCCTGTATAATGCATTAGTATTTACAAAGGAACAGTAGCTGTTTGTCATACAGAAACGAATCCAATAAGATAGAATGTATATTACGATACTTGTTCACAAGCCCGTGAACATCTTCTGACATGATTTTTATTTGCTTGAATATTCTATGAACTTTATTCTATCAAGTTTATTTAACATCTATGTTTATTTAACAAATCACCTACAATTAATTATATTGAAAACAAGTAATTACTTGCACCAGTAGCATTGGTTTAAACTTTTCTGTAATATTCTGTTTTTATTAACTTGATTCACCAACATTTCGTATTTTTTATCTCTATTACATGTTAGCATATTATACTCTTTTGTCCATACTATCGAGAGGAACTCCAGAGATTTCCCCATTAATTCGTGGCTGAGAAGGCCAGAATGTAAATAAAAAGTGATGAAGTGGTTCATAATTAAAAGTGACGAGACATTTTAAATCAACTCCAAATCATTACCATGGTCTGATGTGGTGAGACGTTAACTATATCCAGATTTGACCTCCACAAAAATGGCTGAGCTAAAAGTATGCTGACTAAGAGGGGCAAAATTTGCGACAGAATCGTCCACTGGGGAGCGGAGTGGAAGGGAAAGGTTTGAGCGACTTTTAACATCGGGGTCATGATAGCCGATGAAGATGAAGCGAGGCGAATATGGAGCAGCGCTGGAATGCTTCGGCGGGGGAAACGGGATATCCCCGCCAAAATCTGGCGACCAGCTGCATTCTCCGGCGCTATTCCCACATGCAAAAATCTGGGAGCGGCTCTTCTGGGAATCGAAATTGGTTCGCCTAGGTGTTCCCTGGGTAATTGCTGGCCTTTAGTCGTCAGTCATGATGACCGAACACCTCAGAAAATGAAAGCTATGACCACTGCAATAGTGATTATTTCTGGTCTCCTGTGTTTTAATTACCGACGTACGATGGTGGAAGAACTTAGCTGATGTTTTGTTTGTGTGTGCTACACAAATACTTGTATACACTAATTTAATGTAACTGTAACTGGACTGGTATAGTGAAGAGAGATTCGTGTTTATTTATAAGATTCCTATATATTTCAATACCAATGAACTAATAATGGATATTGTTTTCTATAGCTCGTAAGCTGGTGAGAAAATGTCGCCAAGTACGAAATACTTTGGACACTTTGAAAGGAGGACTAGAGATGTCATTGTTTACTTCATCGTAACAATTTAAGTAGCATTTAAATTCTACACATATAAACCTATCATTGAATCAGGTCGAGATGATGTCAACCCTCTGAATATTAAGATGCATACGGAAAATTGCTATATGTAAGGCATTGTTATAGCGGTCCATGCCCATTGAAAATCATTTGTGTTGTAGTTGTAAGATTATTTTTAAAAATAGCATTTTGTGAAGTCTAAGTCGCGAGCGCTAATTTACACTATTGTTTGTGAAAATTGCAACACACACAGAAATAATATCCCGAATAAATCCTAACTTGGAGGATGTGCAGAACAGTGTACCAACAATAAGTGATTACGATTGCAGAGAGATAGCATACACGTAAGCCCAGCAGCGCCCTCTCTTGTGACCAGAAAGGATTGTGTTATGCCAAGCTCAGCAAGTGAAGACCCGTCAAAGGAAGTGAAAGCAAGTGCATATATTCCTCGTCGATGTCAAAGGGCGCCATATCAGCATGTGAGTGAGCTCGAACGGACCAGAATGATAGGTCTCCAGGAAATGGGTTTGTCATATCATGACATTTCGGCTCGTACAGGGCATGCTGCTACGGCAGTGATGCGTGTGTGGCATTAGAGGATAGAAAAGGCTCGTACGCAGCGACGAGCGGGTACTAAACAATGCAATGTGACCACATTGTGGGATGACCGCCATCTTGTCCGCATGGCCATAGCGGACCGTACAGCCTCGTTCACAGTGTTGGCTTGACACTGGAGCACTGCAACTGGCGTGGACCTGTCTGCGTCGACTGTTCAACGCTGTCTGCTGCGGGATGGACTGGTGGCATGCATGCCATTGCTTGAGCTTCCATTGTCCAGAAAACACAAACGCCTCAGACTACAATGGGCACATGAACACCGTCGCTGGCGTGCTGTGTGGCAAAATGTAATGTTTTCAGACGAGCCCCGCTTTAACCTGTTCTACAGTGATGGCCGCGTACATGATAGACACTAATGTGGTGACCGCAAATTGGCAGCCTGCATTGTGAAGTAACGTAGCGAACAAACGCCAAGTGGGATGGTTTGGGGCACCATTGGATACAACAAGCGATATCGACTGATACGTATTGAGGGCAATCTGAACAGCGACCACTACATCAGGGAGGTTTTAGAGCCTGTTGTACTGCCCCTTCTTCAGGCAACTTCCTCATACCATATTTCAGCAGGACAATGCCCGGCCACATGTGGCGAGGAATGAGCAAACCTTCTTCAATTAACGTAGGGTACAATTGCTTCCCTGGCCTGCGCATTCGCCTGAAATGTCGCCCATCGAAAATTTCTGGGATATGGTTGGTCGGCGACTTGTTCATCACGGACCTCCAGCAACCACTGATGATACTTTGTGGGCGAGCATACAAACCACATGGAGGGAGATTCCCCAGGTATATATCCAGACCCTCTTTGGTTTCATGCCACGAACTTTAGGGACTCTGATATCAGTATGTGGGGGCTTCGAACCATTCTGAATTCTCAAGGACAGAGATCATATACAGTTGTGTAATCCAAATCAATTGTGTATTGCCATGTGCCTAATCGGTGGTATAAAGCTCATTTCAATCACAAATATCCTTCTTGGTGTTGCATTTTTCACAAACGTTAGTGTATATAGTCTTAGTCTCATTTTATTGATAGTGCTGGAAAAAATGTATTATAATTTTTATTTTGAAGTTTCAAAGAAATGTATATTGTTTTAACTATGATTATGCCCATTGTAGTGCGGAGAGAGATGGTTCTAAAATTCTTTCAATGCCCTCAAACAGAAAAATATGTAGTAGTTAATATCTGGCCGACCAATTTAGTCCATGGTTAATAACTGGATTTTAATAAATATTTTATTATATCCAACATTTTTTAATAACTAAATTTATGGTTCGAATTGTCACATTTTCCCATGTTACTATGTGCAATGGCTGATGATGATAACTCATGAGAAATTATGTCACATGTTGTTGGCGAAATAACTATGATCATTACTGGAATAACTTTGATTTCTACTTACTGAGTTCCTGCGCATATAATACACAACTGACATCGGAAATAGTACTATCATTTCTTGATTCGATAACACAAAAAAAAAGAACATCCATATTACATTAAAAATGGTCTACTATTTCCAATACACAAAGGAGAATTCATATGTAGTCTTCTAGCCAGCATATAAGACAGTACACACATTTGTTTTGATGTATATGTATTTGAAATAGTGTCTTAGAATGTTAGTGATTCTGTGGCCATACAAACTGTAAATTTTTGTGTTCCACCAATAATCTAGCTTATTGAATAGATATATAAAAGCTAACTGACGACATTTTATACGTAAATATTTATTTTTTCTTGAACTATGTCCAGTATTACGGTTTGGATGGTGTCCGTAATTCTCGTTTTGAGGTCGTCAATGTTAGCCGGCAATGGTGGACGAAACACTTGATCCTTTATGTACCCCCATAGAAAAAAAAAGCACAGGGTAAGGTCCGGGCTTCATGGGGGCCAGTGATGAAGAGCCTGGTCACCAGTTGCTCCTCTATCAATCGAGCGTTGCGGCAATGTCTCGTTCAGGTATCCGCGAACAGCTAGGTGCCAATGGGGTGGCGCACCATCCTGCTGGAAAATTAAGTCCCCGCCGCCTCTTCTAACTGAGGAAAAACCACTCTGTAAGCATGTCCAAATAAGGGGTTCCAGTAACAGCGGGCTCGTGAAAAAAGAAAGGGCCGAAAGCAGTGTATTTGGATACAGCGCAAAACACCTTCGCTTTGGGGGAAGCGTGCTTGTGTTCGGTGGTACCATATGGAGGCTCCGGACCCCATATCCTCACGTTGTGCCGGTTCACCTTACCATTTGTATGGAACACCGCTTCAACGCTAAAAACCAGCTTACACTTGAAGGCATCGTCTACCTCGTTATGTGCAAGAACGAACACGCAGAAATCACGTCTCAGTTCTTCATCCCTTTCGGTAAGAGTCTGTACAAGCTGTAACCTGTATGGTTTGTACAGCAATCGCTTTCGCAACACTGTCCATATCGACGATTGAGGGATTTGCATTTCCTGGCTAGCGTGTCGATTTGATTTTCTCGGACTGCGAACGAACGCTTTTTGAATCCGTTGCACATTATCTGCAGACATACGCGACCACCCGGAACTTTTGCCTTTGCAAAGGCACCCTGTGTCACGGAACTGACGAAACTAACGTACGATACTCCACCTATCGGGAAGACGATGTCCGTATTTGCGACGGAATTCACGTTGAACTGTCGTAACCGATTCACATTTAGCAAACTCAGTAACACAGAACGCCTTCTGTTGTTCCGTCGCCATCGTGATGCGGACTAACACACAACAAACGCTCATAGTGCGACGACAGACGCTCTCAGTGTCATCTGTCGGCACATAAAAGAAACACCAGACCGTCCCCTTCAGATTGACGTGTCGAATGCGAGCTCGCTTCTCCCTCACCACCTCAAAACGAGAGTTACGAACGCCATCCAAACCGTAACACCGGACGTGCTGACAAGAGTGTGGAACGAGTTTGATTATCGCGTAGATGTCGTTCGGGCCGCTCATGGCGGTCACATTGAACAATTATTAATGTAAAGGGAACCGGCCCGGCTTCACCCGGTAACAATTTAGATTTTACAGCGATACTTTGAAAGACAAAAGTGGTTACTGTGGGTCATCCTTAAAAATTAACATATGCTATGGCAGACTTTTCTGTAGACATTTTTGAGAGCTACAATTCTGAAGTATATTAATTTGATGTATCTCTTATGGTTTAGTCAGCGCAAGTCATGTAAGCGCCCTCAAAACGGTTGTTTACGACTTGATTACAAACGGTTCGACATTTCGCTACTATCCTTACATTAAATTTAAATGTTTTATACACCAAAACCTTCATCAAGAAATTATCTAAATGATTTTGAAAACCGCATCAAAATCCATTAAGTAGTTTAGACGTACTAAGCGAATACACAGACATATGCGAATAAACGGCTTCGTTTTATACTATTTAGAGACTAGAGATATAGATAGACATAGTATACAAACTTTACGGTTCCACGGTTCATTTGATTGGTCAATCAAGGTTGTAGGTTGTTTGGTTTTGATATTATAGACCTTCAAAGTTGGGGTTTTCTTTTATACTCAATCTGTATATAACATTAATAGTTAATTTACCCCAGTAGAAAGTCGCAAATCGATATATGGAAACATAATCGCAACGGGTTTTGAAATTAACAAACTTTCTAAAATTCTAGCCACGAAGTAACAATAACCCACATCGCTTTGCTAAAAACACTTCTATCGAGATAACAAGATGAAAAGCATGAATATATATATATATACACACAGTAGCCAAAATATTTTAAAATTAAGAATTTACACAAATTACCACAGTATATGCCATTTATAAAAAAAAATTGCAGCATTCTAAAGGATGTTGTTTTAGTTGACTTTTACAGATATAGACATGTCTGCAAAAAAAATGTGCATGTTCGTCCTATTCCTTTAAAATTTTGGAGAGTAAAAAATTCGAAATTTTGGAGAGTAATAAGATTTGAAGACTTTATTATAGACAATTCCAGACGTATTTCTGTGAGAGAAATACTATGCCTAATTCATAATCTGGGAACTTTCCATTACGGAATGAGCACATAAAAGTATTTTAAAACAAGAATTTTCATATTATATACGTGTATTTATATCGATTTATAAATATATAGAATAAAAAAATATGAGATCAAGTAAGTAACTTCGTATGGCAAGTTACAGTTTTATTAACATTTTCACCTGATTCAATTATCCATATTCAGCCCGCTCTACTCCTTAGACATTAATATATGGCGCATGCACCTAGTGAAAACATTTTGTTGAAATAATAATCACAGCAAATGATTTGCTTCACTAAATTATTCATTTTCCTCATGCCTAATTTCTTAAGTCATTCTTCTAGTTATAACAAGAGGTCAGTTTTAACCCATTCCTTCTCATTTAGCCGTTATACGCATACCTTTATCTTTTATATCCTGATATTTATGTTTTAGTTTCACGAAACTGATTTCCGTATTAGAATCTTAGTTAAATTATTTTCATTGCATGTTTTAAATTCTACTTACGATTTACCAGTCAACTGCTATAAGATGATAAAAAATGGTGAGGCACGTCCGCAGCTCGATCAAGTGCATGCTCATCGTTTTTGTCGACATTCGCGTTATAATGAATTGAGAATTCGTCCTCAGGGGCCAGACCGTTAATAGTGCGTCCTACTGCCAGTTTTAAAGGTGTCTGAGGGAGGACATTAGGGGAAAGTGTCTCAAATGGTGGCGCGCGAAAAACTGGATGCTCCACGACGACAATGCACCCTGTCACCGAGCTCTCTTCACACGTGAGTTTCTAGCAGGAAAACAGAATTGTCTTATATCCGCGCCCAACCTATTTTCCCCATTTGGCTCCAGCAGATTTCGCCCTCTTCTAAAAGATGAAGATCCAGCTCGAATGTCGCCATTTTGACACGATTTCGGAGATCCAGCGTGAATCTCAGAAGGTGCTTGACAATCTTCGAGAAGAAAACGTAATTTGTTCGACAGGCGTAAAATCTACCTACACGCAGATGATAGAAATGTAGTTGTTTAACACAGACAGTTAGCTGTTAGACAGGTCAGACGACTAACAATCAACTGGCCGACATGCACCTATTCGACAGACAGCAGTTCGATATCACCTGACAAACATGCAGCTGCTAAACAGGCCAGTCAGCTGTTCGAGAACCAGCTGGCCGGCAGTCAGCTACTCTGCAGCAGGTGAGCTGGCCGACAGTCAGCTATTCTACAGGTGAACTAGCCGATAGTCAGCTGTTCGGCAACCAGCTGGCTGACAGTCAGCTATTCGACACGTCGGCAATCCGAGATGAAGCTGTTCGACAAATAGATGTCCGACACGTCAAATAGTCGACAGGCAGCTTTCCGAATCGCGGAATATGTCTAAATAACTTCGGAGAATTGATGGCGAGGTAAACTATGTATCTTTTGTCCGACAGATGGCATAAGCATGCTGGTACTGGGACAGAAAGGCGGCAGTTGAAAGATGCTCAAAGTATTGCCTTTTTTTTTCTAAGGCCACGCCTTTAGTTATGTTTTGAGTTTTTCGTTTGACTCTAGTTAAGCCAAAAATGTTACACTATCCACAGTACACTGCAAATAAAGTTATTAAATATACATTTTAAGATGTAGTTAATTGGTGTAAAAAACTAAAAAAAAATGTGTGTTCTGAAATAATTACATAAATTTATATTAAATATGTAAGCACATGTTTATTTAAAACACTTTTATAGTACTCATAAAGTATAAAATGTTTTTAGTAATCTTAACTTTCATATGTGTATTTATGATACTTGAATCAGAACTTTACTATCTATAAAATAGGCATTTGAAAACGCATATGAAAAAATCAATGTAATGTATTAAGCATTCAAAGTATGCATTTAATTACTGTACATTCTTCCTGTTGTCACATATTTATAAGTTTAATATTGTATTTCCGCGGGTTAATTTTACAAAAATTATATATACGTGTAAACTTCCATCTGATCATTGAATGAAAATACTTTCGTAACGAACAAATGGAGTGTTAGTTTACATAGTATGTGTTAAAATTCCAGTTCGCAAAAAGTAAAGTTAATAATTATATGTTCATGAAGTGCATGTTCATATTTTTACTGATGTTACAGTTTTAATTGAGAATCGCAAATATCAATGAAACAAATGTAACATCTTCTGCAGGGAATTGTTTTTTTTGTTTGAAATATTAACGCAGTGAATTATTTTATTGTAATTATGTAAACGGGAAAACCATGTATTTGACAAATAAATAGGGTTAGGCCTATATTTTATTTTTCTGTGCGATTTTGTTATAAATAAACAGATGCGTCCTGCTTGTCCGATACAGACTCATAACTTTCTACGTATACTACATTTATAATTTAAGATAAACATTTTAACAATATGTATATGCACACATGAAAGTTGTGGCATTTAAAGAGATGTCAATCATCCCGCCCACCAGGCGGTTGTAACAGAAACTGGGTCACGGCGATTTGTCGCCTGTATTTGGTGGGAATCAGTTGTTTCCTGAGATAAGATATAAAAGCAAAAATTTTTATGTATCTTCCAAAATGGAAGGAACATCAGTTTAAGTAAAAGTTTATTTACTCATTTTCACAGATACTATAAGCAGTAAGTAAAAATGTAGATATGAAAATATACACTGCAAATTAAAATGCAGACAAGAAAATAGTGTAGATGGGAAAATAGACAAAATGAAAATGTAGACCAGAAAATAGTATGAATGAGTTTTTGAATACGAAAATTAACCGCGTGGATGAGAAAATTAACAGTATAAATGAAAGATTGGACACTGTAAACAAAGTAGTGAACATTGAAAATGAAATAATGGAGAGTCGAGAATGAAACTAAATATAAAATTAGTCAAAAAGAGGACTGGCACGAATTCCTCCATCATCGGAGTGGTAAGCATGATGGAACAACCGAAGAGAGCAGTTACACAATCACCCAGCCTGCAAACCAGGAAAGTGGGGAAAAGTGCCTGTTATTGTAGCCAATACCAAAACCTCAAAGGTTGGCGAGCAGCTCGGCAACATCGGTGTCACACAGCCAGTAATGGGGGAATGAGTCACAATTAAGCCTGCCCTTTACGATGGCCATATTCCTTGGTGGGAGTACCAACCACAGTTTGAAATAGTTGTCACACCGATTGGATGTGAGACGAACAGTTGGGTTATTAACTTGCAGCTGTATTGAGAGGCCCTGCACTGAGCATACCACAATCTCTGCAAGAGCAACATCGACTGGAGTAACCCACACTAGTGTCGGCCTTGGAGCTGTGTTTTGGCAAACGATACCTGCGACACGCCCTCACTGACTAACTATAAAGCCGCACCTAGTGACCAGCGGAGCACTTGCAGGATTTATGGTAGGACATTATGTGGCTGCCCCACCTGTCTCCAGAGTGGTGGTCAAAGGCAGTAGGTACACGATGTCATCGCAATAGGCTTCTTCATCGATGCCATCGCCTAACGTCCGCGATGCGAGCTGTGGTGATGAGCAAGGACGACGTGGACAGCAGCAAGAAGACACTGAAAGAGATGCAGATAGTAATGAGGGACATCGCATCTAGGGTACATGATACAGAGCTTCGACCCCCCCCCCCCAAAAGGCCTAAATATTGGCCATGTGGACAGCCGGGGCACATGCTACTGCTCACAACAGCAGAGGCCGAAAAGTAGGCAGCGAGAAGCAGGCGGGAGTAAAAAACATTTGGAAAACTTGAAAACACCGATCTTATGGCAAAGGTCGGTGACTGCTGTAGGGAAGGCCCCAATGTTCTTACAACTACTTTCAGTGAAACAGGATTTGGATGCCAAATTGGTGGAGGAGGCATGATGTACTATGTAGGTTGGGATGCTGTATCGATACTCGACTTATTGTGCTATGCAAAGGCAGTACCTAGTTGGTGGTGTCAACACAGCAGGATTTGTCCTCGCCAATGAGCTACCCGGTAGTGTATTTTCAATACACTGTGCTACCTGCTTCTAGTGAAATCGTCATTACAGACGTACATCAAGAAAATCAGTCAGATGTTTGGTTTTAAATGCGACAGCAGAGAAAGGTGAAAACCTACCAGGTAGTGTCATTGAAGCAATGACTTTGGTTTCTACAAGTTCTGAAAGTTTGCTAGTTAGAATGATAAATTTGTCCAATAGCGATGTTCTCTTGAGAAAAGGCCATGTAGGGGTTTGCAAACAGGTCACACAGTTTCTTCGAAATGTTCCACAAGCTTCTAGAGTAAAACAAATCGAATGCTCTATACCAGAAGCACTGGAGGAACTACTAGTAAGAACACGAGAAAACCTCAACTGGCAGCAGGGAAAGGTTCTTTCTGAATTACTGCACAGAAATCGGGATACCTTCTCCTGTGGACCAAATGACCTTGGAAGGACTAATTTATCCTACCATCGCATTGGTACAGGAGATACCAGGTCCATAAAGCAACTCCATGGTGACCACCACTAGCTTACGATGAAGCCTTGAAGGTATTCTGAAGGAAATGAAGCAGTTAGAAGTTATAATACCTTCACTCTGTCAATGGATTTCTCTGCCTCTGAGATTTTGTGTAGATTACTGCTAGCATAACAATGTTACAAAGAAATACTCTTATCCAATTCCATGGATATACGGCACCCTGAGCAGCTTAGCATGTTTGCAGTGGTATTCTACTTTGGACATGAAGAGCGGATACTGGCAATATGAGGTCTGAAGACAAAGAAAGTACTGTTTTTTATCCAAGGGAAAGAGTACTGCAAATTCAATTTATACCTTTTGTGTTGTGAAATGTCCTTACAACCTTTGAATGGCTGACCGCAAAAGTGTACCCTTTTGATGTGTCGGGACATTTGAAGAGTACCTATCATACTCGAATTCTGTATACCAGAAATTAGCTGCAGCTAACTTGAAACTGGTCCCTAATAAATGCCACCTAATCCTAGAGAAAAAAATCTTGGAACACGCAGTGTTGGCCCATGGAATTGAAATGGACCCCGAGAAGACCAAAGCAATAAGAGACTTGCTGCCACAATCTGACAAAACCGAAATGCAGAGTTTTCTGGGATTGTGTGCCTATTACCGTCGATTTGTACCTGGTTTCGCCACATATTTTCTCAAGGAATGTGGTTCGCATAAAACTTCATTCGGATAAGGGACGAAATTTTAGAGCTACTGTGTTTCAAAATTTAACAAATATTCTAGGGACCAAGAAGAATGGAAATACAAATGTGCACCATCTGGCCGATGAAATTGTCGAGAGGCTTAACCACAATCTTAAGCAGTATCTGTCGCTTTTCATGGCAGACACCCAAAAGGATTAGGACTCCAAGTGCCATTGTTTCTTCTTTGCTTACCACTCGGCTGTCTACAAATCTACAAGGATAAAACATTCGAGTATGCTGTTTAGGCTAGAGATACACTTCCCTAAAAACCTGCTCTTCGATTAGCAGATAAAAGAGGAATCTGTGGCTACAAAGCATACCAGAGAATTACATCACAGTCTAGTCGGCAATCATGATTTAGCTCGACAGCACCTCAGAATAAATAGTTACAGGTTGAGGATATGGTATGACAGAAAAATGTTGAGTGGGGTATTTAGATGACAACTGGTGTGACTGTACAACCCTCAGAGGCGAAATGGGTAGTGCCCAAAGCTATAGAAATGTTGGGAATCCCTCAATATAGGATTCCGAAGATCGATGCTGTGGTCTTTCGGATTTGTCGTCAAGGTACTCGGGCGAAGCTTAAGGTTGCCCACATCGACCGAGTGACATTTTACAAAGGTCCTGATGTTGCAGAGTCTTCTCGGGATTAAAATACTTAAGAAGGGATCAGTGTTATAAGCAGCACATTTTTCTTAGTTACTCTCACCTTACCTCCTCGGGCGCGCGCTAATATTGCCAGTAACTGAAATTGCAATAATGTTCTGGTCATCGCCCTCACTTTTTTAGCTCGACTCGGGGTGAGGGGAACCTTCTGGACTTGATCTGCTGATCTATAGAAGCCACTGCAGGCCTCTGAGTCGAGAGTCTGGAACCTTGCACAGTCTTAAGCATCAGGCATGAAGAGCCAGCGAAGTGACGAGCTGCGACGATAGTAATCAGAGAGAGTGAAGTCTGCGAGCATCAGTAAAGTATAGAGTGAGACTGACCAGTGGGACTGTGGGACTGGATATGTTAGTGACAGACATTTGGAATGATGGTAAAAGACAGTTTGATTGATTATGTGTTAGTAATTGCAGATTAAGTGACTGTTGCACACATAAACACAAGAACTTGAATGAGAATTGAGATTTACATTAAATATTGTGTTCGATGAGAATAGTAAGTGTTCATAGTAGAGATACACTGAAGAGACAAAAAAACTGGTACACCTGCCTAATATTGTGTTGGGCCCCCGCGAATACGCAGAAAAGCCACAAGACGTCGTGGCATGGACTCGACTAATGTCTGAAGGTATGCAGGAGGCAATTCACACCATGAATCCTGCAGGGCAGTCCACAAATCCATAGGAGTGTGAGGCGGTGGAGATATCTTCTGAACAGCACGTTGCAAGGCATCACAGATATGCTCAATAATGTTCATATCTGGTGATTAAGGTCGCCAATCGAAGTGTCTACAGTTAGAAGAGTGTTCCTGGAGCCACTTGGTAGCAACTCTCGATGTGTGGGGTATCGCATTGTCGTGCTGGAATTGTCCACGTCCATTGGAATACACAATGGACATGAATGGGTGCAGGTGATCGGACAGGATGCCATGACAGAGCCTCCACCAGCTTGAACAGTCCCCGGTTGACTTGTAGGGTCCATGGATTCATGAGGATGTCTCCATACCCATACACGTCCATCCACCCGATACAATTGGAAACGAGACTCGTCAGACCAGGCAACATGTTTCCAGTCATCAACAGTCCAATGGCGGTGTTGGCGGGCCCAGGCGAGGCGTAAAGCTTTGTGACGTGCAGTCAACAACCGTACGCGAGTGGGCCTTTGGCTCCGAAAGCCCATATCAATGATGGTCCGTTGAATAGTTAACACGCTGGCACTTGTTGATGCCCCGGCATTGAAATCTGCTCCAATTTGAGAAAGGGTTGCACGTCTGTCACATTTAATGATTCTCGTCAGTCGTTGTTTGTCCCGTTCGTTCACGATCTTTTTCCGGCCGCAGTGATGTCGAAGATTTGATGTTTTACCGGATTCTCGATATTCACGGTACTCTTGTGAAATGGTCATATGCGAAAATTCAAATTCTATCGCTACCTCGGCGATGCTATGCCCCATCTCTCGTGTGCCGACTATAACACCACGTTCAAACTCACTTAAATCTTGATAACCTGCCATTGTAGCAGCAGTAACCAATCTAGCAACTTTGCCAGATGCTTGTTGTCTTATATAGGTGCTGCCGACCGCATCCCGTTACTCTGATTGGATCCATACCTCTGTTAAGGAATACTAACGAATTATTCTTGGCCAAATGTGTAAAAAGAAGTGCAAGTTACACCATTTTCAAAACCAGACAAATATAGTGTTTCTAGTAATTACTTTCCAATCATCCTATTCAATATGACTCCTAAAATTGCAGAAAAGTCCTCAAATCCAGATTACAAAAACACACTGAAGACAAACATAATTTACTGAACTTTTAACTCCGGTTTCGTAACAAGCATTCAACAACCCACCAGATTGTTCGCATAGTAGAAGTGTTCACGAAAGCCTTCGACAAATTAGCGAGAATATACAATCGCTGCCTATCCTGATATAAGGAAGGAATTGCACGATGTTTACTCCATAAACTATACATGATACAATTACCAGACCGTTACTTTAGAACCATATCATTATACATACATAGATTGTCGCTTCACACTAGTACCCCGGGCGTCAAGTCATAGCCAAGACCCATACTAGCCACAGTGACACAAGGCCATACATTAGGGCCAACACTTTTCGGTATCTACATTCATAACTTACCCAGAACACAAACACATATAGACTTCCAATCATGGCTCACAAAAAGGTGAATCATTTTTATTTAATAAATCTGAAGCAGTGATATTTTCCCGCCGAAAAATTCCTACCAACAATATGCAACTCACTCTGTATTGAGCTCCTATAAATTACAGGAGTGTAAAATATCTAGGTGTTTATATAGATAGCAATCTCACCTGGCACAATCATTTAAAAAAAGAACAGGCTGCAGCATTTACAAGAATGACACAATCATACCTCCTATTACTGAGGAAAGGCAACCTTTCGCAACTAAATGGAAATGTACTCTACAAAACATATATCCAGTCGGTAATGAATTATACAGTTCTGGCCTGGAGATACACAGTGCCAACACCCATATGGAAACTCCCAAGTCACTCAAAATGAAGCACTCAAAAGTAGCCAATTACTAAATTCTACATACCCACTAGGCTCATTCACAGGGAGCTAAATATGTCAACCCTTACAGAATATATTCAGAAGCAAACAATTTACTTCTAGAAAACAAACCACAAACTACGAAAACCCACTCATCAAGGCCATTGGAAACCACAGGATGCGTAAAAAGTTAGTATACCCCTAAAAGTCCATATAATACAACAGGTCACTACATATTAACATACCACAAAAGGTGGACCATACCTATTAGGAATCCATAACATCAATTTGTCTCTCTCCACGGTCTCTGCATATCTGAATGAATAGTCAAGTTCTGTAGTTCATGCTAATCAACATTCTTAGGGTCATTATCTCGAAGTTTGCATGCACTGCATTTTTGAGTTGATCACTGGTTAAAAAACGGTGCTTCCGCACATTTTCCTTGATGAAACCACAGAGTGTTTAATATGGTGTTGTCAGATCAGAGTGTCTTGTAGCCCACGGAAGAAGAGCTAGACAATTGTCCGATCCTCGTCTGATCCAACAATTCCTAAAGATTGTGTCAGATGTTTTCGAATAGCCAATGGTTCTGTTAACCAATTCAGTTATCTCCAAATGATCGATGACTACATCATTCCACAACTGCGTGATGTGAATCCTAGACAGTGTTTGGTTTCAAAACGATGGGGCGCCGTCACACTTCGCATTGTCTGTTCGACAATATCTGAATGCAGTCTTTAGGAATCTTTGTATAGGACGAGTATCGGACTATTTTTTGCACCACATCCATTGCCTTAAATAAGCCCTGTTCTTACAACATCAGATAACACACTTTGGGGTTTAATGGAGAAAAATGTGCGGAATTGCCATTATTTAACCAACGATCAGCACAAAAATAGTAGTGCGCACAACCTTCGAGAAATTGACCCTAAGAATATTGATTAACATGAACAACAGAGTTTGGCGGCACATTTATTTATGCAGAGACCATGGAGGAATACAAAAGAATGTTTTGGATTCTTAAGAGGCATAGTTTGTGATATGTCCGTACATATGGAATCAATGTATTAGATGAACTTATATGGCATATGGTGAGCATTCTGTAAAACACTGAACACACCTGCAAACATATAAAGCCTCAAACACATTCTTAGTGAGAAACCACCATTAATAAACAGTTGTATAGCAAGCTCCGTCACACTCAAGTGTTGAAGGCACTACAAAACATCCAACCAGTATTGATAGCTACCCTATGTTAACATTACTATACGAATAGATGACACCACCTGCAGTAGCCAAGTAAATTAACTTTGTCGCATTACCTACATACATTGAACAGTCTACTACAACATCATGTGAAACTAAATTAACAACATAATCTAACAACTTTAAACTCTTCGAAAGCACCTACAGCAGCCAGGAATGTCATTGATATTCCAGTTCTCCCAGACACTCGAAACCTCTAGACTCACGACTTCTACAACAGCGGGAACATCGAAGTACAACTAGATATACAAAGCATTGTAGACTTATGAGACCTGCGACTGACCACTACCTCTATAATGCATGCCAAAAGAAATGTACTATACTACATATAATGCTATTGAAGTTTACAACACTTCACAGTATTTAACCATCCCTTGGTGTTTTAGTTAGTTTATAATAATAATTAAATGGTTTTTACCCATTCTAAGCCTAAGTTCTCCCCAGATAACCCTACGCCTCTAAGCGCCTATAGGCAGCAATTTTGAGATATGCCTAGCCAGCCCCATCACTAAATTGTATAGCATTTACATTAACAATATTCATTTATTGCAGGAAAGGCTCAGTTTTCGACCCACCGGCATTCCGGAACATACTCAATACCTCACGTGCCTGCCATGATAAGACTAAACAATTAAAAGCTACCATTTGAAATGGCCCAACGATGACAGCTTCTTACCTTCCTACATTCCCCCTTTTCAGACCACCTCTCGGCCAGTCAGGCACAATTAATTAATTGTGATTAGCAGGTTTTCTCCAGCAGAGCACTGGCTTACTGCTGCATGCCAAACTACTTCCAAACGGCTATTAGGCTATAATTGTGTTGCCCTTGTAGTCTAGATACCAGCACACGACAGACACATGTAGCCAACTGGCAACCCGCTCCTCCCGGGGATGAGGGCAGCATATGGATTTTATACTGAAAACAGAAAGCATATGAGCTTCTTAGCTCGACACACACTAGTTCCGCCTACTTATCACCCTCAACCACCTTTCCTATATTTATTTATTCGGGAGATCTTGCTAAGCCGGCTGACATGTCGAGGATGACCATGTACTGCCATGGAGGGCAGCATATAAATCATAATGGGTGTGGCTATGACACATAACCTATCCTTGTTATTAAAATATCCATAAAAGCTATGAGACACCTTCAAATTAAAAAGATCTAAAGGTTATATTTGCTGAGAATAAGTAATGTAAAACGATCAGGCACTTTCAAAAGCAGTTTCGACAAGGAACAGCTGGTTAAAATTTATTTACATGCATAGTGTAAAAAATATCAACATTTCCCCAAGACCTTAAAACTGTGGACTACGACTAGGGGCTTCTGGTTGCAAGAGTATTATTTATAGGTAATGCTTATTTAACATACCTAAAAAATTATTCAAATTTGCATTTATGTTTCCGATATTAATGCAAATTTATTAAATAGGCTTTTCTCATGTTTTGCATTTAACACTCTGCGATCATACAATGATTGATGAGAAGGTCTAATACTAGTACTCACCTAAAAACCACTGCAACAAAATCAGGGTTTGGACATAATAAGTGAAAGATTTCTTAAAATGCACGGAAATAAATTGTATCTATTAGTACAATACACACACAGTATGATTTTAAAATATTAATGAGAATAGACACTAATCGATTATTAAAACCAACTTGAGCGTCATAAATATAAAAAATTTAAGTTATATTTTACGTTTTTGGTTTGGTTGTTAAGTCACGATCTCTTATTAGTAATATTGTAGGATATATACTGTGCCAGTGATGCTATATACAGAGTGGTCTATCTAAGTTGGACACACCCAAAAAGGTTTTCACTAAATGATAGAATGTACAGGAGCGAGTAATATGTCGCATAGTGCCTATTCGTAACCTGTGTAAGGACAAAGAAATTGAACAACATATGATATGTTAACTGGAAACATACATTTATTTCAATGGCTTCTGGAAATATGTGCATAGAGTTCAGCGATATAGCGTTTGCAATAGAAAGCACCACAGAATGGCCACGAAATAATGGGCAAATATGATTAGGTTAGGTGGGCTGGTAGCATGGCGCAGTGGACTTATACTCACAGCTGTGATTACACAACATTCGCCATGATTCATCTTTGCCGGACCGATTTATATTGCAGCTTGGCACCAGTCCCAATAATCTGTTGTGTTAAGTGGTGTGTAAGTGTGTGGATTTGCATACACAATAAAGTTCACGAATGAGGAAAAACTCGACACACTTCTTATTAACGGTGAGTGTGGTAGCAATGCCAAGCAAACCATTCATAGGTATGGTGAAAAGGTATCCTAATCAGACGCCCATCTGACAGTAAACCATACGATGAATTAGCACATGTCTCTTGCCACACGGTAATTCGAATACTATAAAACGAGTGCAACGAAAGACTACTACAGGCAATATGCAGCAACACGATGTGTTTGTACATGTCTCCCATGTGGATACGTCAGATCTTTCCAGGTACATAGGAATAAGTAAAACAAGTGTTTTACATACACTGCGCCAATAGAAATTCTATCCATAATTCTATACCTGGCTCTTAATTAGGCATTGCAAGAAGGTGAATTCCAGCACCATGTACACGTTTGTATGTTTGCTCTGCTGTCTGTCAGAGATGACAGCAATATTTTTGAAGAACATACTATATACTGATGAAGCGACCTTATCCATGGACTACGAAATATGCACTACTAGGCGACAGAGAATTCGCTTTGGGTCCAGCACATGGAGCACCAGCAACAGTAGAGTGTGAACTTGTGGTGTGGAATCGTTGGAGACTACATCATATGGCCATACTTTATTCAAGGGATACTGACTGGCTGTACATACGCAAATTTCCTCAGAGAGATCTTGCTGGGATTTCTGAAAGACAAACCGCTCGACATATGCCGTAATATGTGGTTTCAGCATGATGGTTGTCCTGCGAATCTTACTTTAGTGGAAAGGCAAGTATTAAATTTAACGTTTCCAAACTGGTGCTTAGGGCGTGTTGGCAAGATGATCAGCTCGCTCCCCCGACCTCACGCCTATAGATTTTTTCCTAAGGTGAACAGTGAAAGATAGGGTATTCAACATAGTTCATACAACGCCGGATGACGTGCAGGGACGCATTGAGGTATCCTGCAGCAGCATTATACCACAAATACTTCAGGCCACTAGTCGCTTGTTACATGTATGATTACAGATATGAGTTGCTGTCAATGGTAAACACATCGAGTACGTTCTGTTAAAAGACCAGTGTGAAGTGTTCAAACCATAACTGTGTTATTTTGTGCTATGTATGAGGATGTGGTTGCATTTCTTCTTAGGTTGGGTTGTTCTGCATGTGTTATGCATCTGTACGCACTCGTTACTCCGTAAAATTAATGATTAGGATAAAATCTCCTAAATCATGTTGGTATCTGAATAAAATGTACTTAATGATATCAGACTTACACTCACATTTGTGACTCAATTTCTCTGCCCATGCACATGTTACGAATAGTTACTATGCGGAAAATTACTACACCCCGTACATACTATCATTTAATGAAAACTACATTTTGTGATCTGCAACTCTTGCTGAAATTTTTGGGGTGTCCATATTGGGTGTACCATCCTGTATGTGTGTTTGTATGTATGTATATATATATATATATATATATATATATATATATATATATATACATAAGGCAAAAAAAATTTATAGGGCAAACATTTTTTTTTAATTTGCTAACACATAACACATTTTTTTCGAACTACCATGGCTTACTCAGATACGAAATTTCGCCCTTGTACAATGACTTGAACATTGATTATATATATGTTTAATTAACTATATGCATAGAGATAAAATTATTTTGCAGGGATTAAACCGTTATAAAAAAAGACACAATTTTTGCAGGCCATACAACAAATATACTGGATTGGAAAAACATACAAAAATGTCATTGTTTTCGTACTGTAAGAGCAGGTACTTTTCTCTGAGTCACCGCAACAGTTTCATTTAGATATGTAAGTGCACGTGTTTGACTTCAGATAGAAGCTCTACACCAAAGTTTACCACAAGTAAAAACACTTTTCTTTCAGAACAAAGTAATCTCGTAATTAGAAATTTTGTTGTTTGTATTTTATATATTAGGCTTTTTTTTATAATTTTTGTAAGTTATAAAAAGTGGGAATTTTTCGTCAAACATGGGAAATCTCACTCACCCATGTGGGAATTTTATTTATGATGGCTTAGCTACATGGTGAACCCTTATTAATGTTTCGTAATTTTGTATGTTTATAATACATTCCTGTTGTTAGCAGACTGGTATTGAAGTTGTAGAGAACCAATGTTTTGTGGTGTGTAGAAAATTTCACTCACCCATGTGGGAATTTTATTCATTTTGGTTTAACATGGTGGAGGCATATTTATGTTTCGACATTTTGTATGTTTATAATGCATTTCTATGGTTTGACACGTAACGCATATATGAAGTGTAAGAAGCAGCGCTGTCACTAATCTCCCCCCTCGCCAGCTTAAACTAGTGTAGGGACTTCCGGACGACACATGTCGCCCATTAACGTATACCGAGGTCAAGCCGAGATGTAGTAGTGTGTGCAGGCCATTACATGTGTCGCTGCAGCGCAGGCCTCCTCCCTCCCCCCTAGCAAGCCCAGGGAAATTTGTAAATTACGAAATTTCCGCCACGAGAGACATTACAAGTGCTGAAGGAACACGCCAGATAAAACAGATGACAAGCTTGAAAATCGTGCCATAAGCACCCCCCCCCCACCCCAGTCAAACCCTGGGGCAACTGGGACATGCCCTGCGGAAGGAAAGCTGACAGGGTAAGTTTCAGGGTGCAGGCAACCCCCTTCCCCCCCAACCATCAAGAACCATGGCGCGTGTATGAAGTACGCTGTGGACTGCGCCTTCCTCTCACCTCCCTCCCCCAACAAGGGACACACATGTAGGAACTCTTAGGGAGGGAGGCTAGATAGGATATAAGCGAATTTACAAGAGAAGAGGGAAGCAGTTTGTTATCACAGCACAGTTTTGATCACCGTGCCAAGAGAGTCCGTCGGTCAGTCATATCGGGGCAGTCGGAAGCTGCGATACTCCGCGCCGAGAGAGTAAGTCAGTGCAAAAGTTACCAAGGCTGGGATATCGGAACCCGGCCACGTCCATCAGCTGTATCAGTCAGTCGCAACATTAAGGGGTCAGCCATATCGGGACGTGGGTGCCAGGAGCGTGGCGTCAGCCAGGAGAGAATCACAACATTAAGGGGTCAGCCATATCGGGATGCGAAATGCAGGGCAGAATCAGAGACAGTTACCAGAGTTATGTCGGTCTACTAGTTTCACCATGCCAGGATGCGAGTCAGTCAGTCAAGTCAGTCAGTCACCAGTCAGTCAGTTACAATAACACACCGAGAAGGTGGAGTCGAGTGGTGATCTTCAACGAGAAGTGCCATGTCGAGATAGTGGGATTGGTCCAGTGCAACCCCGAGCCGAGGGCTGGGGTGGGGGCCCACTCAGGGCCATCTCGCCGGAATGTGGCAGGGAAGTAAGCAGTCAGTTACTACCCTATGCCGAGAACGGAGTGAGCAGAGAGCTTCAATGAGAACTGCCACATCAAGAGGAAGCCAGCTGAGTGCAACACACCAACAACAGCCAAACAGAGGGTCTATAACAGGGCCATCCAGCTCACCAGATCTCATCAACTGCCGGAATGTATCAGGGCCATCCAACTCACCAGACTTCAACTGCCGGAACAACTACCACGCAACATGTGCAGATAAATAACCTCGTCGTCACTCAGGGACCTGTCCTGTCACCTAATGCCCCCACAGCATCGGAAGCATAGCCAGAACATTGTCATCAGCCCTTCAGGCCTTGAATTCGCAGGTAGTTAAAGTATGTGTACTTCCCGCAACAGTGCCGGGAATGTGTGAATGAATTCCCGTTAAATAAACCAGTTCAAAACCAAGACATAATGAAGTATTGTTTTATATACCCTCAACCTTCAAGGCACCCTATAGTCTGTGCCATATAACATTAACCGTAGACCCTACGAACCATTCTGTGCACCACAGGTGGGGAGTAGCGTCAGGTTAGTAGACTAGTATTTTTTTGTTTCATTTAAGAGGATTTCAACATGATAAGAAAATGTTTAAGTCATCAAAAAATGTTTGCTACATGTGTGGTGACTAACCTTTAAGTTCCAGAGACGAAATTCCATGCCACTTGTAAAAACGTTCTAATAACTTTATTTTGGCTCTAAAGTTGGTGATTTGGATAAAGACTGTTCCTCACATATATTCTGCGCATCATTGGATAGGAAAATATTACACTTTGCAATTCTTATGATTTGGAGGGAGCAGAAGAACCATTCAGCTGATTGCTATTTCAGTTTAACATACGAGGAATCACATCTGAAACAAAATATACAGTTAATTATCCCAATTTTTAATCTGCAATAAGGCCTGCGTTACACAGTGAAGAGTATCCTGTACCAAAACTTTCATATTCTGTGACCTTGAGTGATAACTCCGACTTCGACCCAACTGGTACTGAAGAACGAAGAGACGACGGATGTTTTGCTACATTCGAAGCAAATTTTTCTCCAGAACCTCACTTTATAACTCAAGAAGAGCGTACTGATATTTTTCGAAATTTAAAGTTGACTAAAAACCTGACTGAGTGGCGATTGTTCATAGACTCATCAAAAGTTAGCTTGAAGACTATACTTCTGCATAATGACAATGAATTCCCATTATCACAGCTGGCACATACCCTTTATATGAAAGACACACATGAACATACGAAAATACTGTTAATTAAAAACAAAATATAACTGGAATATCTGTAGAGATTTAAAGGTCGTTGCTTTATTACTGGGTTTGCAACATAGATTTAGTAAATTCTGCTGTTTCTTAAGAGAATGGGACAACAGGGCCCTAAGCGCGAATATCTTATTTCAGGCCATAAAAATGTGTCACATACCCCGTTGCTGAAACTTGAAAAAGTGTATTTACCTCTCCTGCACATCAAACTGGGAGTTATGAAAAATGATAAAAAAAACAATTGATAAAAACTTTTGCTGCATATGCTTATTAGAATGAATTTCCCTACGTCAGTGATGCAAAGCTGAAGGAGGGTTTTTATACGGTCAGAAATAATATCAGTGATAAATGATGAATATTTTGAGGAACTCTCAAAACCACTGGAAAAAGCAGCCTGGGTATCATTAAAAAAATATATGTTGAGCTTTTCTTAAAAATCATACAGCAGAAAACAATCATAAAATTGTAAGTGATCTTCTGATATCATACCACACTATGTGGTGCAATATGTCTTTAAAACTACACACCTTGAACTCTCACATATACTTATTCCCAGACAATCTTGAGGCTGTCGGCGATGAACATTGTGAACATTTTCCTGAGCATATTTCTACAAAGGAAAAAAAGGAACCAAGCAAATGGAGTCCCAGCAAGCTGGCGGACTACTGCTCGGCCCTGAAGAGAGACACCCCAAAGGCAAAATATGGCCGAAAAACATGCATCTTTTCAGGTAATTCTAAATGAGGTATATATTTATGATTAAGTGTTACGTAAGTACTCGTTGCACAACATTTTAAACGTCGGCCACAAACAAACCCCGCCTGATGGAAAAAATCTGAAAGCATATTTTAACTTAGCATGAATAGACACTTAGATTCCATTAATTTAGTTCTTGTTTTTTGTAGGTCAGCGTTATTTGTCTAAGGTTATAAATAAATTTACAACATTAACGTGCGTGAACAGTTTCCTTCATTTACAATAAAATAAATGAAGAATTATTAAGTTTAATAAACATTTATACAGTTTCAGTATTACTTACTTTCGATATATATATATATATATATATATATATATATATATATAGGATCCCTTTGACTTACTAGAATTATATCAAAAATAGTAACTGCTTCAACAACTTAATTAAAAACTATACTTACCGTACGCGGGAGTCACATTGTGACAAATGTGGGTTGACTTAGTAACACACACATTAGTATTTAAATACCCCTCTTTTCCAGTTGGATATTTAAGTTATTCAGTGGTGCCAATTTTATCACTGTACATTTGAAACAACCTCTTTGGAATGAAATCGCATGCTGTTGTGATGTTCGCTTTCCTATACCTCACTGCGTCCTGATTTATAGCGAGACATGCGCATCTCTGCTGTCACCTCAGTGATTAATTTTAAATTTTTACTGTCTCTTTACGAGGTGAAGTTATAAATAAAACACACCGATTTATCGGTATTGCTGCACAGAAGCAGAAAGTCGGTTCGCTATTGTTCGCCTCACTTTTACCAACGTCCCGACGACACGCGATCTGTTCCGCTTCTCTGCTCTAAAACTCAAACTATCTGTCGAACCTCTCGAGCCTCTCGGGTGGGAGGTATAATAATGTAATCAATAAAACCGGAGACAGTGTGCTGTCAATAGCCGCCCTCGACCGCTCAGACAGCGAGTCTTAATCAACAATAAACTGCGGGAATGGCGCTCTCGCGAGAAGCCCCCTGCATCACAGGGCGACTCTGAGGCTGCGAGTGTTAAAAACACCGCAACATTCCTAGGAAACCGGCTCTAAAACGCGACAAAACGTCCTAGCCAAACAGGCGCTCCCAATACAAACAATAGTGAACATACTTGTTGGTTTCGGATGCTCCGTTTATTGCAACTCAATTAAATTTTAATATATTAAAATTAATATAATTATTTACATACTTGTCAAACAGTTTCATTAAACAATCAATAATTATCACATCAATTTTCATTGTCTCTGCAGGGGTCCTGGTTCGCCCCGCCTTCAGGGCGTGTAAATTCTCTCCCCTTCGCGTAACTGAGAAAACTGACCTCTTTTATTTTTCTGTCTCAAGAAAGTCACTAAAAATGACCCTTCACAAAAGGGAGTGGGTTGGCTCCCATGATGCTACACTGAGAGGACAGCTAACAGAATATTTGTTTGCATAGGATTAAAAACATATTTAGTTGTCTCAACAGAATATTGTGTTGAGTATACTACACTTGAAAAGCAACACAATTAATTTTGTTCCTCTAACCAAATACACGTTTGAATAAACAAAACCTCTGTTTTGGGCACAAAAATTAGGCTGTCAACAAAATATTTTGTTAAATCAACTGTATGTATTTGTTTAGCTATTCTTTTGATTGCCTTCGTTTGGAAATGCAGCTTGCTTATTGGTAACAATTAGGATTGTAGCAGTGTTTGTTAGTGCATTTATTACTACTTAATGATGGTATAAGAATCCTAATAGGACAAGTTCAACAGGAAACTAAAAAATAAAGCTGTAAAACTTGAAATATTACTTTGCACACACGTCCAGTAGTTGAAATGTATGTATTTAAAAACATTTCAAATTCACCAGTAGTCAGTTTAGCTGAGGTAGCTAAGGCGTATCGCTTGGTCTCAAGTGATCTAGGTTCGATTCTTGGTCGGGCTCCCAACTTAATTTTATATTAACCGAAGCTGTTCAATACACGTAGACCCAAACAAATCCTTGTTTGAGGCAACCAAATAAAAAAAACAAAATAATTTGGTTTCAACAACAAAATATTTTACTGCCCCAATACCAACAATTAATTTGGTTGCACCAAAAAAATTTGTGTGATTCAACAAAACCTTTTTCTGATTATATAAATTACGGCCCTTTCCTGTTTTCCTCACCCTATCTAACATAACATATTTAAAAACAACTATATACTTATTATTACCCATACACACATAACACTATGCTAATCATTACAAATAAAGTGAGTGGAGTAGAGAGATTTGGGCGGCTCGTAACATCGAGGTCTTGAGAGCCGATGAGGCTGAAACGAAGTGAGTATGGAGCAGCACCCGAATGCATGGGGCGGGGGAAACCGAAGATCCCCGAGAAAACCTGCTGACCAACGGCATCGTCCAGCACATGCAAAAATCCAGGAGTGCCCCGGCCGGGGATTGAACCCGGTTCAATTTGGCAGGAGGCGAGCAGTCTAACCACTCAGTCACAGCGGCCCCATTGTAAATATTCCTTACATTATAATGACCAAATATTTAAGCATTTACATACTGATTAAAACCATAGTTTCCACTTACTTGAAATACTTCAAAATTATAAACAGAAATATAAAATTGTATCTGAATTTTCATATCTTATTTTAATGTGCCAGAACATGCTCGAAATTTTATTTTAAAAAGCCGTCAGTAATTAATGCACACATGAATTTTAGGACGATTATATAGTTTTCGTTTTGCAGAAAGAACAGTTTTAGCTGCATAATAAAAATATTGGCCATTTCATTTATAATTTCTGAGAAAATTAACAGCTACTGTCTCATATATAGTTTTACATGGACACATAGGTAGTTATTATCTGATGAAATTCAACGAGAAGTAATTATATAATCACCTTCATTGTCATTTCCTATAAAAAGGAATAAATATATTTAATGATGAATGATTTTACCAGGTTAATCAGAATAACCTGATTTAACTTGATATGTATTATTCAATCCAATAATTTGTCGATAATTAGTTTCCCATGGAAATTATATAAAAGAATTAACTATGCTTCTGCAATAAGACCTATTTATATGCATAGGTATTTAAACTGTATGAAATGTAGAAGAGTGAGAATAATATAGTGTTGAAATTCTTGTAAAATTCAAGTTCATATTAAATTGTACTATAATATTAAGAATAATTCTTATATATGCCTAAATTCCTTAAAATAATTCAGTAATATTACTTTTTTAAAAATTAACGCATGCCGCATACTGTTTTAATTCTAAAGCCCTGCTATCGTAAACCAGCGCTGCCGACGAGAGAATAGCACAAGAGTCCGTGTGTTCCGCGCCTGAGCGGGCGGCGATGCAACCTGCCGATACTTAGTAGCCCTGCAAGGCGCATTGCCACGAGGCCGAATGGCTCGGCAGCGATCACATGCAGCCACCAGCGGCAGAGTAAGAATCTCGACACAAAGATATATGCGGCGACGTGCTGTCCAAACGTCAGTTGAATCCGGCGTCCACAAGGGAGAAGTCACCTACTGGAGTCTACACTCCAGCCCCGCCGTGAGCACCGAAGAGTCCGAGAGCCGAAGGAAGCCACCAGCAGAGATCTCCAAGCCGCCGAACAGATCCAGCCCAGAAGAAAAACGCCAGCTGAGATCAACACGCCACCGAAGGGTTCCAGCACCGGAGGAAGCCACCAGCTACGACCGCCATGCCAACGAGACCCAGCTGAGAGCCTGTGAATGGCCACCCAGAAGATCTAACCTGAACCTACCGCTGGAGCAACCCCAGCAGGAACATGAATCAATAAAGTCCCGGCGTTCGTCGCTCAAGGGATGTCTTGTGTATTTGTGTGTCTGACGCCTAACGTCCTTAATTAACAATACCGTCAGTGGCTTTACGCGGCTAGTAATGTTGGTATTTGATCCCACCCTTAAGGCCCCTAACCTGCTGCATATAGACTTGGGCAGTGTCTGTTTTACGACTAATAAAACTATGTTACATAGCCAATAACTGGAAAGGGTTATTTATTAGTTACGTTAAATTTAGCCGATCTTTTTGTAATTACTGATCCCCCCCCCCCTTTTTCGGGGGGAATGGAACAGGAGGGACCACAGCCTCGAGACACCACCTACATTGCAACTGCCATAAGTAGCAGACCCACATATACGCTGGTAAGAACAGTTACACCTCCACCCCTCCCCACCGCAGAGGATGTCAGTCACCCTGGTAAGACGGAGTAAAAATAAGCCTCCAAATACCCCCATGATGCATCGCCCTTAAGACTGCAGAGAGAGATAGAGTAGAGAAAAGGAGACGAAATATTACCTGAGGATTCAACACTCGACACCCAAGGCACCAGTAATCTGCGCCAGAGAGGTAACTCGAACCCTAAGAATCACTCTGTATATCACAGGAAGCGAGTACCATCAAGTTATTTTTGGTACACAATTTGGGGCCATTGTAAATTATGTGTAGGCATAAGAACAGATACAAACTACAGGATAACCGAAAGAAGGGGTCTCGCACCTGCCGAGCTAGTCAGAATGTACAGAGAGACTTCGGGTAGTCACGAAGAAAACCCCGTGGCACCCAATAATTTATTAGACCGAGATGAATCGATTGAACTAGGTCTGCAGACGAGGAATCCCGACAGGAGGTGAGTAAGCAGTATGGTGGAGATGCATATCATAGGACAGAGGAGAAGAGATGCGAGGACCAAAGGAACACAAGCCGAAATAACCTGAAATAACCTCCGGACGAGGAATAAGGGGTATAAGGGAAGAGATCCCATATGAAAGTTACCAGCTGGATAAATTCAGGGCTCCCCAGTGTCGCAGAACAGGAATGTACACGAACATGTGTAGCCACTGCCCGCAGTGTTATTGCTACAAGTTTATCAACTGGCCCGACACACTCCGACCAAACGAAGAGATAGCGTACTGTAGTCTCCATTGCCAGGAGCAGCAAACATGCTACAACATACTTAATTGCTCGGGACGCAACAGACGACGAACCCAATGTGCGACATGCCCACAAACATTTCACCATAATTGATTGGGGTGACCCGGCGATGCCAATAGCATAAGAGGCATGGTATACCACTGCGAGGTATGCCAAATACGAGCGGAATTGGAACGTCCTTCGAGCCCAGGGCGAGCCCCAGATTGCCGACAAAAACAGGAACAGTGAATACCCGAGGGGATAGTATTGCCAGAATTTTTACGAAGGCTCCATGAAGACCCCGAGATTTTTACAAATACTTGTGAGCACGAGTAAAAGGCCGGTAGGGTTCCCAACAAGCGATGGGTGCTGAAAGTATGTGACCATTTAAAGGGAACCACTCTCACCTGGTGGAATCTGTACAGCGAATTTGTAACGACCTGTGATCAATTAGCTGCTCGTTTGAAAAGTAAGTTTGCTGAGAAGATGTGCTTACCGACCTGTGCATAGAGTACATGCAGAAACGGCGAAAACAGGAGGAAGCACATATATTTATTTGGATAAAAATGCAGATGTATTCCCGAATTGCTCCTGAAGGGACCTAGGCGGAGGGTGTGTATATAATTACGAAATTGTTAATTCCAGCCATACGAAGTGCCCTTCGACACCCACAGGCAACCAGGATAGATGAGCTAGTAGAGAGAGAGAGAGAGAGAGCGAACCCAAACTCGATTACCAAGAGCAGAGAAAGGCAGATACTCTGTAATGCACATTGTCCCCCCCCCCCCNGACCAAAACGGAATCATTCCCAGTGCGAACAACAGAGAATGCCAAACCTGAAAGACGCGAAGAGGTGAGATTCTTTCCGAGGTGTTCGTATTGCCCAGAGGCACCTACATCGCGACTGTCCCACAGTGAAAGTCCGCATTGGAGCCACTTGGGAGAAATCCACAAAGGACCTGGCTAGTGCCGATCCAGTTTCCCCCCTTACGACATGCAAGGGGAGCCACCAGAACAACGAGAAGCAGGGGCCGGGAAATGCTGCCGCTGGGACATCGAATCGCTCATCACCACTGGCATAAGTGATAGGGTGGAACCAATCCAAACCTTAAGTGATCTGAGGGTTTGAGCACTCGCCCCTCGGATCGAGATCCGAATCAACAACCACAATTTTAAGGCCATTCTTGACACTGCCACAACCAGAAATTTCATTCAAAGCCAGTTGCTAACACCCGTACAGAAAACCAGGATAAAGGAAAGCTCCCGAATAATCCAAATTCTCACGTCTGAGTCACGACTGGCCATAGAAGGAATTGTCACGTTGCCAGTGTCCACGAGTTAAAAAACAGTAGAAACAGCATTATTTTGCACCCTGCATTTAGGGGAAGATGTTATCCTCAGACATCATGGTTACCAAACCAAAGCTGTATAATTGACTGTGGACAACAGCGATTATATTTAGGCAAGCAGGATAGAATCACCACAAACTGGGAAGTCCCAGAAAACCTGCAAACACAACAATAAATCTGCAGTGAGGAGGTGAACCACCTACTAGGAGCCGAACAGCTTAGGACCCTATTACAGATACCCAACACCCATATGGCCATATTCGAACATACTGGAAGATTAAATCAGACCACCACCATCCAGCATGAAATATGGTTAAAAGATCATCATCCAATACACTGTCGACCAGGCGACCCATCAGCCTACCACAGGCAGATAATGTTAAGACCAGGTAGCCGAGATTAAGGCGCAAGGAATAGCAGAACCGACCGACTCACCTTATAATGCCGAAGAAGGATGGGGAGCTCCGCTTTTGTGTCAAGTACCAGGCCTGGCACGATTTCACGTACCCGACAGCACCCCCAATTATAAACCTAGCTACAATGCTCCGCAATCTAAGAGACGATCGCATATTATTCATTTTAGAGATGCGCAGTGGGTATTGGCAAATCCCAGCACACCCAGGGTCCAGGAAATACAAGGCATTTACCGCCCCAGAAGGCAAAATGCTGCAGTTCGCGTAATGACCTCCTGGTTGAAAAATGCACCCACCACATTCCAGCGATTGATGTCAGCCATGGTTTTTACAGGATATAGCAGCAAGTTTTGCCTGGCTTACTTGGGCGATGTAGTTGTATATTCCCGTACAAGGGATGAACACTAGGTACACTTACGAAAAGTCCTGCAACAATATGAACTACATGGACTTACCTGCCGACTACGGAAGACCAAATTCGGGAAAACCCGGCTAGAATACTTAGGACTAAGCATCCTACTGTAGCAATAATACACTGTAAAAATGCTTTTGCTGGAACACATAATTTGTTACCGCAATTATAAAGTTGTTTAAACATGAACCACCGCAAGGCAGGCTCGCCACAAACATAATTATTTTTAGTCTCTAGAGTAATGACTATGATAACCTTGCATTGTAGCTACAATAGTTCAGCAGATGTATTTGTGGTAATGTCAGTTAAACTGTAATAAAAAGGTGTGCTCTGGAAAAAATTGTGATTAGTAAATAAAAGAAAAGTAGCAAATATTTCAAAATTTCATTCACTAAAAAAATAATAACACAGCTTCAAAACTCGAACCCGTACTGTTATTAGCCTTACGACTTTCACCATAAGGCCACTATATATAATTGAGTTCAGATGAGTTTTGATAAGTGGGTTATGTCAGGTAGTAACTTGTGTCAGAATATGTCACCTCTGGAAAGAATTCAGTTGAGTTATTTGTAGAATCACTGCACTTCAGAATGACATTACACGTCTGCAGGAGGACCATTTTCCCAGTTGCAGTTTCATCACTTCAGAATATGTCAGTTTATGAATATTCGGATAATTAGTTCAGGACAACAATAACGTACTGAAAACTACAATGTACGACAACAAGCCCTAAATATCGCTAAACCTTTAGTACCAAGCAATATTTTTTACTGCAAACAAAACCTGCTCAAAAAAGTTTATTTATTTGCTATAAAAGAAGGAAATATTGCCATAAAACCAATATATATATTACAGATATGTTTACAGAAATCCTTTGTTTCTCTAAATTAGTATGGTTTGATAGGTTCGGCTACACGGATCGGAGGTGTCGGAGCCCGACGACTTCCAACGATGAAGGGATCGGAGCCTGCAGCCACCTGCCAAGTTGGATTTCGTAATGCCCGTCGGCCAAAAAGCCCGGTTTCCCTTCAGAACTACCCATTAGGCTTTCGAAATTACTTTTTTTAACCCCAAAGTTTTCCTTTTCCCCCTCCCACACCCCAAAAAATTTCCAAAAATTTGTGAAAAAAGTGTTTACTGCTCAATGTGGCTGAATATCTGCAAAAAGTTGTTAAAACATTAACCACAATTAGCAATAAGTACGATATAAAAATAAAATAACCCCTCCTTTTCTCAAACCAACCACAGCAACCCAAACTGCATCCCCACCGCACGCCTACCCCACGACCCCAACCCTCAACACTACCACCTCGACACCACCCCCAGTCTCCAACCCCACCTCCATTCCTACTCCCACACACACCCAACCAACCCTCAACCGGCTAATCCCATCACCCACCTAATTCCTTCAGCCCAACCCAAATATGACATTTGCATACATTTAAACTGTGTAACTGGCTATATCCAACCCAAAAATGTATACAGGGGTAAGCAAGTGCAAGAATAAAATAAATGCAAAGTATAGTAAACAATTTTTTATAAAAGAAACATATACATAAAAAAAATTTATCACATTTTTTTTTCAGCATTCATAAGTACAATTTTAGAATGTTCTTCTCATCGATCCAATAGTCATCATGCATTAAAATCCAAGTTACCTCACACACATGAAAACATTATATCGTTTCAGCATATTACTCATCAACAACACATCGTAAAAATCATAGGCTGCATCTCCTCTGTGTGAAAGCCTCCAACGATGGGTTTGCCACATAGGTCTACCAAGAAATACATGCGTGGGTACGAATTCCATATCTGAACCACCTTGTACAATTCCACAGACCAGTTGTGATGGTAGGACTTGTGGGAAATGCCATACTGTTTGGAGATGCGCATAAGGTCGCCCATCTTGGTTTTAGGCTTACGTGGATCCCTGCTCTTCAGAACAGCACACATGGTACGAAGCAGGGAGTTGTCCTTGATGTCTTCGGACGTCATACGAGTGGTAGACGGAGAAGTAGAATTATACTTGTGAAAAAAATGCGCCAATAGCTCCAGCCACTTGTAGTTTCCATTCACTTTGGCTTTTAGTGAGAGGTGAAAACACTCTACGATGCTGGCCTTAAGCCCAGGGTATTTAAAATAGTGATTTAAGCTATACTTTTTCACCAGAGCATGGAAAGTTACATTAAAATATTCTTTACCATCGTCGGTGTGGAGATTTTTTAGGTATGCATCCTTCGAGCAATACATCCATCATTACCTCAGTGATGTGTGTATTCTTTGACTTAAATGGACATGCATACTTAGGATACATGTCCATGATGGTCAAAATGTAGCTGAGGCCTTTATTCGCACGAGCAAAATCTTGCATTTCCATCAATTCGGATTGGAAAGTATCATTTTCTTTTGCGACATATTTTCGCCGAAAGTGATTTCTTCTGGCCGACGTAATTCTCCCGAAAATGTATTTTTCGTCATCGCACGACATAGCCAGCTTCGACCGGTTCTTCGATGATGGATATAACCTCATTGGTGTGCGACCAGTTGCCCACAGCCTGCAAAGCAACCAAAAGTCGTAGCCTATAAACGAGTTCTTTCGGATAATCTCAAAACATGTTGTCTATTTGATATTTGCCATCGATCTACTGAAGCAGGCCCGATCCAATGGCTATAGCCAATCGTGGAAACAGTCCTGCGATAGTGGCAAATTTTTTATGCATTATATCCTTAAATCGGTGTTTTGTTGGGATATAGTTTGTATAATAAGCATGACTGATCTGTAGCAGATGTCGATACATGCATAATTCCGATTAGTTTTAGTGTCAAGGATGCCTACAAAACAAAAGTTCACACAGCCCTTAAGTTATTTTCACCTTGCACTTGCCGATCTTCAACACAACTCCTGACAGAAACAAAACTTCCTTGTTTCCGAGAAACTATTTGTCAATGTGTTGTCGCAAGCCGTACATCTTGTCAATGTTCCGATAGAAGTAGAAAGCGATGGACTGGCCAACCTGGACGTCTACCTCAGGTCCGCACTCTGTTGTTCGTTTCCGTTCTCGCGCATTAAGCAAATCGATAAGGGGCACATCGTCTCCGACACTACTGATGTCCTCTTCCAATTCAGGCTGTTCTGGACTTATTTTCCGTTTATGTGATAGGATCTGCTCTTACACCTTGATTTCACAGTTAATAACCAGCCGAAGCAAAGCATCTTCCCCTTGTTGGGGACCAAGTTCAATGGCATGGCTATTGATCAGTATGAAAGCCTCTTCCCTTCGATTCTCGGGAACTAATCTGTTACTTTTTGCGAATATATACTTCACACGAACATCTTCGATGCAGTACCTACGCTGGTTCGTTTCTGTCTAAAATAATTCATTGAATGGAATAAACATACCACCACACAGGCATACATACATATTTATTCGCAAGTTGAGGAAATTTAATTTTTTATTCTCTCCAATAGTCAGATGCATTCATCCAGTCAGTATCTTCTTTGCTATGTCTCACTACATTAGTTTTCGTGGCTATGCAGGAAATGTTCGTCGTTAGCTTGGACGTCATCATATACTGGAGGGACTTTAAGTAGTTACGTCTCTGTGCATTCGACACATTGATCAGGTCGTCTGACCATGTGTCCATGCCCTGTATGCACTGGTCGACGGCCACCAAATTTTTTACGCTCTCGATCTATTTGCCTAAAAGCGACAGGTCCTTAGAAAGAGCAGTGGAGCGAGTATCTGTCAACCCACCCACATATCCTGAGTGTAGACCGTGTCCAAACTTGTAAATTGTGTTGTGGCTCATGGCAGGCCTCTTACTATAAACTGATCGAATACACATCAGTACCTTCCATTATGTACTGGCTAATCCTTACCGATCACCAATATCCATGACCTGCATTACATATAACAAACAACAGTATTTTGGTTTCTAGAACAATTTAGCATAAAGGTACGTACTGTAGAACTGAATACCATTCAGGTCTTCCAGCAAACTCAGCAGCACGCACATCTTGCCGCAACCAGATGGCCCACAAATCAGTCCTCTCGTACTATTGTGCAACAGAATGCCATGACATGCATCAGGTAAGACTTCGACATCTTCCTTGTCTATGTGGACAGGAAGGCTAAGATCTTGCTTTACAATCTGAATACAATTTCCATCTAAATTTTTATATCATACATAGATTGAGTGGAAGGAGGAGTAGGTGGAGGCAGAAGAGGAATAACCTAGCCTTCTTATATACATGGTTTCTTGATAAGCGAAGGCTTGTATATGCATATAGTAGAATATATTTTGAAGTTGTCGCGAACAGAGCATTTCCCACAGTAGTAGCACCATGGCAACAATACTTCTAAACCAGTATCCTTAAATATACACAGAAATATCTTCTTCATCCTGTCACAGGAGAACTAGATCTTCACTTATTTCCAGTCTGTATGAGAGTAACTTAATGCATACAAGAGCATCTGTGTATATATTTTTAATCAGTATGTTGTGATGCCTCGTAGAAGAAAGATCAAATCTGGAAAAGGGATCATCGATATGCTGATCAACAATCTACATTTCGAGCTGAAAAATCCCACGCATTGGTTTTGCAGGCCAGAAATGAAGCTAGCTAAAATGCTGGCATGCTGCGACACAGATATTAACATGCTGGACGAGGATTGCAAGTTGCCCGATATTGTAAATTTCCAGCACAAGGATCTACAAGACAGGCACTATGAAGACAAGATACTCGCACATAGGCCAGAGGAAATACACCACACACTGGACACAGGACTCTGAGAAAAAATAGCTGTGTGGGGCATTCCCAACATGATTAAAGCCAAGGTGAAGATGGGCATGGGGGCAAAAAAAAGACATAAGAAGAAGAGGGAATAAATGACAGGAGTCCTTCCTGCCTTGATATCTGTAATTGTCACTCTGGGTGGTATCGCCATGGCCGTAATGAATATTGTTGGTGTGGTCAAATATGCCTCGAACGAACATAGGCAGTTGGAACAGGGGTATTCAAACTGCGGCCCGCGGGCCCATTTTTTGTGGCCCGGGCTCACCGGCTTCAGTAGATACAAGTTACCAAATTTTTATTTTTAGGGTGTCTGTTACAAAAATAAAAAAAGCAATACCTAATACAAATTTATTAAAAGTTAAAGTCACTGATGAGACTAGACGATTTTTTTCATTATTTTATTATAATCCGGCTCCCTTGTGTTACATGCAATTCTCACAAAATCGTCGAGGTGTTTATCAGTCAGGTGACTACTGTACATATTTTTGATGTATTACCTCCGCCCACCATAACCGTATCGAACGAATAAACAAACGACTTGCAAGACGATACACGACACTCTGAATTTTAAATGTAATCGAATTACCTACCTACTTTTAGTTCACAAATATTATTATGTCAAGTGTCGTAAGTGTGGCCCGCGGCGGTCTTCGTTTTTCTTAATGTGGCCCCCTAAAAAAAAGTCTGAGTACCACTGAGTTGGAGGATAACCATTGCCACAACTGTAAGCTGGAAGCTTTCACAATTGGTCAAAAATGGCTAAGGACTTAACATATGCTGATCCAACTGAGGTAGAGATGAAAGAAACAAAATGCATTGTAGCAGGAATATGTGATAATAAAATCTCTACCGAAATGAGACATTAACGAAGTAAGGTGGATTTGGGACTGTTTGCATGCAAACTGAAGAAACCTTATTTTTGTGGCGTGTTCATGCGATATGCTTAATCCCCTAAACCAAAATGTGAAAAATGTGCCATAATCTATGTCGACACTTCCAACATGGCCCGGTATAAACTGGATAAATCATCAAACCTGACAAACATTAAGTATACTACGACAGTTTTGGTAATTTGCATCCTCCGTCCAAACTGCGGTGGTACTTGAAAGGAACACAGCTAACTTACAACTACAAGATGGAGCAGAGACAAAATGCATGGAACTGTGGTCAAATGTGTTTTTAATTTCTGATGTGTTGGATTTATAGGTAAATATGTCAGTGTTCATCATTCTAAGTGGGAAGACATTCGAGCTGTGGGCGACATTTTACTCGCCCTTGGAGTTGGATGGTGAGTGAGTCATGGGACTGAGAGATTTTTAGACATACATCTCCATATCGAACATTGATGAAAACATGAATTGCATGTTCTGGTATGTAGTGGCAGGAGATGTTAAGGAAAACAGCATTCCCACTTGGACATGTGAACTGAAGGACATTACCAGTTCCATGCAGAAATCCTTACCAACAATTTTAACCCTTGAACTACATGGTAACCCAAATATGCTGAAGGCAGAAATATTTTGCAATGACAATTTCGATTTGACTGCATCGGATGCCATCATTCCCATGCTGTGTTTCGAGCCTCCAACCCGTGACGCCGTCAAAACCCACGAATCGTCGCAATCAGTTAACATATTTATATCGAATGTGATACACTTAAATTACGATTTGGCTAGTGGTTGCTACGTCAATGGCAAAACCAGCAATACACTACAAGGGATCGCACCGATAGCAACAGCATGTTATATACGGGCCAAGGTTCCAAAAAGCATAGTGTATTTTCCTGTAATAGCGAAGGGCATGCACAAAGTGATCGTGACAATTTTCGATCAGGAAGATAAACATATAGATTTCAGATATTAAGAAATCACTTTGTGCTTGCATCTGAATAGATGGCACTGAGTTTCGTGAGGCAAACTGTGCATAAGTCAAGGGCAGCACCAAACCCACGACCAGTAGAGCTCGAAACTCCAGCATGCAAACATGTGCCAATGAGAAATGTCTATGAACTTAGGGTTGAAAGTGAAATTATGTGGAAGACAATGTATTAAATGTGACTCAGCTGGCAGATGTCGATGAGAGAATCGACAAGTTTGAGCTGCATTGCTACCTACTGTATTTGGCTGGCACCTACATCATCAGACGAGTGGTTCGCATCCCGATACATCACCAAGATATTTACACTCTGCCTTCGCAATCCGTTCTGTGCATATGTGGTATGCTCGTGAAAGTGGAGGGACCAACCCATCGACCACAACTTTCGTTCGCAATGGTATACTATGCCTTTTCGAATATGTAATGTATGAACTGAACAGTGTCACCTTAGACGAAATGTGAGATATAGTAATAACCTCCACAATTAAAATCTACCTCTCGCTCATGCCGAACAATCTTGCCATGGTAAAAATAGCAGGATGGAAAATGGAAGACAGCTACAAATATCCCAACTTCGCAGAAGGCAAGTTCGAGGTAGGCATGCTACTTTTGATGTTATTGGGCTTTCCCGAAGATTATATAAAGATAATAAAAGGTGCCAAGCAAGAACTGGTGATAATGTTGGCCACATCGCATTTCGATGTAATGTTGGGAGCCAGAGAAGAATCGCAGCCCTTTGCAGTAACACTGAATAATATGGAGTGATTCATTCTCACATGTCTCCGACGAGCACCCAAGAAAGTGTGAAACTACTGAACTACATCAAGAAAGAAAATCACCGACATAGCCTTCAGAGCTGGAGTTTGGTTGTTACCTGTCTGGTCCTACCATATGCTGTGCGAAAACACTGGGTAGCGAAGACGTCTTCCATAATGGAAAACCACGCTACATCATACTATCATTTCAAATGAACAAGCAGCCCAACATCTCGGTGGACAAATCGAACTTCGACCACTGCAAAGTCTAAAAAATAATATTTTTTAACAGTGAAAACACTCAGTACATGGATTTGAACATATCATTCGATCAAGAAGGGTTTACATTGCAGTATTATATATGTTCGCAGTTTCCAGCTTCCTAACATAGGCGCGAATTCTACCCCGCCCTGAGCCCAAAAAATTTCCATGAAAAGGCGCCCTTGCTGGTCTTCGACAAGTGCAAACAAAATGAGCAAGTTCAAAGTGGTGAGGTGGTTTGTCATATAGAAATAATTTCAAAGGAAAATGTACCTGCGAACACTGCTGTGCACTGTTTGATTTTGCATGACAGAGTAATGAGCTACGACTGATTCTCAGGACTGGTGAACATGGTGAGCTAAGCATATGTAAACAGGACAGTCTCCACTTTGTGCATCAGTTTGCATATCTACCCTTTGAAATGCATTGTAATCTTTAAGACTTCCAGATCCAGAGCGGCTTCATTCTCAGCGAGATTGCGGTGTCCTACGACGACGAATACAAGGCATGTATGCGCTCCTTCCACACACACCCTCCCTTAATTCTGGTAAATACATAGCCAAGAAAAAAACGAACCACTGATTGACCAAGTACTACGATAGACTGGAGCAGGGCAAAGGCTTACCATCTAGTGGGAAACATGCTGCACGACTTTTTTTATGCAGTATGCAGAAGGACCGATTTACTTGGCTGAGCCCAAGCAGACAAATTGGCTAAGCAACTTATGCGAAGATAAAGTGAAAATCATCGATGTGGAATTGAGATATGGATAATTTTTTTTCCACAAGCTGGCGAGGCGAAAACTTTCGACGACCAGCTGTGACATGTCTGCAACAGGACACAACCTGACTGGACTGCATGTGGTGCGCCTCGGCCTTGCACCAGGAATCGGCGATCTACACTAGGCAAGAAATAATACGAATCGGCCCCTGAGATACAAGTTTTTTTGTATAGTGATAAACCCGATCGACATCCATATTATATAACTAGGAGCAAACAACCAGCTAATTTAGGTGAAGTGAATTGTTCTGTTCGTCACCATAACAATGTTCTGTCCTACTAACATTTACACAAGTGCGAAACCTGACCATGGTAGCATGGAAAACAGATTTATTGCTTCAGATCGCTACTTGTACACTTATAGCCCGAGACCTACAATGGCACAGGTATACAGCACTGCCATTTCGCACATTTTCTAATCACCTACAAACCATTGCTGTTTCAAGTGGACTGTCCAGAAGCATCTGTCTGCATCGTGTTCCACGTGTCACTGAAGAAGCCAGAGTCATATGGGGAATGAACCACTCTACCAGTGTTTAAATATTATAGGTATAACTTGCATGGGCATGTAGAGAACAATGAAACAATGACAAAAGTCATATTAATCATAGGTCTGGAAATCAAAATTCAACATAAGATTTGGAGTACCCCTTCAGATACATGCACAATGTGTGATGAATTGCTTCAAAAACTAAATATCTGCTACAAGAAAGATGAAAAACAGCAAATAAATATCCAGAAAGAATTTCACTTACGTGAGACTCTTAAAAAGAAGTGGAAGACGAAGGCCTATGAAGGTAAAGCAACCATAATTTCGTTTGACTTCATACAAAATCTACTACTCCCACATCTTCAAACCAATGCAGTATTATTTGCACGACAGTAGTGGTACAATGTGTTGGAGTGCATGATCTCAGTGACGATGACAATTACGTATATGTATACCACGAGTGTGTTAGGGAATAAGATTAAACCGACGTTATACCTCTGTTTTATCATTACTTGCCCACTAAAGGTAATGGCCTGAAAGATGATGATCTTGTAAGCCTACTTTCCGAAGGAAAGAAAGGCTTATGAGATCACTTTCTTCTCTGTGTATCTGTGTGTGTTGTGTGTGTGCATGAGTGTTTGTGTATGTCTGTGCGTGTGGGTCTCCCACCTTTTAATTTTTGAATGCATCAACCGAATTTCGCCAAACTCGGAACATATATAGTACTTAGTCAGGAAATTTGATGTTTATTGTTTTCAACCATGTCGGGCACTAACTTTCAAAATGGTGACCACTTTAATATTAAACCAACTTCTGTACGTTATCAAAGTATCTTGTAAGAATTAAAATTTGAAATGGATATTGTTGTAAGTCCACCATTTTGGAAGATAGCAAAAAATTAAAAATTAAGAGTTTTCATTACAGATCTCAAAAACTATCAATACAATTCTCACCAAATGTTGCATGTAAGTAATACTATTACAGGTCAGGTAAACGCAATAAATTGAATTTGACTAGGTAATTATTGTCAAAATGGCACCCATACAGATATTTTAGGATTATTTGTTACATCTAATATACCATTAAACAAATTTCGACCAAATTTTTATGTTGAAAGTATATATCACAAATATCATATATTCAAATACATAGCCACTTTTGTTAGCCATTTTGTAAGATAGCACCAAATAAATAAATAAAGTTTTTATGTCATATTTTGGGAAGCATTTGACCGATTCCTACCAAACTTGGCAAACAAGTAGTACTGTGGCAGATGATGTTAAATGATATGTTTCAGGTATGTCAGACATTTATTTTCAAAAAGGCGACCATATAATCATTTTAGCTATTTTAGCTTATCGTGCAATATCGTCAAAACGATGTAATAAATTCCAACTTAACATTGTATGCTGGCAGTTGACATTACAAAAATCAACTTTGTCTACATGTAGCATATTTTGTCCGCCATTTTCTAAGAAAATACTACATAAATAAATTTGTATGTATTATCTCGGGAAACGTTTTACCGACCCCTGCCAAATTTGGCAAATATGTAGTACTGTGGCAGATAATGCATAATTGTATATTAAAAGTATGCCAGACACTTATTATCAAAATGATGGCAACAGTGTCATATTAGCATAGAATGCTGCACTATTATGACCATGTAATTAATTCCAAATTAACTTTTTATACTGGCAGTATATATTACAACTATGAAGTGTATCTAAACGAAGCATCTTATTTCTGCCATTTTGTAAGGCATGCCATATGAAACAAGAAGTTACTGATATATAATGAGCCTACTTTCCTCTACATGGGTGCAAATCAATTTCAGTGAAGTTATTGAAAGCTTAGATGGAAGGTAGGTGTTGAAGTCTCATTGACAGAAATATAATTAGATATGGAACCAGGAACATGTAAAACAGTATCATGACAATTAAAATACACAAGTGAATTGCCAGGGATTCTAATTTTAAAAACTCGTAAAATTAAGCTAGCGTGCAATCAACTGCATCACAGAGGTAGGATTCGGAGCATCAATTTCGGATGTAATACGTCTATGTTTTGAATTATAGGGTTCACTGACATGAAATATATATGCGGCCATCATTTTGAAAATAAGTGTCTGAGTTCCTAAAGACACACAAGTTTACATGGCCTACCATAATGCTGCTTGTGTTAAAAATTATGTGTAAATCGTTTGATTGGTCTCCGAGATATGGCATAAAAATCTTGTTTCTTAAATGGGGCTATCTTACAAAACTGCCTAAAAATAAATACTTCGTACACGATGTTCCTAATATATACTGTCAGCATAAAACGTTGAGTTAATTTGTGAAATTGTTACATATATATGCCAAATGTAATAATTGTATGACACTATTTAAATCATGTACATCGTGTAGCCATTGTAGGTGTGCAAAATTGGTGGAGATTGTTTAATTGTTCCAGAAATATGGCCAAATGCTCAACTTACGCACCTGTAAAATTATGCAAAAAATCTTTGATTGAAAACAGTATTTCTGTGTGCATTAACGATGCATCAAGTTAGTACTGTTTTCGTACAAAATTAGATTGAATTTTATTGAAACAATTCGTAGATACAATAAATGAATTCCAATTCTGTATATAAACCACATTAAAACATGCCTACCGTACATAACACATATTATGTTACATACCCAATTAAGTTTAAATGTTTGTATCGGCACCATTCGGAACACTAGAGTTACACACTTAAAACATATAAATTAATAAGGCCTACAACAGTACAACTTCTTCGCAAAATTTGAAATAAATCAGTTTATTTTTTTCCGAGATACGAATAAAAACTGGATTAATTCATGTGGGGCTATCATACAAAATGGCAGAGAAATGAGACTTTGCATAGACAATTTTGATGGATGTAATTAATACCGGCATCCTACAAAGTTAAGTTGAAATTTATTTTGTAGTTACGTAGAAAAAAATTCTGAGCTAAAATTTTTAAATTGCCACAATTTTGAAAATGTGTGTGTTTGAGCCTCTTACAGTATATAAGTTAACATGGCCCGCCACATTGCTACTTGTTTGCCAAATTTGGAAGAAGTCGGTTATTCCTGAGATAATCATTTGCCATGTGATACAATATTGCAAAAAGGCGGACAAAATATATTTTGTGTGGTCACATTTGATGTTGTAATATATGCAGCCAGCATACAAAATTTCATTGGAATTAATTAAATGTTTTGACAATATAACATATAAAACTAATATAGCTATATGGACGTCCTTCTCAAAACAAGTGTCTGATATAACTGAAAAGCAAAATTTATCATCACCTACCGCAGTACTACTTGGTTGCCATTTTTGGTAGGAATCTGTCAATTTTTTCCCGAGATATGACATAAAAACTTTATCTATTCTACTGGCACTATCTTACAAAATGGAGGACAAAATGTTCCGTGTAGACACATTTGATGTTTTTTATATATACTCCCAGTATAAAAAGTTAAGTTTGAATTTATTACATAGTTTCAAACATACAGCATACTATGCTAAAATAGCTACATGTCAGCCATTTTGAAAAGATTCTCTGACATACTTGAAAAATACTTGTACATATTAACTGCCGCAGTACTACTCGTTTGCAAAATTTGGCACCAATCTGTATGTTGTTTCCAGAGATATCACACAAAAACTTTATTAATTCATGTAGTGCTATCTTACAACATGGCAGACAAAAGTGGTTATTTTTTTATGTATATGATGCTTGTAATAGAAAATGTCAACATACACAATTTGGTTGAAATTGGTCAAATTGTATGGTAGTTATACCAAATAAACCTAAAATATTTGTATGGTCGCCATTTTGAAATTAAGAGCTTTAATAAGTTCACTTTATTGCACTTACCTGGTATATCATAGTATTACATGCGTGTCAAATTGGGCGAAAATTGGTTCAGTATTTTTTCGAGATGTTATGTAAAAGCTGAATTATTTCATGTTACGCTATTGTCCAAAATCGAGGACCAACAACAATATTCACTGCCGAATTCAATGATTGCAATCCGCGTTGTCAGCACACAAAATGTTATTTAAATCGGTTGAATGGTTTCCGAGATCAAAAATATTACACTATATTTTAATGGCCGCCATTTTGAAAGTATGTGCTTGGAGTAATGAAAAAATATAAAAGTCAGGTTTTCTTACTTAATACTATATGTGTATCGAGTTTGGTGAAATTCTGTTCACACATTCAAAAATTGAAAGGGGGGACGCACATGCACAGACACCCACAGACAACACACATCATTCGCACATTGCACAGCGACGTACAGACAGCAAAGTGATCTCATGAGCCTATATTTCCATCGGGAAGTAGGTTAAAAATTAAGTTTTTATCTAATATCTCGGGAAACAATTGATAGATCTCTAAGAAATTTGGCAAACAATTTGCACTGCAGCAGGTGGTGTAGACAGCTATATTTTAAGTAAGTCATGCACTTATTTTCAAAATGGTGGCTAAATAAATATTTTAGCTCATTATTTTTAATAACAAAACAAATTCGAACTTAACTTTGTATGCTGGCAGTATCAATTACAATCATCAAATTTGTCCATGCAAAGACTCATTTGTCTGCCATTTTGTCAGATAGCCTAATAATAATTGTTTTAGTTTTTATGTAATCTAGTAAACAATCAACCAGACTTACCAAATCTGGCGAAAGAGTTGTATTTTGGTAGGCCATATACATATGTTTTTATTTCCAGTGTAAGACACTTATTTTCAGAATGTCAGCTATAAAATAATTTTAGCTTAGTGTGCTATATCTACGAAATTAGGTAGTTTAATATAGTTTTACTTTATATACTGGCAGTATACAATCATCGAATGTGCTAATACATAACATTTTTGTCCTGCATTTATGAAGATCGTCACATGAAAAATATGGAGGTTTTTTGCCATATCTCAGGGACCAATCAACCGATTTTCACCTAATTCTTAGCACAAGTAGCGATATTGTAAGCCATGTAAACTTACGTGTTTTAAGAGGCCCAGTCACTTATTTTCAAAATGACAGCCCTGTAAATATTTAAGGTTAGTAAACCCTATCTTCCGAAACATTATACTGATTAAATTCAAAGTTGACACTCGAATCCGACCTTAATAATGAAGTTGATTGCACACTAGCTTATGGTATGGGGTTTTATGGGTTCGAGTCCCAGGTAAGGCATGCGTGTGTTTGTAATTGTCTTACTACAGTTGCATATATTTCTGGTTTCATAGCTTATATTACTTTCAACGAGACAAAACCTACCTACCAACTAAAATTTTAAGGAACTATTTAAAAATTAATGGCACCCATGTTGAAGAAAAAAGGCTCATTAGTTATATCAGTAACTTCTTTTTTTAATATCAGATTGTTATTCAGGACAAAATAAGAACAACTTCATGGTACATTTCCACTATATGTCAGTGGACTGGTTGAAAGTGCTTCAAAAAATAACTTACATATTTCCAGTATAAGGTCACTTAGATTTACCCAATAACCAGGATTTTTTCATCACTGAAATTCTAGAAGAATGGAATGACCTTTCAGAGATCCTGCCAGTCTAAGCGAAGCCAATTCAGTGTTGTAAATGTTGACCAGCATTAATTGTGTAACATGAAGGAAGCAGTCCAATCATTCTTGCTAAAGAGTTTTCAACCAGTAGTGAAGCTGAAACCTACCAGAATGGTCAGAATAACATACGAACATCAGTTCTTGAGAATAATAAACAGTTACACCGGACCATGGAGATAGTACATGATAAGAAACCCATGCAAAATACCAACAGAAATCACTCTGCAGAAACTCTGCCCAGTTCCTCTTCTTCAGAATAGTGTGAAGTATAGCTATCTGAGAGAACTGGACAGTGCTTTGAAGCCAAGCAAATTATGTTTTACTACACCCTTTGTGATTCTGTCTCGTACATAACTGATGTTGAAAGAGAAATTGAGGTTGACATGTCACACAACAGCAGTAGTGGTAACGATTAGGAAGATTGGTGAAGATATTTGGGTGGCTCTTAACATCGTGGTCTTGAGAATCTGATGAGGGTGAAGCGAGGTGAGTATGGAGCAGCACCGGAATGAAAGGGTGGAGGAAACGGGAGATCCCCGAGAAAACCCACCGAGCAGCGGCATCACCCGGTACGATTCCCACATGCGAAAATCCGTGAGCGAACCTGTTAGAAATCGAACCTGTTTCCCCGAGGTGGGAGGCGAGTAGTCTAACCACTACACCACCATGGCCCTCGGTAAATATTACGGTCCATCATGTGTATATGATATGTATGTTCATTAGAAAAACAACGTGAGAACGTGATTTTACTTGATTATGTGCTTATTTTTAAAATGGCAAACCTACAAATATTTTAGGTTTATTCGATAAATCTATAATAAGATTTAACCGATTTCCACCAACATTTGTATGCTGAAATTATCTAATACCAAAATCATATATGCTAACAAATATACATTTTGTCGGCCATTTTGTAAGATAGCACCACATGAATAAATAAAGTTTTTATGTTATATATTGGTACACAATTAACCGATGCCTACCAAATTTAGCAAAAATTTTCCACTGCCAGCAGGTGGTGTAAACTGCTATGGTTCAAAATGTCAAACACTCATGCTTTTTAAATTGGTGGCCATATAGCAATCTTAACTTAAATAGCTAAATCGTCGAAACCATGTAGTCAATTCCAATATAACCATGTATTCTTGCAGTACATAATTACAACTATCAACTGTGTCTACAAGAGCATCTTTTTCCCGCCATTTTTTATGATAGCACCACATGGATATATACATTTCTATATCATATCTCGGGGGAAAAAAACCTATTCCTACCAAACTTGGCAAACAAGTAGTACTGTGGCCAATGATTAAAAATTGTATGTTTTAAGTATGTCAGAAACTTATTTTCAAAACGGCGGACATATAGCAATATTATCTTACAATTATATATCGTCTAACCATGATATAAATTCAAAACCTAATTTTGTATGCTGGCAGTATATATACATATATATCATATATTAAAAGCATACTTACTGAGCTTATTTTGTCTGTTATTTTGGAAGATATGCCACATAAACAGTAAAGTTATTATGTGATATATCGGGAAACAATTACAGATTCCTGCCAAATTCAGCAAACAAATAGTATTGCAGTAGGTGCTGTAAACTGGTGTGTTTTAAGTAGATCTGGCACTTATTTTTATAATGGTGGCTATATAAATAATATAGCTCATTAAAATTATTACCGAAACAAATTCCAAACATAACTTTATATGCTGGCAGTATATATTACAACCATAGAATTTATCTATACAGAACTTCATTTCTCTGCCATTTTGTAAGAATGGAACACAATAAAAAATTAAATTTTTATGTAATATTCCAGGCAACGATCAACCTATTCTTACCAAATTTGGCGACGAACTTGTACTTGGTAACTTAGTATAATATGCTTTATTTAGTACGACAGACGCTTATTTTCAGAATGCCAGGTATAAAATTATTTTAGCTAAGTGTGTGCTATGTCTACGAAACTATGAGACCGATTTCAACCAAGCTTGGTATACTCTTAGCATATAATCATAGAAAGTGCTAATACATAACTTTTTTGTTCTCTGTTTATAAGGATTTTTACACAAAAATTTGTAGGTGTTATGCTACATCTTGAGGACCAATCAATCGATTCCCACCAAATATTTCCCCGAGTAGAGCTACATTATGGTATGTAAACTGGAATGTTTCAGGTGCCGCAGTTCTTTTTTTAATTGCGTTAATATAAATAATTTAGTTTATTATGTCTGTACTATGAAACAGTTCAAAAAAATAAAAAAAATATTGTATACTCACAGTATTCATTGTATACACACAGAAATCCAATTTTTCCAATATATTTGCAAAATAGTGCCAGTTGAAATAATTGAACATTTGCCATATTTCTCGAACAGTTCAAGTAATTACCGCCAAATTGTGCACACCATAAATGTTACAGAAGGCAACGCAAACTTATATTTTTTAAGTTGGTCAGACAACGATGTGCAAAATCGCGGCTTCATAAATAATATAGATAAGTTTGTCACATATATAAATCAATCCAACCAAATTCTACCAAACTTTGTATATTGACAATATACACTGGAGAGTAAAAAAAAAATTGGTATAGACGTGCGTATGCAAATAAAAGAGGTATGGAACCAATCAGAGTAACGCGATGCGGTTGGCAGCGCGTATATAAGACAACAAGCGTCTGGCAAAGTTGCTAGATCGGTACTTGCTGCTACAGTGGCAGGTTATCAAGATGTAAATGAGTTTGAAAGTGGTGTTATAGTCGGCGCACGAGAGAAGGGACAAAGCATCTCCGAGGTAGCGATAAAATTTTGATTTTCGCGTACGACCATTTCACGAGTGTACCGTGAATATCGGGAATCCGGTAAAACATCAAATCTTGGACATCGCTGCGGCCGGAAAAATATCGTGAACGAACGGGACAAACGACGACTGACGAGAATCATTAAAGGTGACAGACTTGCAACCTTTTCTCAAATTGGAGCAGATTTCAATGCTGGGGCATCAACTGCCCGCGTGCGAACTATTCAACGGACCTTCATTGATATGGGCTTTCGGAGCCGAAGGCCCACACGTGTACCGTTGTTGACTGCACGACACAAAGCTTTACGCCTCGCCTGGGCCCGCCAACACCACCTTTGGACTGTTGATGACTGGAAACACGTTGCCTGGTCTGACGAGTCTCGTTTCCAATTGTATCGGGCGGATGGACGTGTACGGGTATGGAGACAAACTCATGAATTCATGGACCCTTAATGTCAACAGGGGACTGTTCCAAGCTGGTGGAGGCTCTATCATGGTATGGGGCGTGTGCAGTTGACGTGAAATGGGACCCCTGATACGTTTAGGTACGACTCTGACATGTGACAGATACATAAGCATCCTGTCCGATCACCTACACCCATTCATGTCCATTGTGCATTCCGACGGACGTGGACAATTCCAGCAGGACAATGCGACACCCCACGCGTCGAGAGTTGCTACCGAGTGGCTCCAGGAACACTCTTCTGACTTTAGACACTTTCATTGGCCACCTAAATAACCAAACATTAACATTATTGAGTATATCTGAGATGCCTTGCAACGTGCTGTTCAGAAGAGATCTCCACCGCCTCGGACTCCTATTAATTTGTGGACTGCTCTGCAGGATTCATGTTGTGAATTGCTTCCTGCATACCTTCAGACATTAGTTGAGTCCATGCCACGTCATCTTGTGGCACTTCTTCGTGCTCGCGGCGGCCCTACACGATATTAGGCAGATGTATCAGTTTTTTTGGCTCTTCAGTGTATATTAGAATCATCATATACAGAGCCTTTCATGGGAAATTTTGTACGATGGTAACAAATAAGAAAATAAAGTTTGTTATGTCATATATCAGGGACCAATCAATCTATTTCCAGCATATTATTCACGCAAGTAGTGCTAAGGTAGGCCATGTAAGCTTACATATTTTAGATGATTCCATCACTATTTTAAAAATGATTTTACGTTAGTATACCCTATTATTCGAAAGATTCGACTGATTAAATCAGAAGCTGATGCTCCGAAACCGACCTTCGCAAAGCAGTTGAATGCATCCTAGGTTATGGTGCGAGGTTTTCTGGGTTCGAGTCCCAGGTAGGGCAGCTGTGTATTTTCAATTGTTTCATTGCTGCCACATAGGTTTCTGGTTTCATCTCTAATGATATTGCTTTCAACAAGACATCAAGTCTTATCTTCCAACTCAGTGTTTAAGAGTTTATTTAAAAATAATTGCACCCATGTTTAGGAAAGTAGGCTCATTCGTTACAGCAGTAACAAATTGTTAGTTTTCATTTACATAAAAATTATTTTTATACATTTAACAAATATCAATAATAATTCTAAACAATTTTTAAATCACTGCTGAAATTAAGATCATCTTCAACACAAAGAAATATTATGGTAAAAATTTAACACATTTTAGTACCCCAAACTAGTATTCTTTTAGTAAACATACTTCCAGAAACATATGCCGAGGCTATTTTCTCTCATATAGGAGTGGTTTTATCTAACAATGTTTCCTCAGCATGCTTTGATTAAATTTTATAAGATTCATGTATGGATTCTTAATCTTTATTATTTCTTTAGCTATATCATGATACATACCAGATGTGTCCAATATATGTATTCCTTTATCATCAAGAGCTAATCGTTCATTAAATTTTGTAATGGGCCACAATAATGGATTTGTGAGTGATGCATTTCTGAAAGATTTAATTATTTAAAGCCTAATTAATTATTCCTTTACCATTATGTTCAGATATCCGAAATGAATAAGGAATTACATTTAAAACTCTTACAACAAAATAAATTTCTTTAGGATTAGTTAAAACAAAATCTGAAAATTTTATATTTATTATTTGTTATAATAACATTCATTTCTAGCATTTTCTTAACCATTAATAATAATCAATTAATTAACTTTGGAATATTTTATTTTATATATGTTATAAGTAGTCAGAAAATGAGCATTCTATATCAAGGGGTGAGGGATGGTAACAAGTGGACAAGCCGCGACCATCATGGATGATGTAATTTTTCCTTTTTTTGCCTCGGAATGAAGCTTATTTCCCTCTAAAACGGCCAAAATCGCCATAATTTCCATCAAAATTTTGCGAATTTCTCTTAAAAAATGTGTTAAAATGCGGCTGACCTTTGCACATTTTCCGCCGATGACACCACAATGTGGCTAAGTGACTCCTTTTTGGGGAATGAGGAGTGAGGAGTGGAGGGGTTACCCAGACATAAGCACTCTATCATTCCATGCCAGCACCATCCATCTTGCCTGAAGAATGTTCGAGTTCACTGCCCCACCATGTAACTACTCCCATCATGCTCTGTCATTCCACTTCAGTTTTCTCATATTCTTTCCATTATAGTTTGACCTAACATCTTGGCAGGGGCAAGTCTCAAGCTCTATCATTCCACCTAGATTTTCTCAAATGCTGTAATTTCCGAACCATTTAAAATACAGCTACCAAAATTAATAACATAGACATAACCTCCAACAAGAAAAATGACTGCAGTGTCAAATATGTCCTAAGCATACTTATAAGCAAAGTTCGCCATAATTTCCGAACAGTTTAATATATAGTTACCAAATTAATAACATATACATCACTCCTGAAAAGGAAAAGGGTCGCAGGGATAAATATGCTCTAAGAGCACTTATAAACATAGTTGACTGTAATTTCCAAACTATTTAAGATACAGATATCAAATACATGACATAGATTTAACCTTCGACGACGGAAATTACCACATAATCAAGTATAGCCCAAGCTCACTTATAAGCATAGTTCTCTGTAATTTCCGAACTGTGTAAGATACAGATATCGAATTCATAACATAGACATCACCCCCGACAACGAAAATGACAGCCAGGTCAAGTATATCTTAAACGCACTTATAAGCATACTTGGGTGTAATTTCCGAACCATTTAAGATATAGTCACCAAATTTAAAACATGGGCATCATCCCCGACACCGAAAATGAACACCCGGTTAAGTATGCCCTAAGCACAAGTATAGACATAGTTGACTGTAATTTTCGAACCATTTAAGATAGTCACCAAATTAAATATAGGAAACACTCCCGACAACTAAAAAGGTCGCAGGTGTCAAGTATGCCTTAAGTGCACTTATATAAAAACCCGATGGAGCCAACTGCAAAAATTACTACAATAAATCAAGTGCGATGTGCATTACGCAACTTGTAAAAACTGTTTTCCTTTTCTTGCCACAAAACAACATACTTTTAAACCATTAGTAGCGTAAGAGAGCCGTCACTGCTACGAGCTGATAAAATGGATATATAAATAATTGTTATAAAAGCAAATAGTTATAGGCATTTAACAACCTATGTATATTGCACAAGCATCGTGCACTGTGCATCACATTAGTCGAAAGAAATACTTTTGCGAATCCAAGAAGCACAGATACGAAAGAAAAAAAAAAAACAACACTCCTACACACTGATGCAAACAGATATAAACACAAAATGTAAAGGAAAAACTGTTATAAACACTTACTAACTAGCACCATTACATAGACTGAAGAGCCAAAAAAACTGGTACACCTGCCCAATATGGTGTAGGGCCCCCTGAGCACACAAAAGTGCCGCAAGACAACGTGGCATGGATTCTACTAATGTCTGAAGGTATGCAGGAGTCATTTTCACACCATGAATCCTGCAGGGCTTTTTACAAATCAAATCTGCACCAATTTGAGAAAGGGTTGCATGTCTGTCACGTTTGATTATTCTCGTCAGTCGTCGTTTGTCCCGTTCTTTCACGATCTTTTTCCAGCCGCAGTGATGTCGAAGATGCGATGTTTTACCGTATACCCGATATTCACGGTACACTCATGAAATGGTCGTACGCGAACATCCAAATGTTATCGCTACCTCAGAGAGGCTATGTCCCATCTCTCGTGCGCCGACTACAACACCACGTTCAAACTCACTTAAATCTTGATAATCTGCCATTGTAGCAGCAGTAACGGATCTAGCTGCCGACCGCATCGCGTTAATCTTATTGGTTCTTTACCTCTGTTATTCGCATAGGCATGCCTATACCAGTTTTTTTGGCTCTTCAGTGTATTACACAAGCATCGAGTGATGAACGCTGTGTGTAAAATGATGCTATACAATACCAGACCATCCTAGCCAGTACAACATAATAACAAACGACTTCCTTACGAACCAACTAAAACGAAACTATCGCATTTCGTGTAAAACCAACACTCGCATCACTAGCAGAGCGAACACATCCGAACCTGCCGACTTCGCAAGATCAATTAACATTGTGATAATATGTAAGACGATCCCAGGCAGCCGACTGACTTCGCGAGCACCGTACAGGTCTCGGCAAGTAGAATGGATGACGCAAAACACTAACCAAAAGCGAGTTTTATCAGGCTCCAGGGCGGCAGATCAGCCGAGTCACACATGCACTTCCCTTTACGAGATGAACTCAGTTATAGAATACAATCTAACAATTTATCATGTTTTAAATACTTTATTTATATATGTACTTATTTGATTACACATAGTCTGTATTACCATAACTGTAAGCACATACTCAAACAGCATACATTAAAACCATTAGTCGCGCAAGAGAGAAGACACTGATACTCGCTAAGATAAGCAGATTTAAAAAAAAAATGGAAAAGCAAATAGTTATAGGCCTACACATTTACTAACAAATGTATATTGCATTACCATCGTACACATTATGTTACGTTAGGCGAAAAAATTTCCGTTGTGAAGTGCGGGAACGATAAGTTCAACCCAGTTTTACACTGCTGCAAACTGATATAAAAATAAAATAAAAATAAAAATAGCTATAGCACTTTCCAAACATCCCAATCACATATTACACATACATGTCCCTTTACGAGAGGAATTCAGTTATATGGTACAAGGTAGCATTTTATTTCGTATCAATACATCAAGCTGTAAATATTAGCATGCCTGTTTAAAATATTGTTTCGAATAATCTGGTGTTGGTAGAGGATATCGTTTCTGCCCACCCTACTCACTTTTATGTCTAAAAAGAAGTACTTCGTACCACCACACATCACTCAGAACTTCATTCTCTCGTCGAAAAGATATTGTGAAAATCATGGGTTGCTGTTCTAGTGGACACAAAATTTAACAGCTAACACTGCAAAATGAAAGATTAAATCACTTTCAGCACTCGGCAAAGATACCGGGTTTGAATACCCGCCTAAATAATCCCTTCTCACATATGCACACCAATAAATAAAATCCATCTACAAACACCTAGCTGTCTATCTACAACAGAACGAAGAGATTCTTAGCTGTCTCCTATGCCTAGCATGGTTTTAAGGTAGCGTACTGATGCAAACAAATAAAAAAAATTATTATTAATGCAAATAGTTATAATCTTTTAACAACCTATGTATATTGCGCACGCATCGTGTGCTATACATCACATTAGTCGAAAAAAAAAAACTTTTGCAAAGCCAAGAATAACAGGTTTGCAAGGTCCACACTGCTACACAATGATGCAAACAGATATAAAAACAAAATGTAAGGGGAAAATAGTTATAAGAACTTACCAAACAGCGCATTTACATATTACACAAGTGTTGGGGGCTGTACGCTGTGTGTTAAACGATTCTATACAATACTAGACCGTCCTGGTAAGAACAACAGAATAGCAAACAACTTCCTTACAAACCAACTGAAACGAAACCATCGCATTCAGAGTACAACGAACACTCACAACACTAGCAGTGGAACAAAAAAGACCCCGCCGATGTCGCACGATCAGCTAGCATCGTAAGAATCTGTAAGGCAGCCAGGCGGTCAACCAGCAACGAGGACGCCATGCAGGTCTCAAAAAGTGGAAGGGATGGCACAGATCACTAGCAGAGAGAGAGAGCTAGAGAGAGAGAGAGAGAGAGAGAGAGAGACGCGTCAGGCTCCAGAGTAGCAGACCAGCCAATTCACACATGCACTTCCCTTTACGAGAGGAATTACGTTATACAGTACAAACTAACAATACATCAAATATTAAATACAGGTACTTATTTGAATACATTTAATTTATATTACCAGAACTGTAAGCACATACAAAACATTACACATTTAAACCATTAGTCGCCAGAGAGAGATAGCACTGCTATGTGATGAGGCAAACAGATTTAAAAAAATATAAAAGCAAATAGTTATACATATTTACCAACAAATTCATATTGCATTAGCATCGTGCGCAGTATGTTATGTTAGGCGAAGAAATTTCCATAGCGAAGTGCGGGAACGATAATGTCAATACTGCTATACACTGATGCAAACTGATATAAAATTAAAATGGAAAAGAAAATAGTTATAAGCACTTACCAACCAAACCAATCACATATTACACATACATGTCATTAACGACAGGAATTCAGTTATACAGTACAAAGTAACAATTAATTGCGTTTGAATGCATCAAGCTGTATATATTAGTGTGTCTATTTGTAATATCGCTTCGAATATACCAGTGTTGGTAGAGGATATCGCTTCTTCCCACCCTACTCACTTTTAGGTCCATGAGAAGAAGTATTTCGTACCACCACACACCACTCAGAACTTCATTCTCTTGTCGAGAAGACATTGTGAAAATGATGGGTAGCTGTTCTAGTGGACAAAAAATTTAACACCTATCAGAGCAAACTGGAAGATTAAATCACTTGCAGCACTTGACAAACATACCAAGCTTGCATACACGCCTAAAGAATTCCTTCCCGCATATGCACAACACTAAATAAAATCCATCTACAAACACCTACCTGTATATCTACAACAGGACGAAAGATTCTTGGATGTCTCCCAAGCCTAGAGTTTTTTCAAGGTAGTTCTACTGTTAAAGACAAAACACATCCCAGGAGCTGGTGTAAGACACATCGGGAGCGAGCAGCAGCAGCAAAAGTAAAACAAGGCATCTCCAACACTGAAAGATGAATGAGTGTAAAGACATTGAGAGGTCGAATCGACAACTTCGCATGCTAGACAGCGATCAACCTGATAAGGTGACATATTTCAGTTCAGCAACCATGCTGATGTTTGTACCACACAGCCAGCAGTCATCTACTGAGGTAAGTCGGGATGTACAATGCAAATAGTATGTAGTGCGAACAGTGTATGTACATGAGAGCATCATGTAATAACGGACCATTACGACTACATTCATCTAGTATGTTCGTGTACTCTGCTACAATATGAAGACAGAATCAATGGTTGAAGACTGACCATCCGTAACATCGTCGGCATCGTCAACAGCAAGGAGTCCTGAAGAGTCGCTACAAGCATTACGATATCAATGTTACTATTGTGGAAATACTTTTAGTTCAAGTTGTAATGCACACCGACATGAAAGTTGTTATTGTATGCTCAGCCCAGCATACAAAGCATTCCACTGTAATAAATATAAATAAATGGTGTGTGGGGAGTGCACCCAGGGCAAGGCGACACCCTCCGAGTGACGGTCTTTCCAGCTGGGACCCGTAGGTGACCGTCATCCCCGGGCATGACAGAAATGAGACCCTATAATGGAGCGGCGCTGGAATGCAAGGGCTGTGGAAACGGGAGTACCCCGAGAAAACCCGCCGGCAAGCGGCATCGTCCAGCACGATTCCCACATGCGAAGATCCGGGAGTGAACCCGCCAGGGATCGAACCCGGGTCGCTGTGGTTGGAGGCGAGCGCCCTGGACACTACGCCACTGCTGCCCCACTCCACTGTAATAACTGCGATGCTGTGTATACCCACAGTGATTGCCTATATATGCATAGCACGAAGTGCAAAGGCAATATTTGCCGTTCATTGTGAAGCATGTGCATGTATTGTTGTAACACATTCAGAAACTGCAACAGTGCCAAATGTCATGAAGATAGTAACTGTTCACTTGCCGTCGTCTACAAGTCATACCCATATGATAACTGATGTATGGTATATACGAATAAGTGTGGCTAGAATGCTCACAGCAGGAATTGTTCTGCCAAAACAGCCACCATAAATATTTTGCTCGAATGAAGAATATGTTGAGCGTGTATCAAATATTATGTATTCTTATTATGTCCAGTCTGTAAATAAAGGTAGAATGTATAAATTATCTCTTTATTATTCGTTTATCTTAACCCACACTAATATACGGTTCACCTCCATCACTAGGATAAAAAAAATACCAGATTTTGTCTAAGTCTGAAAGAGAATTAATATTTTTTTGTATAGCGTCAAGTCTCGAACTCAGTTCCCTATCGACGACTGCTTCAGCAATACACACAGATTTTCTCACTATCTCCGTTTCTCCAGTCGACTGCTAGTGTGCACACCCATCGTCTGCTAGGGTCGTTGTGGTCTTCAGCCATCTTCGTTTCCCCTGTCACCTGACAGGGGGGATGCCAACATCGTTTGTATTACCGATGACGGTCGGTAGGAACACTCGTGTCGACACATATGACCGAATTCCAATGTGCAGCATCCAGAGCACTCACCTATGCATGCAGTACTCGACGCAAGTAGCTAAATAATGCCAGATGCATGAGGTATCGATTTAACTGTCAATGAGAGTTGCAGCTCACCAGTTCCGATAGCACAGGGAGACTACACCAGCATGGTTCGACTGCGAGGGCTTAAGGTTGCAATAAACAGCGTCAGCTTAACACGAGGGTTGGAACAACCTCGTTCAACCTATGAAATCGACCAATACATGAAGAAAAAAAATTAATTCACATAATAATAAATAATAAAAGCTCAACTAGACACGGGTGTGCTGTAAGTATGATGTATCGAACCTCTACTATATAAAAAAGTAATACCTGATAGTTCCACAGCCTGTAATAACGATATCAGTGTTGCTTTTGAGAAGAGAACTTTAGTAAACAGCTAGAATCCTATCAACGGGAAAAAGAGCTTATGTTCAAACAGACCAACCTCAAAAAGAAAATTCTACAATGTTAATTGCAGTACACTATTTACCAGTGGAGTTAATTTAAAGATGCGTTACATGAATTGTAAAGTCCTTTGCTTGCCACTAAACATCATGCATCCAAAATACAACGACACTGCTACATATTGATGATTAGATATAAAAAATGCAAAGAAAATAGTTATAAACACCTACCAACCGATGCATATCGCACGAGAAACGAAAGTTGTGCATTATGATAGACCAAAAAAAAAAAAAAACTACCATCGTGAAGCACTGATGCCAGCAGTAATAAAAAAGGAAAATATTGATAATCACCTACCAACAAACATGCATTACACAAGCGACGAGCACTGTACTTCGTATCACTCGATGCCAGTTAAGACCAAGCATCTGAAAACGTATGTGGTAGTCTTGTTTGATACAGCAGAATAATAAACGATATTCTCCATGTAATACACTCCGATCGAGCCATGCTACAGTACAGAGCCACATGAATTCCACTACCGACGAACACATAATGTACGAGCATCGAGCAACGTATGTCACATTAGACTAAAATAAAATACCATGACAGAGTCGAGAAGCAGGGGGAGCGACGAGGACGACACTGCTACATAACTATGGAAACAGATATAAAAATGTAAAGGAAACTAAGTATAAGCACTTATCAACCAGCTCATATTGCACATACGTCGAGCGTGGTACATCGAGTAAGATTATGGTAATCAAAACTAGGCAGCCCTGACTAGTACGACAGAACAGCAAACTATTTCCTTGCAAACCGATCGTAATGAAACAAACAAATTTAGATTACAGCCAACACTCACAACCCACATCACTAGCGGCGGAAAGCACCCACCCTGTCCGACATTGTGTGATCAACTAGTATCTCTAGAATCTGAAAGGTAGTCAGTGGGTCGACCGACGGTGTAGGCACTGTGCAAGTCTCAACGCGTCGAAGAGATGGTGCATATACTAGTCGAGAGTCGAGTCAGGCTTCAGGGTGGCAGACAAGCCGAGTTACTCATGCAATTCCCTTTACGAGAGGAATTCATTTATACAAGGCAAGGGAAAAAAAGGTATTTCGTTTTTAAATACTATATACACACAAACATATTTTTAAGGATGAATAAAAAACATGCGAACACACTGAGAAAACCTGTTCCCTGCTCGCAATGAGCAAGAAGGAGCTGTGCAACAATCAATACAAGTGAAGATATCAGCAACAGCCACCGCTGCCACTGTCAGGACAACTAAATTGGCCCCCACTGCCAGGAGGAGATCAACAAGTGCGTGAGCGCAACCTGTCGCTATTTTTAAGGATGAAAAAAAAACATTCGAATACTGAGAAAACCCATGTATCCCTGCTCACATTAGTAGGAACTGTGCTGTCTTACGACCTTGGCCTTTGGACATTATTTCGGACGGCATCTACGCTTGGGATGAAAGGGGGGAAAATCTTAAATTTTGTTTACAAAACAATCATTGGAACACTCTGAGAAAATCCATTTGCCTCACTCACAACCACAGGAACCATGACATCAAGCAACCATGACCTTGACCTTGGATGATGTTATGTTACCATGACCTTAACACGAACGTAGTAGATGAATGTAGTCGTAATGGTCAGTTATTACATGATGCTCTCATGTACACTGTTCGCACTACATGCTAATTTGCATTGTATATCTCGAGTTGCCTCAGTAGATAACTGATGGTGTGGTACAAACATCAGAATAATTACTGAACTGAAATATGTTACCTTATCAGGTCGATCGCTGTCTAGCCTGCGAAGTTGTCGATTCGACCTCTCAATGACTTTACACTCGTTCATCTTTCAGTGTTGGATATGCCTTGTTTATCTTTTGCTGCTTCTGCTCGCTCCAGATGTGTCTTACACCAGCTCCTGGAATATGTTATGTCTGTAACAGTAACACTACCTTGAAAACACTCTAGGCCAGGCGTGCTCATATTTGTACCATCAGCGATCAACCGCAAAAAAAGTGGGGGGCAAGCGATCGACAAAAAAAAGGGGGTAGAGCTGAGCTCTAACATGACAGATGGTAAGCCTGTCGCTGTTACGACCCAAGTATGTTTTTTTTTTTTGTTCAGCCCCGGCGACACTCGCGTGTTACCATACAGAGTACACTTTGATCAGGTTATGTTAACATTTGTAAATCGTTGCGCCATTTTTCGAAGAGAGCGCGACCTAGCGAGAATATTCATAACGATTAGCGCGAAGGTGTACTCTTATAACGATTAGCGCTCCAGGCGACAGATAAAATTGTTGTTTGATTTTACCAAACTTGCAAACTTGCCAAAACGGAATAAAACTCACAAGGCGGTTTCTTAATCCAGAAAGCCATTCTTTACAAACAATGGGAGCAAACAATACTGAGCGGCGCTGACAACTCCGGCGGTGCGCAGCATTCTTTTCGGCGTGACTTTTCATTTTATTATTACGTATCACAGTGTCGCCGTACCAGTGACCGACGGGAGGCGCGCATTTTTAATTTCTTGAGGGAACATGGACATATGTCCGCGATCGACTTTTAAAGCTCTCGCGATCGACCGGTCGATCGCGATCGACCGTTTGAGCATCCCTGCTCTAGGCATAGGAGCCATCCAAGAATCTTTCGTTCTGTTGCNCTCTAGGCATAGGAGCCATCCAAGAATCTTTCGTTCTGTTGCAGATAGACAGGTTGGTGTTTGTAGATGGATTTTATTTCGTGTTGTGCATATGAAAGAAGGAATTCTTTAGGCGAATATACAAGCTCGGTATGTTTGTCGAGTGCTGCAAGTGATTTAATCTTTGTTTGCTCTGATAGGTGTTAAATTTTTTGTCCACAAGAACAGCTATCGATCATTTTCACAATGCCTTCTCGACGAGAGAATGAAGTTCTGAGTGTTGTGAAGTGGTACGAACTGCTTTTTTTTATAGACCTAAAAGTGAGTAGGGTGGGCAGAAACGATATCCTCTACGAACACCGGTTTATCCGAAGCGATATTTTAAATATACATGCTAATATTTACAGCTTGATATATTCTATCTAAATTAATTGCTACCTTGTACTATATAACTGAATTCGTCTCGTAAAGGGAAATGCATGTGCTACTCGGCTGGTCTGCCACCCTGGAGCCTGATGCAACTCATTTTCGGCTAGTGTTCTGTGTTATCCGTTCGACTTCTTGAGACCAGCACGGTGTTCGCGCTGTCGGTTGGCCATCAGGGAATGTCTTACAGATTATCACGATGTTAGTTGATCGTGAGAAGTCGGCCTGGTCGGATGTGTTCCCTCTGCTAGTTATGTGAGTGTAGGCTGTACACTGAATGCGATAGTTTCGTTTCAGTCGGTTTGTTAGGAAGTCTATTGCTATTTTGTTGTACTTGCCAGGACGGTCTGGTATTGTAAAGCTTCGTTTATCACACAGCGTACATTAATCGACGTTTGTGTAATATTTAAATACGCTGGTTGGTAAGAGCTTATAACAATTTCTTTCCTTACATTTTGTTTTTATATCTGCTTACATCAGTGTGTAGGAGTGTTGCTCTTATCATACCTGTGCTTCTCGACTTCGAAAAAGTTTTTTTTCGAGGAATGTGATGTACAGCGCACGATGCTTGCACAATATACATAGGTTGTTAAATGCTTGGAACTATTTGATTTTATAATAATTTTTTATATCCATTTGCATTAGCATGTAACAATTACGCCTCTCTTGCGCGACTAATGGTTTAAAAGTAAGTTGTTTTGTGACATGAAAAGGAAAAATGTCTTTACAAGTCGCGTAATGGGTATCGCACTTGACGTACTGTATTCATTTTTGCGGTTGGTCCTTGTGATCATTAGTTCTTTTTTATGTCTACGTGTATTCCAGCTTTTACTAAACTTCTTGGTGTGATAGAAACACTGATATCACTATTCTGGACTGTAGCTCCATCGGGTATTTTATACGGGCACTTCGGTCATACTTAACACTGCGGTCATTTTCGGTGTCGAGGGCGATGACTATGTTTTGAATTTGTTAATTATATCTTAAAGGGTTCGGAAATTACACCCAACTATACTTTTAAGTGTGTTTAAGATATGCTTGACCTTGCGGTCATTTTCGTTGTCGGGGGTGATGTCTAAGTTATGAATTCGATGTCTGTATCTTACACAGTTCGGAAATTACAGACAACTATGCTTATAAGTGCGCTTGGGCTATACTTGACCTGCAGTCATTTTCGTTATCGGAGGTGATGTCTATGTTATGAATTTGATGTCTGTATCTTACACTGTTCGGAAATTACAGTCAACTATGCTTAAAATGTGCTTGGGCCATACTTAACCCTGCGACTTTTTTCGTTGTCGGGGGTGATGTCTATGTTACGAATTTGGCGACTATATCTTAAATGATTTGTAAATTACAGCCAACTATTCTTATAAGTATGTTTAGGGCAGTGGTTCCCAACCTTTTATGAGGTGTCGCCCCTTAGTGGAAGACAACTCACCCCTGTCGCCCCCCTTCTCTTAATACGGTATACCCTTATTTAAATGTAAGAAACAAGTTGTTGTAAAAATAATAGACTGAATTATTCTGTTAAATGTGTATTTTTATTACTATATACAACAAATAATTAACCAATGAAGATATATACAGAATTCTTCCTCTTATCAGTCTCGTCTCATGAGTTTGAGTTCAATTTAAATTTTGGGTATCTTGTAAACCTGTTGAAGAAACAAATTTTTTAGAATTATTTCAAATTAAATGAAGAGTGTAATAATTTGGTGGTTATGTGGGTATTTTAAGGCTGTACCGTATTTTGGATAAAGATAAAAAAAAAATTTGTTCCCTCAAAAAACTGCTTTTACGATTTTAATGAAATTTAAGTATTGTCCTTTTGAACCCAAAATAAATTTCACCCGGACCTATTTGTAAATAGTACAGTTCAAAGTATTTTTTCTTTTAGCTACTCACGTTGCTAACCCGTGTACAACAACCATGGNATATCGCCCCCCTTAGAACCCAAATCGCCCACCGGGGGGCGATCGCCCCCAGGTTGGGAACCACTGGTTTAGGGCATATTTGACCATGCGATCATTTTCCTTGTCAGGAGTGATGTCTATGTTATTAATTCGGTAACTATATCTTAAAGGGTTCTGAAATTACAGCCAACTATGCTTATAAGTATACATTGGGCATATTTGACCATGCGGTCATTTTCCTTTTCACGGATGATGTCTATGTTATGAATTTGGTAACTATATCTTAAACAGTTCGGAAATTACTGCCAACTTTGCTTATACGTTTGCTTAGGACATATTTGACCCTGCAGTCATTTTTCTTGTCGGAGGTGATGTCTTTGTTATGAATTTGGCAGCTGTATCTTAAACAGTTCGGTAATTAGAGCCAACTATGCTTATAAGTGTGAGAAAACCTAAGTGGAATGATATAGCTTGAGACTCGTCTCTGCCAAGATGCCAGGTGAAAGGCGATTGGAAGCAATATGAGAAAACCCATGGTGGAGTTACATTGCATGATGAGAGAAGGCAATGTGGAATATGAAAAAAGGTACAGAGGAATGATAGAGCATGAGACTTGTCCCTGCCCAGATGTCAGGTGAAAGGATACCAGAAGGATTATGAGAAAACCGAAGTGGAATGACAGAGCATTATGGGAGTGGATACATTGTGGGGCAATGAACTCGAACATTTTTCAGGTAAGATGGATTGTGCTGGCATGGAATGATAGATCGTGAATGTCAGGGTAACCCCTCCACTCCTCACTCCTCATTCCCCCAAAAGGATTCACTTAGCCACATTGTTGTGTCATCGGCGGAAATTGTACAAAAATAAGTCGCGCTGTGCAAAACACATTTTTTGAGGGAAATTCGGGAAATTTTACGGGAAATTCTAGCGATTTTGAGGGGAAAAGGGGAAATTACAAGGGGGGAAAAGGGGGAAATGACGTAATATATGATAGCTGCGGCTTGTCCTCTTGTTCCCATCCCCCATTCCCTAATGCATAAATACCGTATTTTCTAACTACTATTATATTTATATATAACATTCTTATATGCTTCTTCCAAACATAATCTTTTTGTAAATTATTATATTTTCTCATTTATTCACAAGATTTTGATGTTATTGGTGAATATGCTTTTGCACAAATAATGTCTACAATTTTGATCATCTGCATTGCTTTTTTTATTTTCAAGTTCTTTGTCTTTCTTTCTTGCTAACAAATTAGAATGGTCATCTGTTAATTCATATATTTTATTAATATTCATGGTTTTGACAAATAATTTAATATTTTTAATATCTACTGTTCTTTCACCAATATAAAAATTTTGTCCAATAGCTCATAAAACATATTTGTCATTGACGACATTTTTTTTTCTGAATTTTTTTTACTGAGGTTAATAGTTATACTTTTAATGGTTTTGTTCCTAATTCTTCTTCATCATAATCTATTTTTATTGGTTCATCATCATGGTCTAATCTTATTGGTTCATCATCATACTCTATTCCTATTTTTTCATTATAATTAAATAGTTTTTTCAAATAACGATTTTGTAGGTGTATTTGGGTAATCTAAATATTTGACATCGACAAGAAGAAAATGTTCTGTACAAATTTTTTTCAGCTGCTTCCTCTAATTTTTTACAGATATTTCATTAATTAAAGGAAGTTGTTTCTTTTTATTTGTTTCATATTCAGATTTAAGTGTTTTTTTTAATGATTTCTAAATATTTCAATAGTTAATTTAACTCTAGATATTTGTTTTCTATATCTTTCATTTTGTATTTACATATATAATTGGATTTTAAAGCTACAGAAATATTTTAGAGACAAATATTCCCAACTAGACATCAAACAAGATGTAATTTAAATATTGAATTCGGTGTTAATATTGGTGACAGTTTTTCTTCTCCTAATCATGCTTATGTTTATTAACAATTTATACTTGTTACAATGTATGGTGGTAATTATGATAAACTTAATTTATTGATGTAAGTTAAATTTTTTTCCATTTAAATTTTCCCGAGTAGAAATATCATAACATGGACAAATAATTGAAGCTACTGATATTCCTGGTATTACATCAACTATGATGCATGCTCTGACTAGCTTACCATTAGAAAAATATTATTTAGAAATTAGTGGATTGATAATAATTATTCAGTAAAATCTGTTCATTTAGATCAGTGGTTCCCAACCTGGGGGCGATCGCCCCCCGGTGGGCGATTTGGGTTCTAAGGGGGGCGATATATTTGTGGGGGGCGACAGGGGGGCGATCAGTATGTAAAAGCAGAAAAATAAACTAACTCTTCTGTAGAGTAGAATCTTANGGGGCGACAGGGGTGAGTTGTCTTCCACTAAGGGGCGACACCTCATAAAAGGTTGGGAACCACTGATTTAGATAGACTAAAATCAATTATTTATCCATTGAGATATCTCTTTAGATTTCACAGAGATAATAAAAAAAATTATTTTAAAGGGGGCCTATAAAACAACTTTCATAAATAATTCATTTGATAATGATTGTTTGTATGTTTATGAAACCCATGAACATGATGGAACAGTTGATAAAGATTATGCTGCTCCAAAAAAAATTGAAATCCAAAAATTAAAAATCATATGGCCAATTGTAGAATTTGAAGTTAACACTGGTTATGTAATAAAGAAGAAATACATAAAAGTACAAAAACACGTATTAGTTTTAATTTTTGGCAATTTTTACAAAATACCGTTTCTCAAGTTACAGTAAAATTCAATTTTGATATAAAATACCAGTTTAATAATTTACAGATTGATATTTCTGACTTTGTAATAGTTGGTTTTCAAATGAATAGAAAAGATCGTGATGAGCACTAGGTTTATGCTTCTGTCTTTGATCACTGTAGCATAAGAAATATTTTTATCATAAAAGGAAAAAATGAAATTCTTCCTGAAGGAAATTGCAATTTAGAATTTGGTGCGCGTTTCTTTCATAATATGTATCTAGAATATCCTAATTTTAGAAATTCTGTAACCAAAACTACTGGAAATTATTTGTAGATACAATTAACTTTACTACAAACCTGTTTTAAATTTTTATGATTAACCTAATTATATATATATATAATTGATTGCACTTATAGAAAAACAATGGTTGGAAAATATATACCTTATATAAAAATAAGTGTTGATTTTAATATAAAAGGTAAAGGGCATTAAAAATGTAATGTGGTAATGATTAGTCAAAGAAATATTATTTATAATAAATTGAACGAAAAGAATACTTATAATATGATCATATTTTACACCAAAAGATATAAATTAATGTTTTTTAATGAATCAGCAAAATGTATTGATAGTTTTATACAAATGCTTAGACACATTCATAAACAAATTAATTTGAATAAAAATTAATAAATTCTCTAAATACTGGACAAACTTAACAATATATTAATACATATAGATTTTTTTTTATTTGAGTGAATTAAAACCAGGACATTTAATTGATTACAAATATTTATTTATGTTATTTAGATTTTTATCAAAATTTTGTGTAATTACAAAATAGGTTTTAAATAGTTTTACCAAGAAGATATAATCAAATTAATTCTGAAATATATGGATACATAATTGGATTATTCAATGTATTTCGAAAAGTTACNGGGGGGGGGGGAGAATAGAGCAACTTTCAACAAGGAACCCATGGTCTGCAAAGTGACCCTGAGTAAGTAAGTGATGTTGACTGGAAAGACCGTCTGTACAATGTAACGTCGTCGAATATTAAATAGAGGCATTGGTTTGTGTACAGTAGTGGAGTTTACTGTGACCTTGCGTTGTTTCATGTAGTACACTGGTAATTCGTTGCTTCATTTGTAGGTGTGAGCTTGGTAGTTGTGAGCACAAGGGCCATTGTTAGATTATGTTCCGTAGTACGTCAGAGTTTACTACGAGCCATTGCCATACAACGAGGATATTAGGGTAAACAGAGTGGCGAATCTTGTATGACAATAAACTGCGCCCTTATCACCAGAGGGTGCATGCACTAAAGGTGATAGATTTCCCACGAAGGGTACAGTTTTTCAAATAAATGTTACAGCTTTGTCAGAATGATCCCTGTTTTTGAGTAAAGTTTTATTTACGTATGAAGGATCATTCACTAAAAATGGCTTCTTCAGTTTCTATAGCAGCCATGTGTCGGCAGATCAAAAGCCCCACACTACTTTTCAAATACACCATTAAGTGCCGTTTGCAGTGAATGTATGGGCAGGAATTATTGTGATTAGGTGATCAATTCATACATCTTGCCACCATGTTTGAATGGGCAGAGGTACTGAATATTCATGGAACATCTTCTTCCAGAGATGTTAGAAGATGTGCCACTTATGGTACATCTTCAAATGTGGACAAAACAGAATGGAGTGACAGCCCATTTTTACGCCATATTGAGGAATTTCCTGGCTCGCACATATCCTGGACGTTGAATTGGAAGAGAATGTCCACTTGCATTGACGCACCTTGATTACTTCTTTTGGGGACATATAAAATCTTTAATGCACGGGATACCACTGGACTATGTAGAAACACTAGTAGCCCAAAAACGTGTAGCATCTGACATAATTTCTCAAACACCTGGGGTATTCTAGAGAATGTGCTAAGTTTCGTTCGATTCTGCAATGACTGCATTGAAGGTGGTGGTTATAAATTTGAACAACTTTTGTACACCCAAGTACATAAATGTGCCATGTTAAATAATAAATCGTGAACAGCTTATCAGAATTTCATTGGTATGTAGTCGAACATGTAGACTAGGTCCTTGCAATCAACATATTTTATGATGCCGGAACACTTTCGAGACCATGGGTTCCTATTATAAAGTTGATCTATTATGTCCCCTCTTTATGCTCCTTCAGTTTGTCGGTAACCTTTAGAAACATATTGTATAGAGATACCTAGGCAATATAATGGTAAAATAAAAATTGATATACACTGAAGAGCCAAAAAAACTGGTAAAGGCGTGTGTATGCAAATAACAGAGGTATGGAACCAATCAGAGTAATGCGATGAGGGTCGGCAGCTAGATCGGTTACTGCTGCTACAACGGCAGGCGCACGAGAGATGGGACATAGCATCTCCGAGGTAGCGATAACATTTGGATGTTCGCGTACGACCATTTCACGAGTGTACCGAGAATATCGGGAATCCAGTAAAACATCACATGTCGAAATCGCTGCGGCCGGAAAAAGATCGCGAAAGAACGGGACAAACTACCACTGACGAGAATCATTAAACGTTACAGACATGAAACCCTTTCTCAAATTAGCGCAGATTGGATTTGTGAACTGCCCTGCAGGATTCATGGTGCGAATTGCCTCCTGCATACCTTCAGACATTAGTCGAGTCCTTGCCACATCGTCTTGTGGCACTTCTGCATGCTCGGGGGACCCTACACGATATTAGGCAGGTGTACCAGTTTTTTTTTTTTGGCTCTTCAGTGTGTGTATATATATGCGTGTGTATATATATATATATACACATATATTTGTATATATACACAATTTAGTGATGCAACGAATGTCGATTTTTCCACATTCGCGAATGTGAATGCGAATATTCACCTCCGACATTCGCGAATGCAAATGCGAATGTTGGTTTTTCAAATATGGTGCCAAAAGCGTGCGCCTATGAACTCGAATTTTACCGCGCGTTTAGAACTAGCTGGCCGGGCGGCCATGTTAAAATCGAGAGTAGCCCATATGCCCCCGACTCTGAACGAAGAAAACAAATCGTGATTGCTGGCTTACTAAATGAAGTTAGCTGCTAATAATATTTTCGTAAAGATTTAGTTTGAGGTTACCTTGACGCGTACTGCTCATACCTACCAGTAGTGGCGACACTATTCTTACCCACGCCGTAAACCGATGGCCCAACGACCAGAGGAATCCCCGAGCTCTAACCAACTGCACCTGCCATGTTGCCTGAGTCACGACGTGCCGCTGCGAACGCGGGGAGTCCCGGGCATATTATCGCCCCTCGCCACAAGAAATTACAAATCGGGGAAAAACAGTGTACCCCGCCTACCCCTATCCCACCGCAAACACGAGAGGGTAAGTCCCGAGTTCTATGGAAAATAGAACAGAAACGTATATATACAGGAGCCACGGAGGACAGTTAAGTTAGTTACGCGACAGTTAATAGAGTTACACGAGAGTGAAGGACAGTTGATGTCAGTTACGCGAGAGTTACGAGACGTTTACGACGGAGCAGCAGCGACAAGACAGTTAAGACGTAGTTACGACGGAGTCGGGCATTACGCCGGAGTCACGAGAGAGTCAGATACGAGGAACGACGAGCAACGAGGAGAGAACTGCACGTCCAGGGATCGAGCCCAGGACTTCCCGGGAGAGACACNTCATAGATGTACAGGTCACTGTAACTTTGGACAATAAAAGTTAAGCGTGAATAAACCGAACCCAGTTACATCTTTGTGTCACCCCTCTTACAGCAGCCCAAGGTGCCATTAGCCAGCACCATAACAAATTACTACGTACCCTGCTATCCACCATCCTGTATAGTACAGGTGGGAGCAGCGNGCCATTAGCCAGCACCATAACAAATTACTACGTACCCTGCTATCCACCATCCTGTATAGTACAGGTGGGAGCAGCATCGAGTTAACATACTTAAGTTTTGTTTTTAACTTGTAAAGACTCTATTGTTGTAATTGTACAGTGATAGTGATATTTCAAAATGAAGCGGTCGTGTGTTAGCGAAGTTTGGACTTATTTTACAATATGTAATGCTGAAAATGTGAAATGCAAAATATATAATAAACAATACTCGCGCAAAGGAAGAACAACAAGTGCAATGAGAAATCACCTGGAAGCTTTGCATAAAAACGAGTATAATGCTTTAAAGAATAGAGAAAATGAAAAGCGAAATGCTTCTACAACAAGTGTTGTGGCCTCCACTTCGCGACAATGTACGAAAACCGACCTGAAACAAATGTTTTTGACTGATTGCGTCAAAGAAACAAAAAAGTGGGATAACAACAATGCCAAGTCTTTGGAAATTGATAATTTAATAAGCGAAATTATTGCTTTAGAGGACTTACCCTTTAGTTTTGTCGAAAGCGTTGGATTTGTCAGACTATTGAACCATCTTTGTCCGTCGTATAATATAAAACGCCGACAACATTTTTCTTTGTTTATATGTGAGAATTTCTACGGCAAAGTTAAAGATAAAATTTTGGGATTAATTAAGTCATTTGAAAAATTGGCGTTTACAACTGATATTTGGTCTGATTCTTGTTCTGGAATATCTTTGCTGAGTCTTACATGTCATGGTATAACAAAAAACTTTGAGAGAAAAATGATTGTGTTAAACGCAGAGGTATTTAACGATGGCCGACATACTGGTGAAAATATAGCTATAAAACTTGAAACCATGTTGTCGCATTGGGAAATACCTAAAGAAAAAGTGCAATGCATTGTTAGAGATGGTGGCACAAACATGAAAAAAGGTATTTCCTTGTTATTAATTAGAGACTTATATTGTTCGTCACACCAAATTCAGCTGGTTGGCAAGGAGGGGCTTAAGGCACAAGATTCGTTATAACAGTGATTGCAAAATGGAAAAAGATGGCAACACATTTTCATCACTCAAATGTAGCTCAAGATGAACTGGCTGCTCTACAAGAAAGACTCGATCAGCCAAAGCTGAAAATCATACAAGAGTGTGCTACAAGATGGAATAGCAGCTTGTATATGTTAGAGCGTATTTTGAAAAACAAAGATTCGTTATGTCTTTATGCTTCCCAGAATAACAAGATTTCACAACTAACTTCCGAAGAGTGGATTATTGTGGAAAAAATAATAACTTTACTCAGACCTTTTGAAGAAATTACAAAAGAACTAAGTGCAGCCAATATTTCTGTATCCTCAGTAATTCCATTATTGTCCACTTTGGAAAAAATTATTGGTGAATTTGATGTGACCGACGAATGCGTTGGGAATACGATTTTAGTTCTTAAACGAGAACTATGTCGCAGATTTTCCCATTTGGAAAATGACGTATTGTTTGCTACGGCAACTTTTATTGACCCGAGATACAAATTAAAATTTTTCAAAAATTCTTCAACCAGAGATCAAGTTGTGAAAAATATTTTAGAGTCAATTGGAAACGATGAATCAAGCCTATCGTCTTGTTCAAATCCTAAGCGTGCCAGAATGACTACTCATCAGATTGAAACATCTGGTTCCAGTGCCAGTCTGACAGAGAAATATATATATCTTTAAGAGACACCATGAAATTGCTGATGGATTCCAGCAAAAGTGAAGAAGAAGAAAATTAATGTACGAACCCTATAGAAGTTTTGATAAAAAAACCATCAGTGAATATTTATAAGATAAACGTGTGTATATTGATGTAGATCCACTTACATGGGGGCGGTAAATAATAAGAAGTATAGTATTATTTCTCCCATAGCCAGGCAATATTTAGTAACACCACCCACTAGTGTGCCTAGCGAAAGGGTCATTAGTGGGGCTGGTCTTCTTTACACACCCCACCGAAGTAGGCTGCAAGGTGAAAAGGCATCAAGACTTCTATTTCTGAAGTTTAATATTCCTCTACTCTTATTTAATTACTAAGTGTTTCACTTAATTGTGCTTAGATATAAACAATTTTTCATAGTTTTATTTTTCGATTTCAAGAAGTAATGTTTAATGGATATCTTAAAAATTACATAATTAGTGAGTTAGTATTAGTACCAAAGTTAAATTAACAGAATGTTAAGAACGTATTTGTTTTAATTGAAAAGAAGATTATTATATTGTTTGTTTTTCATCACAATATATTTTTAACTTTATTCATAAGAAATCGATTTGATTTACAATTAAACATGATTACTAGTTCATTAAAAGATCTCACATATTTGAATGAGATACACTTTAGGTTGCATAAATGCATATTGTTAAGTGTTTTTACAAAAGATTACATTTAAAGTTTGACACCTGCCAAAGCTGAGGTTTGGACGTAGGTGTTGTAATCTGTTCTGTGGCGTGAGGCGCCAAAACTTAATACTAGTCCTCAGTGATCGGGCGTAGGAATGCTTCGACACTGTTGTTTAATGGTCCAATTCACTAATGAATGAATACAGGTAAATTCATATTTCACAAATCGAGGTTTTATTGTTGCATGNTGTGTTAAAGCAGTTCAATGGTATTTTATCATACAGTTGTGTTATAATATAGTTTAGAAGTTTTAAGAAATTACCCGCCTTAATTTGATTTTGCTTAGGTAAATAAGAATAAAAGAATATCAAGAGTGTGTTTCTGTTATGTAATCTAGTGAATAACTACAAGGCTGTTTCCCAAATATCATTAAAATACACTCTTATACATAAAAAATATGTTAATAAATGAAAATGTCTTAATCATAGCAGTTGCATTATTATTTAATAAACATTTTCATTTTTCATTGCCAAATACATTCGCAAAATATTGGCATCATTTTTGCGAATGCGAATGCGAATGTTCAAAAACATGCGAATATTCGCGAATGCGAATGCGAATATTCGTTGCATCACTAATACACATGGTGTGAAATTTTCTCTTTTGGAAATTTTTATTATTTATATTACTACCGAAAAGCTTTAAAAAAAAATATCAAAATTTAAGACCCATCTCCAAGATGAAAAAAATTCAATTTTTATAAATACATAAAGTTTATATGATTTAATTATGAGATCAACATTATCAGATGTTAAACAATTTAGAAAGTAGTTACACAATAAGTTTTATTATCAATTAGAAAAGTGGTGAATAATAACTTAAAAATCAAACTGAATATTTACAAATAGGACATTAAGATTATTATTTTTAAATTTACTTGAAAAATTAATTAGTGGTATATATTTTGTCCAGCTTGGACCACTTTTGAAATAGTTAAAACATGTATCTACTAATTTAAATTTTAAATATTTTAAATTGACTATTTAGAATAATTTTCTAAAACAATTTAAATTTCAAAAGTCAAAGGTGAATAAAAAAAACTTTTAGAACATAAAGAATAATTAAATTTCGACGGTGACTTTAAAAATTATACTTACAGCTTAAATTTAGAAATTAAACTTAAGGGACATAGGGTACCACTACAAAAGAAATTACAAATTATGTTTACAAATAAAATTTTATGCATTTATATTTAGCGATGTATATTAACTTGGCACTAAATTTAAATTTCAAAATTTAAATTTTTTAATTTCTTACTTAAAATTATTTAATGAGTGAAGAATATCGGGCGGCTCTTAACAAAGAGGTCTTGAGAACCGAAAAATGATTTAAGATTTAAATTAATATATATATAAGTTTTAATTATATAGGCAGTGGTTCATGCTACACCAGATTTTACTACTCCTAATCATTTTGCATCTTATTGCTATGTAAAACTTTATAAATTTCGATGCTCTCTTTACCAGTGTTACTTTTAGCTGCATCAAAAGAAAAATGTTCAACATGTTTTAAACGGCAGGCAACTCTGAGGGGATGCATTGAAAGGTACTACTTCCACCCTAAAACTCCCCCACAATTTGCCTTCCCAAGCCCCGCGCATAGTCATTATGATTCATGGCTCTAACGCATTCTGTTGGAATGGGCAAAGCTTGAGAGAGGGGTGAGAACATACTTCACTCCCTAGTCTGGAAGCCGCCCGTCGTGCCCCCACCCAACCCCGTTTTCACGGTCCTGGATGGAGTGTCTTACAAGATATTGCAACAAAAAATAAAGGCCACAAATCTGTGAATGTTATGCTTCAAATAGCATCGCAAGATTCGTTGAAATAGGTTTACAGTTCGGTAGGTGCACCATATTTTCCTAAAATTAAAATATTCATAAGGCCAACGTTCAAAAAATAACTGTCTGAACTATTAAAATCATATTATTTTTAATTGCCCTACTGTTCTATTGATGGAAATAAATATTTGGTGTCAATCGGCTGAGTAGTTCCTGAGATATGTACAAGCCTTATTTTTTCAGGTGGTGCCAACTTACAAAATTGTGGACAAATGACGGTGTTAATCAGTATGTTTAATGCTCGCAGTAGATCCTGCCAGTATACTATATTTAGGCGAAAAATTTCTAATGACTCTGTATACATATCATCTCAACCTAAAATATATTAATACCAATATTAAAAAATAAACGTATTTCTACTAAAATCATGAAATTCATATGAAATACAATAGCACTACTTTTACGCCAAATTTGGCGGAAATTGGCATAGTATTTTTGAGGTGTCATTTATAAGCTATATTTTCAAAAGATAGGGGGTCTATGCTATGTTCCAAAATCAGGTCATATATTGCTGTACTCGGTTCTCACATTGTGCACTGCGAACATATAATTTTGTTCCAAATCTGATTAATAGTTCCTGATATATGTCACAGAAACCCAAGATTTTTAACCACACAATTTGAAAATAAATCACCTGGCATGGTCAAAAACTAAAAAAATCTTGCATCCTTACAAAGAACCGTACCTAAGTGTACGGAGTTTGGTGAGATTCGGTCCCTATGTAAATGTTAATGCAACGCATACACACACATACATCAGAAACAGGGATACACAAGAAAGTGATACTTCGGAAAATAGGCCAATTAACTCCACTTCTTTGCCATTGCGAATGCTTATCAACACCATTACTAGGCCTTCTCTACGTACTACTCCCTGGTTCCAGTACGCGTACATGACATTATTTTTATTATAAATATGCCAGCCTTCAAACGTGCAAATTGAAATGCCTTTGAGCGCACGATTACTTGACCTCCATTACAGAGCATATTACCGTGTTGTTGGCAGCGCTGGAGTGTAGAAAAGTGGCAGCTGTTGCAACCCCACTACTCCGCACGGTCGGAGAAAGTATCGCACCTAAGAAAGGAGGAGAGGCGTGCAACAACGTGAAACACGAAAGGACGGCACAGCAGAGCAGAAAGCTAAGGTGTAAAGTTTTGAGGTCCGTGGCGGTGGCGCTATTTCTCCAGCGACGCGCAGAAGAAAAGGAGCGACCAACTGTCCAGCCAGACAATCCGCACACTGCCCGCATGCTGTTCAGGTAAGATTTCACTGTCTTATTGTCAACAGACCCACTCTCATCAAAAAGTTCATCCAATATTTCTAGAGTTATGCTAACAAAATGAGCTTTTACTAATATGCCTGATCCGCACATATGCCAGCCCCACCCAGAGAAAAGAAGCTACGCTTGTTTACATTAAAGCTGATTTTCTGCATCCTTGGCGAACCTGTTACAATTCGTTTATTATTAACAAACAGTACGTTTCTGTTTCGTAACTGAGTACCACTACGCATTAAAGTAAATTTTGGGTTAGTACGCCACGAGATACATCATATTTGTTTAAAAGTTTGCGTATGTGAAACCACAGTGGTGCGTGGTTACTATATGAATGAAAAAATATAATTAAATTTGAACTTTCCAAGATTCACTTTTCTTTTAGTGCTACCTATTGTTTTTCAAATCAATCGAAATGTAAGTGCAACATGTATTGAAAAACTAATATTCTACTTTTGGCATTTCATTATAATTACATCCAGGAAATAGATTTTAATTTGAAATTATAATACATTTAAATTAAATCATTCTTGGCATTCCACTCGAAACCGCGTAACGATGTGCCAAATTGGCGTGGTCCATGCAAAGAGAGACGTGTGTTCACCTTTTAGACGAAGCTCTTAGAGGAAATCGAGGTTGCTTGCTGCGTGAATCACGATTTAAAAGGTAGTACGGCCAATTCTGTCAGATACCATGAGTGTTCAATTGTGTGGTAACAAAACTGACCCCGTGGGTGAGTCGAGTGTTCGATCCAGGCAGTCTACGGGGGTTGGTTTCTCCTACGTTGTTATCCACCTTTATTCCAGGGAATTTATTAATTAATATGCAACTTTCCGCCCGCCATCCATAAGTTTACGTTCTTTCTTTGTCTCTGTGCAAATAATTGTGGCTTCTATTAGTTTCAGAAATTAATTTAACCTAATGTTGCAAATAATTGTTTATTACTAAATTCTTATTGGTCAGCCGTTCCAGAAGACGTAAATTCTTTAATATATTATCTCCCCTACCTGATAACTAAACAACGCATTGAAAACAGTATATTTTAAACCATGACATAGAAGTGGTGAAAATCAGAATAAAATATGCATCCACAAACAACGTTGTCTGAATGCAAAACGAAATGTTCGTTGCTCTGCGAACTAGAAACAGTTACTTCTTCGGTCTAAAATATTATAAGAGTATTCAAATTGCTGTTGTTCAGCGTGATAATTAAAATTAATCGCCAACAAAAATTTCGGGATTATTAAAATAAAATGCTGTTATTTGAATTAACAACAGACAGAACGTTATAAATTCTTCGCATAATGGCAAAAACCAATCCTTCTAAATAACACGCAAATGTTACATATTTTTAATTTTTGTCATACCTACATTAAAATTGCTTTACAAAATTTTTTAAAAATCAAAGATGTATTAATCTCGCAATTTAAATAAAACTGCATTGCGTTCATTATATAACATATGCAGTAAGTTGAATAAATATAAAATATTTAGATGTATTTGTCATTTAGCTAACTAAATGTAGTGTAACTGTATACAGCACAGACATTTATTGAAGGAAAACTGAATGAGCTGCTATTAACCAATTAGAATTCCGTTCGCCAAGGTTACAAGTCGGGCACTGGTTAGCGTGATGTTCAAATTACGCGGAAATGTTTGTGTGGTTTGAACATAACCTCTACAATTCATATGGTTAAAAATATCAGAAAATATTACTTCCAGTTTTTTGCTCGTTGCTCTCGTTCGAAAGAGTATAATTAATTTAAAAAAACTAACTTTAAACTTAGAAAACACTTTTTTTTAAAGAAAAATAATATAAAATATACATCATTAGTCGTGGGCACCCACATCCAGTTCAAACCCACGCGAGAAATAAAAATATTTGCAAAAAAGTATCGCAAGAACTTATTTATACATACAAGTATTTGGTAAATGCTTTATGGGTCCATGGTGATGTAGTGGTCAGACTACTCGCCTCCCACCAAGGCAAACCGGATTCGATTCTCAGCGAGGTCGCTCCCGGATTTTCGTACGTGGGAATCGTGCCGTACGATGCAGCTGGTGGGCAGGTTTTCTTGGGTATTTCCCGTTTCCCCCGTCCTTCCATTCCCGCGCTGCTTCATACTCACCTCGTTTCACCCTCATCGGCTCTCATAACCTCACGATTAAGAGCCACCAAAAATCTCTCCATTCTAAATACATTATTTGAAATTAGTTGAAAAAACTGGAAACATGCGTTTTTATTGCGTATTTATTGGTTTGATTTTACGTGAGTGCAAGTATTCTACACTCACGAATACTAATCGCAACGGCTGACACCACAGCAAATAAGTTGTCCCTTTTCGCTTGCATGACCTGAGCAGTCACCTCGTTCGCTATGGCCAAAAATGGAATATAAGTCGCTACTTTTGATTCCTCCCAGACAGACTATTACTTATTGCATACCTGGGCCCGCAAAAGTCAACACACAACTACCATACAGATACGAACTGAAGTAACCTACCCCAGGTCTTATTAACCAGCATCTGCACATATTTTAGTCGTAGCCTACGGCAAATTCGAAATTTTTTATCCCACCAAGTTTCAAATAATGATCCTATTAATAAGTGGCGAAATCGTATAAGTAAAACGGGACCAGGTGAGATATATTTTTAAAAGTTTGGAAAATTTATTAAAATGATGTCGTTTAATAAATTTACATTCTCCCGATTTTCCAAGTTATTTCCGTCTCAAGCAGTCCATAAAGAAAATAAACTTAAAACCTGTAATTAATTATGTCTGCAGTATGTAAACTTCATATTATTTAATTTTTCAAATTTTAAAAACTTTTCTATTTTTTGCGAATTACTCTTCGGATGGCTTCGCAACAATCAAAGCAAAGATTGTGCTGTTCTGGATTTGTTCCTTTAGTACATTATTTTAAACATAACAAAACTTGCCGACATTACAATTAGCGCAATTTTCACAAAGTAAAACGCTGCTTGAATATATTTTGCATTATTAACAGTTTAAATTACAATTTTGAAGTTGTTCTGGTGTAATAATACAAATAAATAAAACACTTGCTGAAATGGAACAATGGGGACGAAATTTAGATAAACTTTAATAATGGTAATAGTTTAAATATATGAAGTAGATTATAATATGTAAATAATTATCAATCCTCCACGAATTTTCACAAGTAAAATAAAAGTTAATTTGTGTAGAGAATTTCTTGAAGTTGCCAATAATATATAAATTCTTAACTTTTTGTAATTACATTTGTAAACATGTCACAATCGTCAAACATTACACAAACATCAAATATACGAAAATCGCCAAACACCACGAAAAAAACATACTTCCCGTGCATGGCACACACTTATTATATTAATACAAGTCACCAGGGGCGTATACGAGATCGTGAGGGGTAGAGGTCTAATAAAAATAAAACAGGTAAATTTAATTTCTTGATTTATTAATGTTATAAAGATACACACAGCTATTATTTATTTAATTAAACTACCTATCTCTACTATTTCACTTATTATCCGATCAGTTTAATGCCAGTCTCAATTCTAATTTCCAAGTCCTTACCACTGTCTTTATACTAGCTACAGTCACTTAATCCTCACTTATTATTTGCACATATACACTCGAAATGTCCACTGCCATACATTAAATGTATTCCAAATGTCTGCCACACATGCACTCAGTACATAACATACAGTATCCATAAGGGAAGAAACAAGCGTCAGATGCCCTACAACATTAACCGACCTAGACCATCAGCACAAGAGGAAGTAAGATTAAAATAAGAATTACTTTACAATATCACACAAAACTATGTATACAGCTAGCTATGTTTTTCACAATGTAGCCTGTTATCACATACAGTACTAAATTACAGACCTAAAAAAACCAAAAGCTATTATAAATTTTTACAGCAAACGAAATGTATAATATACACGTATTAAATTTATCAATTAAATAATTAAATTAGTTAGTTCTATTAACAAAAATTACAGTCAAGTACTCTACGTCAATCAGAGTGCACATATTCTGTCAGTTTCTCATGAAAACCTCCTACTTGCACCCCATTGCCTAAGTGTATCACAATGCAGCAGTCACCCGAGAGCAACCTTATGGCTACCTTTAGTCAAATTGACCATAAAGCATAGGCATGCACACGCGATGTGCCAGGTGTGCCCATGTACACCCTAATGACCATCATATTTATTATTTAAAATTGTGGTCTGTGAGATTTATTTATTGTTCTGGAAATCCAGCACGCCTACAAGCACGCTGGTCTGTATGACACATTATGAGGAATACAAGTCAATGCAAATTTGAGTTATTGTATTAGTTAATTGATTAATTTCACTTAAATAAATCAGTATTTCACAATCAAGTATTCCATAAATATTTAAGGAAATAATACAAAATGTGGTTTATTATAATATCCTATTTTGGCACAACTGTTGAGTAATTATCACTATTTTAAACGCCATAATCAAAAAATTTCGCGGGGGAAAAACCACCGGACTCCCACTTTCATGTGACCATCAACAATTCTTTAACGTTGTGCACACCCTAATTACGACAGCTGTCATATACGCGCGTGTGTGTGCCTCTCTCTCTCTCTCTCGCTCTTTCTCTCTCTTTCTTTCTATCTCTCTCTCTGAAAACTATTGTTAAGAAACACTCATTGGACACTGCTATCCATAACTGTATTTTAAAGGAGCTATATTTATATTGTGATTATCCATTTCATTATACCATACTTCCAGAAGCCAACACATGGCAATTGGGCACCGAGACAGGTAAAACAACAATTAACTTTCTTAACATTGTTATGTCGCCACCATATGAGAGTTTTCAATATCAAGCAGATAGGTGCCAGCCACATCATCCCCCCTCCCTGCACCAAAACCCTATTCCTGGCCTAACCTATACCCAATTACATAACTCCCCTGCACTGCTGGGATCTGAGTGTTACATCATTGTATGTGCAGAAGGCGATGGAATTCTGTATGATTGTGCCTCTTTAGTATGCTAACAGAACCCTGAAAATGTTGCGATGTTCCTTCTGGTCGTGGCACTCCACTCACGTCCCGGTCTTTCCGCTATTATACACTGAAGCGCCAAAAAAAACTGGTACACCTGCCTTATATCGTGTAGCCCCCCCCCCNAATTCACACCATGAATCCTGCAGGGCAGTCCACAAATCCAATCTGCGCCAATTCGAGAAAGGGTTGCACGTCTGTGACGTTTAATGATTCTCGTCAGTCGTAGTTTTTTCCCGTTCTTTCATCATCTTTTTCCGGCCGCAGCGATGTCGAAGATGTGATGTTTTACCGGATTCCCAATATTCACGGTACACTCGTGAAATGGTCGTACGCAAACATCCAAATGTTATCGCTACCTCAGAGATGCTATGTCCCATCTCTCGTACGCCTGCCATTGTAGCAGCAGTGACCGATCTAGCTGCCGACCGCATCGCATTACTCTGATTGGTTCCATACCTCTGTTATTTGCAATGACTATTGTCTAAGTGGGTTATGCTTCTGTTATCTCAGAGACAATAAATTTATTGTCCTGTACTGACTAGTAGTGCCAACCCCAAGAAACACGGTTGCGGATGCTTGACCGTCAGCTCTTAAGGCAAAAATTAATAAGATATTACGGCCGACCGCAGTCCGTGACCAAAAAACGCTTCACGGAGATGTACCGCGCCACCGTACACCGTGCCGTCGCAACAAATATTTTATCATACACCTGCCAGAATCGCAGCACTTCCCTGCTTCTCGGTTCTGTGTCTCGCGTACGTCCCCCCTCCCCCTTATAAGTCTCTCTCACCGACGAAAAACTCAATTTTTATTAGGGAACATCGCGTCCAGGGCGGAGCAATGCTCCCCTCCACGTGTTCCTTTATTCGTTCGGTGCTCCGGGAATGTCGATACACATCTATTTGTGATACAATTTATTTTATATCATATAATGTTCTCGGTTACGTGAAAATACTGATTACACACATGTACCTATATCGTTACTTATCATTTGTAAGCCAAAATCCTCCCTCCACGGCAGATGGTCGGGGTCAATAGGAGGGACGGAGGTGCGAGAGCTCTCCTCGCTGCCTGTACCACATGTGTGCCGCCGGAAATGGCCGGCCGCTCCCTTCATAATTTTAAGTTTCTTTGTCATTCCACAGAATCTCATACTAAATACAATTCATGTATTCTGAAAAACAATGTGAAATTATGGCAGGCGATGAAATGACGGTAAAAATGATATGAAATAACAAGTACTTATATAAACATTATGTATTAAGATTCCTGCCATACATTAAATATACATAATACCAAGTAGGACCATCCCAAAACCCTCGAAAGTTATTGTGTCGGCAGAGATAACTGTAGACACAAAAACTCTAAGCTGACATTAATTATTCTTTCTTACACAAATTCATATCAATACGAATTTCTGACATTATACTCAATTTAAATGCAAGCTTCTCTTTCATGTAGTCATGTTTCCTTAATTTTCCTACGTTGGTACATAAAACTTATATTTCGCCGCTCATTTTGATACTTAACACAAAACCTACATCACATTAAATTATGACAGTTAACCTTGAATACTACTACTAAATTACCTGAAACACGCTATTTTTAAATTAACATTTTAGCTTCTTAAACTTACCAAGTAAGATTAACCATTAGACCTACCATTAACAAACATGTGTCTCCTCTATCTTTTTTAATGTCCTTTAGTTACAAACACATCTTAAGACTTCCTACTATTATACACATATTTTCATTATCTTGTCTTTTTTGCGTGATGATCACATTTGTTTTGCATTGTAAATGTATATATACATTTTTTCTTGCACCCTCGCGGTAACTTTATCTCACTTTATTTATCTACTCCCGATGCACTTTTAAGTTCACCTCACTTCCTACCATTACCCCCATCTTGTCACCTAACAAAAGCTAAAACCCCATTTGGTAGGTTTTTCTGAACTAAGAAAGCCGGCAGAAGTTTGACGATATTATCTGCTGCCTCAGACAGTTACAGTCCAAGACGAAAGGTTCCGCCACTTTTTCCGTCACATTTCTCAACAACAGCGCCGACACCCTGCACACGTCCGGGTGGTGTTCCAGAACATTCCTAAAAGGCCCATTTATCGTGGTCGCTACACGTCCAGTACATCTGTCTCCTAACCTGAAAGGCCGCCTTCACACCGCTTCGGCTCGTCAGCCAGCCCTACTCGTCATGCGACTTCACATCCCCCTTATCACCGCTTTTGCCCTTAACTGATCATACAAAAAGTTCTCTTTTCCTGTGCATATTGCCACCTCTCTGTCTACTTTGTCTTCAGTGCAATGTATTACTAATCGTGGCATGTTGGTTTCTGTCCCTAGCAGCTACACAATACCACCCATTTTTCTACTGCACAAATTGCAGCTTGTGTGTCTACCATCTCGGTACCCAGATTTATTTTTGTTTGCAGGCCGGGCCTGTTACTAGAAAACTCTTTTAGCGTTTCTCTTGTGCACTTTCACTTACTTGTCTCCTTTATGCTCTCAACAATAGCCTCTAACTGCTCACACAATTACTTTTCCCACTTTAGGCACGTCGCCACTTGTCTGTCTACCTTTTCTTCAAACCCGCATTATTTCTAGTCGCAGCTCGTCCCCGTGGTTATTAGCCTTGTCTGTTAGCCTTTCCTCTACTGTGTGGGGCTTGCTGTCAACACTCACGGCATACTCCTGAGTCCAGTCTGCGAATTTCTGCCCTAATCGGTCTTCAATCTGCTCCATTCGCATGTCAATCTGCTCCATTCGCACGCCCATCCAATCCAGTCACGCACCCATTTTCTCCATTTCTGTTCGAATTAATGCACTCATTTGTGCTATAAATATCTGTAACTCCCCGTTTAGCACCCACTGCGGAATAGATACTCTATTCAATGCTGTGTCAGTAATTTCAAATTGAATGTCTTGGGCAACAACTATTTCTCAAATGTCTCATTCCCTCTTACTTTATTCTATTTTCGATGTCCTCATTTAAATTATATGATAGCATGCAAGGTAACCAGACATACTACAAAAACACTACACCGATATTTACTTTCTTCTCGCCGCCCTCTCGATGTCTCCACTCCTTCTCTGGTCCTGGAAAGTCCCTTTGAACAAACTCGGTTCACCAATGTTGATGATGACATGTAGTTGTTGATCTGTCCTGTGGGGATGCCAAGCCGACCCTCGCGTTGCCAGACTCGAAGTTGCGATGGCTTCCTGTTGGATTCCGCCGCTGTAGCTGAATGCTGTGGTGGTCTTCTGTTGCCTGTCGCTGATGTGGTATTTGACACTCGCTGCCACGAGTTGCCGCTACTGATGTTATCCGCTGCCTTCTTGGTGATGTCCACGCACTTATATCGGCGTGTACGGAAAGACATTACGTAGTTTTCAACACAGTCTGTTTTCCGCGGATACGAGCTTGATCTCACTCATGGCGCACGGTTATGAAGCCTGGAGCTGAGCGCCAAACTCGTGATGTCCCTCGCAGTCGTATAACTCCGGGGATGCTTGATTGCTGGCTCTTAATGCAGAAATTAATACAGAAATTATTACAACCGTGGTCCGCGATCAACACATGCTTCTCGGTGATGTAAAATGCCACTGTACATGTGGCAATGAATATTTGATCCTATACCAACCAGAATTTCAGCACCTCCCTAACTTCTCGAAGAGGCCTGGTTCTCGGTTCCATGTCTCTCACGTAAGCCCTTTTTCTTCAGCCAACGAAAAACGTCTCCCCATTTTGGTGGGGGAATATCGTCTCTCCCTCTTCAAAGCGGGGCGATGCTCCCGTCCATGTGTTCCTTTATTCGTTCAGTACTCCGGGAATGTTGTGTGAGTTTGCCAATAATCGATTCGCATTTATTTGTGATCCAATTTCCTTTACATCATGTAATGTTCCCCATTACATGAAAATACTTTTTGCATACACACATACACATGTTTCCTTTCTTATCATTTGTAAGCCAAAATCCTTACTCCACTGGCAAATAGGTATGAGACATACTGAAAATGGTGTCATCGAACCCTTGAGAGTGAGTACATTGTGACAACCCTACTTAGTATTATGTATATTAAATGTATGGCAGGCAACTTAATTGATATTGATAATGTAAGCACTTGTTCAATATAATTTCCACCGTCATTTCATCGCCTGCCATAATATCGCATTATTTTTCGGAATATATCAATTGTATTAAGCATAAGATTCTGCAGTGCGACGAACAACTTAAAACAATGAAGGCAGCGGCTGGTTTTTGCCCCAAAATCTGCTTTTTTCCCCCATACAATTTCCAAAGATTAGAAATATGCTTCGATCGAGTACTCAAATGAACAAAGCGGATTCGACGCTCCATGATATATGAGCTTATTAGTCCTCGAAAGCATAAAAGCGGATTCAAGGCTCCTCTGTGTAAGAGTCATATGATCCTCAAAGCTGCAATGCGGAATAAAAGCTCCGAGCCAGGTCTGAAAGATCATGAGGGATAATGACCATGTTTGATTACATTTCTAGCCCCGAAAACCATATAAGATTAATGTGGCCTTAATCTTGACCCCAGTGACCTTGAACTCGAAAAATTTTTTTAGTAAAAAATTGGAAATACCTATTCAAAAATGCGTTAATATCAACGGAAAAAATTACATAAATGACACCGGCCACAATTCTGGCTGTGTATAACCTTGACCCAAGTAACCTTGAACTCGAAAAATAAACAAATAATAATAGCAAAATTTCCAAAAAAAAATTTTAAGAGAGCTAGAAAAAATTAATGATTGATCTCGACCAACATGTTGGATGTGAGTGATTTTGACCATCACCCCAGTAAACATAAACTCGAGGAAACTAAAACGAAAAAAAAAAAGTTAAATATAAAACACGTCTTAGTTATTGATATAACTAATGAGCCTATTTTCCTCTACATTGGTGCAAATTGTTTTTAAAAATGTCTTAAAAACTTAGCTAGTAGGTAGGTCTTGATGACTCGTTGACAGCAATATCATTAAATATGAAACCAGAAACATTTGCAACAGCACCGAGAAAAATACGTATATATACACATGCCTTACCCAGGCGTCGAGCCCACAAATTTTTTGTAAAAATCAGTCTAATGTTTTGAACGATAGTGTTCACTAACCTAATCATTTAAATTGCCATAATTTTGAAAATATGCGTAAATCACATACGTTTACATGGTTTACCATTGAGCAACTTATGTGAAAAATTTGGTGGAAATCGGTTGATTGGTCGCAGAGATAAGTTATAAAAACCTTAACTTCTTAATCGGTGCTACCTTACAAAATTACCTTAAAAATGTTTTTGTATATGATTCTTCTAATAGATACTGTCACCATAAAAAGTTTGGTTTAATTTTCTTAAATTGTTGAATAGATATGCCAATCTTATCAAAATATTTATATGGCTGCCATTTCGAAAACCAATGTCTGACACAGCTTAAATCATATAACTTTATATGGCCTTCTGTAGCACTAATGGTGTGCAAAATTTGGCGGAATTTATTTTAATTGTTCTGGAAGTATGGCAAAATGTTCAATTATCTCACCTGGCACTATTTTGTAGAATATTTTCACAGATATAATATATAAATATAAATTATTTTTATTAACACCATTGAAAAATGCTTTCCGCCCCTAAAACATGCAGTTTACATACCCTACTGCAAAACTACTTAAGTGAAAAATTTGGTGGAATCGGTTGACTGGTCCTCGAGAGATGGCATAAAACCTGCATTTTGTTTTTTCAATTGACGATCTTCACAAATGGAGGACAAAAATTTTATTTATTAGAACATTCGATGATGGTCGCAAACATTGTCAGTATACTAAGTTATGCTAAAATCGGTTACATAGTTTCGTAAATATAGCACACTAAGCTAAAATGTTTTTATAGCCGCCATTCTGAAAGGATCTTGCACATTTAAAACATATAGATTAATATGGCTTACCACAGCAATACATCTTCGCCAAATTTGGAAGACATCAGTTGATTGTTTCCCGAGATATGTCACAAAAATTTTATTTTTCATGCGAGTCTATCTTACAAAATGGCGAATAAATTAGGCTCTGTATACACAAATTTGATATATATATATATATATATATATATAATAGATATTTCCAATATACAAAGTTAAGTTGAAATTTGTTTTGTAGTTTCGTAGACACAATATACATAGCTAAAATGTTTACAAGGTCGCCATTTTTAAAATAAGTATCTGAAAAACATAGAACATGTTAGTTTACATGGCCTACCATAGTGCCACTTGTTTGAAAAATTTGGTATAAATCTGTTCGTTTTATTGTGTGCCTGTGAGCAGCGCATGCCCAGACTTCGTCTTTAGTGGTACCACTGCTGGGTCCAGCTGGACTGTGTATGTTATAAGTGATACCATTAGCAAATAATATTGTGAAATGGGCGCGGGACTGTTGTCATTCCGTTCTGGATTGTCGCATGATGTGTGTGCCCACAGTTTTTTTAGCTTAGTGACCACTAGGATGTCGCCAGTCAGTCCTCTGTGGTGTGGATATCGGTTGCTGCTTGCTGTTGTTTTGCCTTTTGGTCATCAGAGTGTTACCAGTCAGTCCATTATGGTGCGGATATCAGAACAACTGTTATTCCTCGTGGCTGCAGGGTGTCGCCAGTCAGTCCGATGTGGTATGGATATCGGTAGACAGCTGTTGTTCCTAGTGGCCAGCAGTGGGTGTTTAACTGCTTGTGGAGTCAGTAAGTGTAATTTAAAAGAAAATACGGACGATATATCTCGGTATACTGTGAAGCAGAGTGTCATCCTTGTTCGGACATGGAAAACATACTCAATTAAGGCAAGTCAACAGATGTTCCGAGACAATTTTGGAGGCATGCATGCACCAAGTGCGTCCACAATTTAGGCCCTTGGGAAAAAACTCGAAACCACGGATACATAATTCGACACGAATGAAGAGGGTCGTCCAGAGATGTCACAGGAAAGTGTCAATGACGTAAGGCTCCGACTACTGGCATTTCCTAAGATATCACTGTGGCGACATTCTCTGGAAACCGGGTAGTCAAAAAGCACTTGTCATCGTGCAGCAAAAAAAAAATCAAGCCCTATGCATGCTGTATCTCCGTATCCACGAACTCAAGGAGCTTGGCAAAGTGAAACACATGGCATACTGTCACTGGTTACATACACTTATCTATACAAATCTGAGTATTCTGTATTATTCATTTTTTCCCGACGAGTCTTGGTTTCGCCCTTCAGGTTATGCCAATTCTCAAAACTACCATCTTTGAGCCAGTGAAAATCCCCACATGGGTTCATCAAGAATCAAGAATCCATTCATAAAAGTGTGGTGTTTGTTGTGCCAGTGCATAATTGGTCCAACTTTCTTTAAGACAAACATCACGACTGCTGTATACACGGACACTTTCAACACTGTTGTTAACCAACTAAACTTGGCATTATTTCATCACATTTCGCACAGAGCAAAGTAAGAATTTTGCAATTTCGTTCAAATACTTTAATTATTGTTAAATGTATTAAAGGATACTTTGGTTCAGCTTGGAGTGGGGCATCCCGTAATACTGATAATAATGGTCTAAACCGAGCGGGGTGGCAAGGTGGTAACTCACTGGACTCGTATTTGGGAGGACGTAGGTTAGATTCCCGGTCCGGCCATCCTAAATTCAGTTTTCTATGGTTTCCCGATATCACTCCAGGCGAATGCTGCAATGAGTCCTTAACAAAGGCTTTGGCCGATTCCTTCTCACTTCTTCCCCAATCCATCTTTCCATAACAACTTGTTCGATCTCTAATGACCTCGCTGTCGACGAGACGTTAAGCACAACTACCTACCTACCTTTTTACTAATGGTCTGAATCCGCAATAATGCCTTTAATAGCGCAAAGCATCAATAACGTGCAGTTTGTTGCCAGGACAGAGGCTGTTTTACCCATGGCAGTGAGGAATGGGAAATTGGTCACTGTTAGAGTGGTCGAGAAAAAAATGGAGGATAGAAGGAAGCAGAGACAAAATATTGTAGCTATTTTGAGGCTGCGAGTGCGAGTTGTGGTGCTGTTCACGGTGGATGGGAGTAGCATACAGGCAATTAGCGTGTTTTTCATATTAAATACAGTGTTCTGTTTATTTATTTACATCTTATTTTTACATGGCGAAATTAAGGCAAACACTTATTCTTACATTTAACCATTAGTGCTGCAATTATAAAAAGATAAAAGAAAATTACTAATGTACATACTTACGAAGTTAACACAGAATTATTAATTTCCGTATTATGAAGGTACTACAAAATTATTGAGTTGTGTACGATAAAGTTACTACAAAAATATTGATATATATTATTAAATCACTTAAAACATTATTGATTTAATACTATAAAATTACTACAAAATTATTAGGGCAATTACATATAATATTTTACCAATATTATGAAATAATTTATCATAAAGAAAACAGTAACTCAAAGAATACAGAAATTTAGAAGAAAATCCTTACAGTTACTAATAACTGAGACTAGGCACAAGAATTTTCAGATCATGAGAGTTGCATGCAAAAAAAATTTACTGACACGATTTTTAAATGCGAATGTCGAAGTTGCAGTTCGGATTTCGTCTGGCAGTTCATTTTGTGCTTTCAATTCCGACACAGTAAACGACTAAGCAAAATGTTGTGTTTTAATGTGCGGTATGGATATCACTTTAGTCAGAGAACCTCTGGCAAGACGGTTATATATGTTTTTCATTAACTGAAAGCGCGAATGTAAGTATTCCGTCTTGGAAAAATAAAGGATTCTTTGCAGCAATAACAGCGACTTGGAAGTAAGTCTCTTCTTTAAGCGCGGACAATTAAACTTCTTGTAATATGGTGTGATAGGGTCCCGTTGCTTTAAGTTGAAGATAAAACTCACGCAAGAATTTTGAAGTACTTGCAACTTTGAAGACAAATTTTCGTTTTGATAAGTGAACAAAAGGTCGCAATATTATTGAAGTGCGGAAAATTTAGTGTTTGAACTAGCGTTTTTTTAGCGTTCTATGAAAGGAAACGTTTGAGTTTTCGTAAAGAATGCAGGGAGCCATTCACTTTTTCACATATATTAGTACACTGACTCGACCACTTAAGCTTCTCATCCATATAAACGCCAAGTTTTTTTCCTACTCTTCTACTCAATGTACAGGTCGGCATAAACGATGGATTTCAATAGTCGCAAGGTACCTAACAAAATGGCATGTGATTTTTCTAGGATTTATTTCCAAGCCATTTTCAATGCACCATGAGAGTATAGCATGCAACAGGGGCCAGGGTATGCATTTCCCCCAACCACATTAATTCGAAAAGGCGTCAGAATGGAAGTAAATGGACGCTCAAATTTTTGTTCACTGAGCTTTTTCGAGCATTGTATACAATCTCTCATGCTTTTCCTCGCAATCAATTACCCGACTTAATACGCGTCTTAAGTCCTGATGAAACCAGGTAGTTATTTATACTGTCTCTCACAGACTGCTAATAAACCATGTGTACCGATGCTCTCAGTTAGCAAGGATATGTATGACGAACTTGCCCTTTCTGAAGTACTCGTCACATGACTGCCCACGACATTGGGTTAGTGTCTGCAAGTGAAAAGGTCCTTTTTTCCCTATACTTAGTTTGATTCTCCTCGCATCAACAGGTACGTGGTATATGCCATGCATTTAAGTGTAGCAGTACATTTATCTATGCGTTATTACTGCCTGAAAATCAATACCAATGTATGCAATAGTCGCAAATTCAATTTTAATCAGAGGATATTATATTTGATTCACTATACAAGCAATTATAACTACATTATATTCCAGTATACCTGATAGAAATATTTTTTTAATTACAAAAGAATTAAAAGTAGACAAATTTTTCCCAACAAATGTATTTAGATGCGCTGTAAAATATTTAAAAATTATATTTTTTATTTTAATGTTTTAATTAAAGTATTTTTTGTACCACTAGAAAGGGCATCTGCTAGACTGGTGCAGCTGGACAGCTAGTGGCGCAAGTCAGAAACGGAACCTAACCTTTCAGACAGCAAAACCTAAACAGATTGCCATAGGTGATGAATATGACACATATGGCGAAAAATTCAATTATCATGTATTACACTTATTTTTCAGGAATTAAGGCTCATCATCTCTCCAGTAGGCCGTACACAGGATACCCATGGCTGCACTAAATTGAGATATTTAAGACTATGTTTTCCTTCCCCTGAGCCCAGGCAAAAACAAAGGATCTCGTTAACACCAAAGCATAACATTGATTATAAACTAGCGAATGTGTGGGCTTGAATAACTGGTAAAATGTGGAATGCAAATTTAAGAATCGTCAAGCTAGTGCGCTGTACAAAGATGTGATAAAACGTTGTTCTCTTCGAATTGCTCCAGTTTGCGCCCAGTTAGATCGGGCTCATCACATACTACAGGAAGAATTTATCAAAGCACTACACACAATGTTAAAATAATTGTTCATTTTGGGACACCAAGGATTATCGCTGTGGGACATGGTGGTAAAGAAATTACTATGAATAGCTGGTTCAAAATATAGCAGAACATGTTCCTGTGTTTCTTTAGAGAAAGACGTATTTTAGTTTACTCACCATCCAAAACGAAATGGCAGAAACCGCTGCTTACCAAATCGTGATAAGGGTAATTAAGGAGAGAAAATTCTGACAATTATTCAGTTGCAATTTTTTAAGACATCTAATATTAGTGGACATGAACAGATATCAATTTGTATTCCGAAAGTTTACCCTAATTTGAGAGCTGAGTTACTCTTCTTAGTACTGCACGAAAATGTATCATTAGCAGGCGAGTCACCCTGTAAGCTGCTGATGGATGATTTATCTCATTTTACTTGGTCTCTTGGTGACCTTAAGGGGCGTCGCTAAGATTGTGGTAGCTATATGACTGAAGCTAAGAAGGAGGTTCAAGAGAAAGTTATGAAGTTAAGCCAAAAGTCATATATGTGCAATGCTCCAACCACAACGTTAACTTGGCCCTTAAAGTTTCTACATAAGTTGTGCCTCGATTGAGAGGACGCTTTCAGTATACTAATGATAGATGTGTATTAATTCGTAGTTTTTCTAAGAGATATGCAATATTTCAAGATATTCCTACAGCCTCAAAAAATGCATTATCTGCAGATATGTCAATTCCATGAACTGTCTGCCTTACTTAATTGAGCATCCAGACCACTGCTCGTAGAATACTCAGAGATACTTACTCAGCAATAATAGTCATGTTGGATGAGATTGCCCTCTTTAAATATGTAGTAATAATAAGAACAAAAGGTTTTATGACCAGTCCAATAAGACAGAGATAAATTTCAGCACCCTGATTTTCCATATATTATCTGAATCCTGTGCGCGCCTCAGTGTTGTTCTACATAAGCCCTCTTATACTCTCACACGCGCCACATAACTAACAGATATTACCAAACAAATATTTTCAGAACTTCAGATACTATAACCAGTTTGAGAAATTGTGGTAGGCAATGCAAGGAAAACAAGAGCTGTTCAACTAATTGCCTCTTCAAACAAAAGAAGGTATAATGTAAGATTGCTTCTGCAGCTGAGAACTACGATTTTCAAAACAGCTAAGCACTACTATCGTGCGACCTATTTTGAAGTAATTCACACTGTCACTGTTGAAATGGAATCGCGGTTTCAATCGGTCGGGGCTGAAACCCTAGCATTACCACGTGAGTCTGGTTGTTGAGCCAGAAGACTTAGTAACTTATGTATATGCTACACTTAAATGGTTTGGAATTAACGTGAAATCATTCCAGTCTCAAGTTCAAATTCTTCCATACATCGTGCCAAGAGGTAATTTATACACTGAAGACCCAAAAAAACTGGTACACCTGCTTAATATCGTGTACGGCCCCCGCGAGCACGCAGAAGTGCGCAAGACGATGTTGCATGGACTCAACCAAAGGTCTGAAGGTATGCAAGAGGTAATTCACACCATTAATCCTGCAGGGCAGTCCACAAATACATAGGAGTGCAAGGCGGTGGAGATCTCTTCTGAACAGCACGTTGCAAGGCATCCCAGATATGCTCAATAATGTTCATGTCTGGTGATTTAGGTGGCCAATGGAAGTGTCTAAAGTCAGAAGAGTGTTCCTGGTGCCACTCGGTAGAAACTCTCGACGTTTGGGGTGTCGCATTGCCCTGTTGTAATTGTCCACGTCCGTCGGAATGCACAATGGACATGAAAGGGTGTAGGTGATCGGACAGGATGCTCATGTATCTGTCACATGTCAGAGTCGTATCTAAACGTATCAGGGGACCCATTTAACGCCAACTGCACATGTCCCATACCATGACAGAGCCTCCACCAGCTTGAACAATCCCCTGTTGACATGTAGGGTTCATGGATTCATGAGGATGTCTCCATACTTGTACACGTCCATCCGCCCGATACAATTGGAAGCGAGACTCGTCAGACCAGGAAACGTGTTTCCAGTCATCAACAGTCCAATGGCGGTGTTGGCGGGCCCAGGCGAGGCGTAAAGCTTTGTGTCGTGCAGTCAACAATGGTACACGAGTGGGCCTTCGGCTCCGAAAGCCCATATCAATGATGGTCCGTTGAATAGTTCGCACGCTGGCACTTGTTGATGCCCCAGCATTGAAATCTGCGCCAATTTGAGAAAGGGTTGCACGTCTGTCACGTTTAATGATTCTCGTCAGTCGTCGTTTGTCCCGTTCGTTCACGATCTTTTTCCGGCCGCAGCGATGTCGAAGATTTGATGTTTTACCAGATTCCCGATATTCACAGTACACTCGTGAAATGGTAGTACGCGAAAATCCAAATTTTATCGCTACCTCGGAGATGCTATGTCCCATCTCTCGTGACACGACTATAACACCACGTTCAAACTCACTTAAATGTTGATAACCTGCCATTGTAGCAGCAGTAACCGATCTAGCAACTTTTCCAGACGCTTGTTTTATATAGGCGCGCTACCGACCGCATCGCGTTACTCTGATTGGTTCCATACCTCTGATATTCTAGTTATTCATGCACGCTGGGGCCGCGGTGCCTTATAGGTTAGCCTGCTCGCCTCTCACCAAGGTAAACCGGGTTCAATCCCTGGCCGGGTCACCGGATTTTCGCATGTGGGAATCGTGACGGACGATGCCACTAGTCGGCGGGTTTTCTCGGGGATTTCCCGTTTCCCTTACCCTTTCATTCCGGCGCTGCTCCATACTCACCTCAATCAACCTCATCAGCTCTCAAGACCTCGCTGTTAAGAGTCGCCCAAATCTCTTCACTCACTCACTCGTATACACTCTATCACTGCAGAAGAGTGGAGTTTTTCTATGCTGAAAATAATGAAAAATTACCTAAGATCTACCATGAGCCAGGAAAGGATGAACCACTTGGCCATTCTACACATATACCAAGATCGCGTAGACTGCCTTGAAATAAGCGAGCAGTGTCGTGAATTAATAACCCAGCAAACACAACCTGTCGGCACAGTTTCGGTAACTTATCGCCCTAATACCAGCACTGTCGGTAACTGTCGGGTATATGCAAGAAAATAGCATGCCGCCAATGGCATGCTGTCTATTTGAGGTGTATTGTTAGCCTTTCGAATAAAGCCAATGGCACTGTGTATTGTATACAATAACAGCTGGATATCACACTAATTGTGTCGGCCTTATAACTCAAAGCCAACTAATAGCCTGCATCTCAAAGACGATTCTGGGCCAATTCCGACAAAGTATCTCTGCCTTGTCAGTAAGGTAACCAACCCCAAATTGATTCTGGCCCAGTATCGTTTTAAACAGAAGACTCCTTATAACACTGTGTATATATATATTAGGGTGGTCCTTATATGGGTAAAAAAAAATTTTTTTCGAATTTTTCACGGGGCACCATCTCATTTGATTTTCTACCCTAAGGAACTTATTCAGTATTTTTTTCNATCACGTATTTTTAAAGACAGATTGTTAAACTTTAAGTTAAATACAATGGGCAAGTGTACTGTATATGGAAAGAGATGGAAATCACACTCATCATATCGGCCTGATTACTTGTAGCCAACCAATCACCGACATCTTAAAGAATATTTTGGGCCGATTCCGACACAGTAACTTTGTCTTGTCAGTAAGCTAGAAAACCTCTAATTGAATCTGACCCAGTATTTACACTTAAAGAGCCAAAAAAAAAATACTGGTACACCTGCCTAATATCGTGTAGGGCCCCCGCGAGTACGCAAGTCCCTCAAGACGACGTGGCATGGACTCGACTAATGTCTGAAGGTATGCAGGAGGCTATTCACACCATGAATCCTGCAGCGCAGTCCACAAAATCCAATCTGCGCCAATTTGAGAAGAGTTGCACGTCTGTCACGTTTAGTGTTTGTCTCCATTTAATAAGAAAAAATATATACAATTTAAATAAAAAATTAACTTTTTAAAATATTTTTATCTGTAAGATTATTTATAAGCATTATCAAAAATCTATTAAATTATTATCATCATCATCTCTTATATTTAAAACTACTTAATTAAATCGTTCATTATTAATTTTCTAATCTTAAAAATGAGATGATTCATATAGAATCGAATCTTTTTTACTCAAAACTTACAATGATATTTCTTTCTAAATGATTTAATTCATAATATTTAATAAACGTAACATTAGTTAAATTGCAATGAGTGTTAATTGTTCTTAATGAGTTTAAATTAGGTATATTATTATCAATTACATTTTTGATGATTTTAATATTTTCAAATCGTAAAATATCTGATAATATATCACATAATTTTACATTTAATTTATGTTAACATGTATTCTATTAATTATGTTAATTGTTTATATAACAATATTATCTGTTTTCAATGACTCATATAAATTTAGAGTATTTTCTAATGTTTCAATATCATATTAGCCTTTCGAATAATAATTTCTTTATTTTGTTGATCAGCAACTATGATAGTATTATTATTTATATTTGGTGTATCTAAGTTGTATGGAATCTAATTAAAGCAATTATGAAGAATATCATAATTAAGTTTTTTCTTTAATATAGAATCATATCTTGGAACTTGACATAAAACAATACTTATTTATTAAATTAAGATTGATTGGGGTGTTAGTGTTTTAATAAATGAACAAAAATAAAAAACTAAAAAATATGTGTATAATAATTGAAAGATTATATTAATTGTGGATAAAAAAAGCAATAATTAATTATATATATAAAATGGTTGTTTGAAGTTCAGTAAGTTATATGTTTGTTCCAAGAGTTTAAATCAAGAAAAATATGTTCGACTAATAGATAATTTTCAAAGTCTGTAAAAAACCAAAAAAAGAAAACGTGGGATTTTTTAATAATCCCAAAGAGATGATTTCTTTAGACCAATGCGAAAATAATTCATTTTTTTATATTCGACGATGTTGTATTACATTATTAAGATATAATTCGTGAATATTTTACTACAGGAAGAAATAAAGATATTGATTGTTTTTATTTAGCTCAAAGATACTCTAAAGTATGCAAGCAATTAGTAAATGATAATATATTTTTTTGTGTTTGTTTAGACAGGATGAAATAATTTAAAACATATATGTATGTATAGCGATTTCATAGGTAGAGATACATTATAAGATCAATTTAAAGAAATTTGTTCATAATGTTGGCATGGAGCTTATGGTTTTATTAGTAAAGATATGAGCAGAAAACATAATGATAGAATATATGGGGATATAATGAAATATTTTATATTAATATAAGATTTATATTTTTATTGAAATTATTATATTTTTCATTTGAAATAAATTGTTATTATATGCAAATGAAATAATATTTATTATTTACTTTAGCAATTTTAAAAATAAATTCGTGAACGAATGAAAATCAAACTTTATGTGTTTNATATATATAAACCACATCTTGGTTTGTTTTTTATATTGAAAGTTCTTTCAATAAACCATTTCTTTTTATTAATTATTATCAAAAATTTATGCAACAAGATATACAAAAGCCTAAAAAGAAATGGTTTATTGAAAGAGCTTTCAATATAAAAAAAAAACCAAGATGTGGTTTAAAGGTTGAACTATCATATATATATATTTGTCTTAAACAAAATGGAATAAGAATAATATTAGATGGCATTTTACTTCAAGCAGTAATCCAATTATTAAATTAACGGATTAAGCTTTCAAAGATCGGGGAAAATATACTAGTTTAAAATTTATTCATGATAGCAATAATCTGGATATGGTCTTATCATTAAAATATGTTCTTTGATATTTTAAAAGATAGAATATTAAGTTATGCTCAAATATGCATGGTAGCTGTTTTTATTCACGAATTGGACATACTTTAGGTTAACAGCATATATATGATAATAAAAATTTTGAACCAAGTAAAACTGACATTGAAAATATACGAAGGGTATATGGAAAATCATTATCACCTTTCATATCATCGATAATAAAAAAGAAAAGTTGTCAATATGTTTACTATCGCTGATAAATTTTATATATTCTAAGATAATAATTATGTTTGGATATAAAAATAAAAGATGGTACAATCGAAAATAATCCATTTTTGATAACAAATTGTTTCCTATATTAGCCTCAAAATTCGAATAGTTATATATATATATACATATATGTCTTTGATATATATATATATATATGAATATATATATATATATATATATATATATATATATATATATCAAAGACACTCCAGAACATTTTTTATAATGGAATACAAAATTAATATTATTCATTATACACTTATGAATATTATTCAAGGCTATCCACTGACATATGTTATAGGAATAAATAACAGCAAAATTATTCATGTCATTAATTCTTATAGTGGTAAAATATTTCTATTCTTTGATAAAACATATTATGTTCAATAAGATAAATGTAGTTTTCGAAGAAAACAGCCGGGTATTATAAATAATTCATTTTCACAATTGCCAGACGATTTAGATTCTTTTAAAAATAAAAATGGATTATTATATATTTTCAAGAATGATACATTTTTTTAACATAATCAATTTACTAATCAATTAATTAGAGCTGGTAAAAACAATATTTCTTTAAGTGGTATAAAATGTAATACATATCATAAAATTGATATTAAAGTGGAAGATACAGTAAATGATCTAGAAAATATTAATTAATGAATTATAGCTTGTCTTAGAAAAATATTTTAATTTTTTACTTGGTTGAGAAATCAGAATTTTTTTTATAACATATAACTTAATTAAAAAGCTTCTAATAGAAAACATTTTTCGCTAATCATGTTATTTTTCAAATTTATAAATGTTTTTTTATTGGTGGTTTTAAAGGTAATGCTGCCAATTTTAAGTTAAACATTAAAACATTTAATTAGTTAAATTAAAACAGCAAAAAAACTTTTAATTGAAAAGTTTTTTAATTAAATGTTTTTGTTCGTATTTTTTTATTGTACCTTATAATTAAGCTATTTACTATACAAAAATTATTTATTTATCACCTTATACTACTTAAGTCTGTGAAAACAATTGCGAGTTATATAACTAATTTTCTCCTTACATTTTTGTATTTAATTAATGTGGCAAATAATGCTTTTTATTCTCCATTTGAGCAATCTTGAGGTTTTTTTTTTTTTGTTTATTGAGTCATATTTGTCCAGTATTTATTTATTACATAACTCATAGTGGTAAATATGTTGTATATTTTGATTTAATGGTTTATCAAAACTTGTATAATGTGTTATTTAAATATTTCAGATTATTTAATTTTCGTTTGCCACTATTTTCCAGTTAACATATTTTTCTCGTTACTTTAATTTTAATTCAGTTGATGTGTTACTAGTGAGGGTTCTTAGATCCACGCCTTGAATGCCTTATGGTTTGTGAGTTCTGGCTCGTCTCAATTTCCCAGTTCCTGCTTCCTGATGTGCGGGTATGCGTACCCCTTTGAGAGTTATATTTGCTGACGGAACTGTGTGCGCTCACCTCCGATTCCTCAGTCTCAAGGAAAATGTGTGAGAACCAACCTCCGCAAACCTGGCTCTCAACTGCTGTGTGCTAACCATCAGGACAGCTGTCACAACACAACTTTTTTTTACTTCAGAACCAACTATGTACTAGAATTTAACTTAAAAAAAAATTTCCTTTGAAATTTTAATTGCCATGGCTTGAAGTGCATCTTTGTGGTTTTTCAAGTTTATACTGAAAACATGATTTAATTTGTTTCAGATTATCGCATTATTTTATAGTTTACACAGATGTGCGACATTATGCGTTAGGGTCTTTCTGCAAATTGTTACATAATATTTTGAAATAAAAAATTTTACATTATGAATTTCTTTCAATATACTTTTGCCGACATTTCATGGATATTTGTGTAGAATAAATCATTGGAATTATAGGATTATTTTGTTGTCTTTGCGATGTTTCGTGTCAATTATAATGGATATATTAAAATGTTAAATTTTTTTGGAAAGAAAACAAATAAGCGATAAATAAAATATAAAAAATATTTAGTAATATACAATTAAATGTCACGTCTTTTATTTATTAGCTATTTAGTCTAACTCTGGGCCTATATGTTTTAAATTATACATGAAAGACTTTGTGTGTGTGTGCGACATTTCATTTTGATTCTTTCTTTTGTGCCATGTTCGATCACCCAGAATGTTTGTTTATTTGTCTATATCGCTTCCTCTTTACTTGTTTCTGCCAGGTCCTTTGGAAAATTTGTTAATTTTTTGTGCCACTTGTTTATTTTTGTGGCATTTGTCTTGTGTTGTTTGTGCCACAGACTCGATGCATTTATGTGTTTGTGGAAGTTTATATTTTAATTGTTTATTATATCTTGGTCGTACATGGGGCACACATGACAGTCGGTCACGAACCACTGCAATCTGTGGCGACTTTTATGTGGTGTTATGGGCGGTCGTCGTAATGGTATGTGTGCATGTAGTCCTGCATCGTGCAGTCATATGCTAATAGTACTGGCGCTAACAACATGCTGCAGGTTGAATGTCACTGCTTGCTGAATATTTGCAATCAAACTGGTTGGGCCACTCCGCTCATATCAGACAATCTGTCAGTTCTCCCTCGGTGTAATTTTCGTGGCTGACTCCTTGACCCTGCGTGCCATGTGTGCATGCCTTCCTCTATCCACTGGCACAAACAACATGCTATAGTAATATCCTGTATGGCGCGCAATATGACGAAATGATCATCCAGTTTGCTGCAGCCCTACGATGTGACCCCATCAAACACGTCAAATGTTAGAAGTGCTCTCGAACTCGCATCCAAGGCATACTACACTTTTAAGGGGAACTACCAACACAACAGCAACAGTCAGACTGCACAGCATGCAAACCAGGGCTATCTTACATAGTCCGGCAGGTACAGCGATAAGGTCTGCCCTTGTTAAAGTCACTTGTGCGGCCGAGCGTTAAATGTGAATCATCTGCATTTCTCACCTCACATTGTCAAATCCATTCATCATATTTCATTTCTGTGGGCTGATTTTTTGTGGGTACAACTATTTTTGTGCCGATGAGTGTAGGCCTTCCACTCTTAGTATTGTTAACTGTTGGCCTCGGTATTAAAAACTGAGAACATTGTAAAACAGTTTTTTTAATTTTGCCAATTAAAAAATTATGTCGAGTTTTCAACTTAAATCCCATTACAGTTGCCATACTAGTTCGTATAACAGCTGCTATTGCAAATCTTAACATGCAAGTACACAATTTGTTAAATTGTAGTGTGGCCACAAGATGCCATGCTCATGTAGCGAGAAGGCCATACAATATAAAACCCAGCCAGCAACAATGTCACGATAGTAATTATATGAGAGGAATAATATATTATTCATTAAAAAGTGTTTTTTAAATTTATCTTATTTTTGTCTTTGAAGTATAGTTATTCTAATGGGATATTTTGAAGGGAAAAAAAAGCACTATTTCCTGTTATGTACTGAGAGTGCGGCACATTATTTATTTATGGTACATCACTGAGGGCCACGAATGAAACCTTTCAAATATAAATATAGGACCATTACAAAATGGCTAATCAAAGACTTATACGAAGGGGCTAGGGGATGCTACGCCTGGAATACCTCAAATTTCGAATATTTCTTTAGTATATACTAGCAGTGTAAAACCCTTGAAAAGGGCTGTCACATATTTTAGGGCAGGTTTTTAGGATTATAACTTTTTTTACAAAAAATACACGCGTGTGAGCAGCGGAATTAAGTGTGTATCATGTACTATCACCCTGATTATGGCAGTGATACAGCATTGCATAGATGCCACAAGGCACCAGAAGTGGTCAGGAGCCATACTGACACATGACTGCTACACAGCTTACCAAAATACACAGATATCGATCGGAGCAGGATCCACTGCGCGTACATCCGTCTCGACAGCATCCCAGATGTAACAGATAATATTGAGGTCAGGTGACCTCGGGGGCCAGGCAATCAATCTCAACCCCTTAAGAATGTTCATCCAACAACTACGCCACATGTGCTTGACGACGCACTCGTACCCTGCTCTCTGTCCAGGCCACGTTTTTCCATGAATCGTTGGTCTAATGGTAGTGTTCCTGTGGCCATGTTAATCGTTGAGCTTCGTGATGCGGTGAGCAGAGCTACCTGCTCAGATGGTGGCTTCTGTACCTCATAGCAAGGAGATGGTTCCGGCTCACAGGTCACTGTGGTCCAGCATTGAATTAGCGAGTGATCTGCTGCACTGTGGCTGTGTATCCACTGCTACTAATTAAGCTAGCCGACGATGGCTCCTGTCATCAAAAGTTGTATGTCACGGCAGTTGTCCCTAGAAGCGGTGTTTTTACTCGAACCCATGTTCTCACGATACACTCTTGACATTGTGACCCGTGGAAATCCCAGTTCCTGCACGACATAAAAAATTGATTACCCCATGCATCTGGCTCCGAAGATCTTACAACAATAAAATATGCTGAGATCTTGTTTTCCCCCCATTTTTCATCGACTAGTACTCAGATGGTCAGTATATGGTTTAACGACATCCCAATCATGCATAGTTGCGCACTAATCTATTCGACGGGGCAACCACATCTCAATTTCTCCAACACTGCAAGTGGCTCTCATTCAACTGCTTACGAGTGTACTGGTGATAATTATGAAAGTCAAATAGCTTATTTCACAAGTCCACTATATCATTAAGTAGTAAAAGTAAGTTTGTGAACTGCTATAACAGCATTTTAATAGTTCGTATGATCCCCCACTTAGTAAGTAATTCAAGTATTTTCTTTCTAAATCAATTAAGCAGGTGAAAAATCCGACTAGGTAACAGGGATTATAAAGACAAATAACGAGAACAGTTAACTGATGGCTTTCAGCAATTATACTATTAATTGTTTTGTACTGGAAGTTCTTAACGAAAGATAACACTTGTTTAACATTAAATAAAAATAATTACAAAAAGAATGGCCTCTATTATTTAATTATTTAGTGTGAAAATAAAATGTGTAATATTTTTAAGTAATTCTCATTAGTTTTAAACTTTGTACATGTGTGTTGAAATACTATTTATTAAATGCATTGACTAATTGTAACTGCCATGGGAAAAATCAACGACGAAATATTCTTACTCATGTAAATAACTGTGACTGAATTTTGTGCAGGTATGAAAACCAGAATCAACACGTGATGACAGGCCGATGGCTTGGTGAATGAAAACAGTCCCAAATATGAGAAGAGCCCATGGCTTCTCCAGCATCAGCACTGGTGGCTTTAACGACTACTCCGAGTGTAGTGCTTGGCGTCATCCCTCTGCTGGCCATTGGTCTCACCTATCTTCGCTATGTGTCTGTGGACCCAGAATCCAGGCCCATAGATATTCACAACGTTCTTCCAGATTACGATTTCATCATTGTGGGTGGTGGTTCTGCAGGTACAGTCCTCGCCAATAGACTTTCCGAGGTGTCCGAATGGAATATTCTTTTACTGGAAGCCGGTGGAGACGAGACAGAAATTTCCGATGTACCGACCTTAGCAGCATACTTGCAATTATCTGACATGGACTGGAAATATAAGACAGAACCTCCGAAAGAATCGTCTTACTGTCTTGCAATGATTGGCGACAGCTGCAACTGGCCTCGCGGAAAAGTTCTCGGTGGTTCCAGTGTTCTCAATGCCATGATATATGTACGTGGAAACCGGAACGATTATGATGAATGGGCGAAACTAGGAAATTCTGGTTGGAGCTACGACGATATTCTGCAATATTTCAAAAAGTCTGAAGACAACAGGAATCCCTACCTCGCCAAGACTCCCTACCATTCAAAGGGTGGTTATCTTACTGTGCAAGAAGCACCATGGCGAACCCCTCTATCACTGGCATTTATTGAAGGAGGAACGCAAATAGGCTACGAAAATCGCGACTGTAATGGAAAGTTCCAAACTGGTTTTATGATCGCACAAGGAACTATTCGGCGTGGTTCTCGATGCAGCACTGCGAAAGCATTTTTAAGACCCGTGCGACTACGAAAAAATCTCCATGTTGCTATGAATGCCCATGTAACACAAATATATATCACACAAGAGAAAAATAAAAAAGAAGCATCTGGTGTACATTTTATAAGGTATGGAAAATCTAACACTGTGAAAGCAAGGAAAGAGATAATTTTATCAGCAGGAGCTATAGGGTCTCCTCACCTCCTAATGTTATCTGGCGTTGGTCCACGTAACGACCTTGAAACTTTAAATATTCCTGTTATACAGGACCTGAAAGTTGGTTATAATCTTCAAGACCATGTCGGGCTTGGAGGGTTAACATTTGTGATCGATGAGCCAGTGACTTTAAAAAAGTCCCGCTTTCAAACTGTGACTGCAGCACTAGAATATGTTGTCAATGAACGTGGTCCACTTACTTCGCTCGGAGGAGTTGAAGGAGTAGCATTTGTTAACACAAAATATGCGAACAAGTCAGGACTATGGCCTGATATTCAGTTCCACTTTGCACCAAGTTCTGTGAATTCTGATGGAGGGGAACAAATTCGTAAAATACTCGGATTGCGTGACCGAATTTACAATACCATGTACAAGCCACTAGTGAATTCTGAAACATGGACAATTTTGCCACTACTTCTTCGCCCTGAAAGTAGGGGTAAAATTTTTCTTCGTAGTAAGAACTCATCTCATTATCCATTAATTGAGCCTAATTATTTTTCTCACAAACAGGACATTCAAACACTAATTGAAGGTGTGAAAATTGCAGTGAATCTCTCGATGACTCCCGCATTCCAAAGTTTTGGATCACGACTGCATAAAATTCCAATACCAGGATGTGAGAAATATCTATTTTCAAGTGACGAATACTGGGAATGTTACCTTAGGCACTTCACTTTCACTATATATCACCCAGCCGGCACATGCAAGATGGGGCCACCTTCTGACCCAGAGGCTGTCGTAAATCCACGTCTTAAAGTGTATGGAGTGGAAGGAATAAGGGTCGTTGACGCTTCTATCATGCCAAACATCGTCAGCGGTAATCCCAATGCACCGACTATAATGATAGCAGAAAAAGCCTCAGACATGATTAAAGAAGACTGGAAAATGCTGCGATAGTCTTCACGTGTTTATTAATATTCAAATGCTATCAATTACATCACACATTCCGAAAACACGTGTAATTAAGTGAGAGTTATAAGTGTTTGTGTTATGTATTTATAACATCTTTAGGAAAATGTATAGTTTAAAAGTTTCAAAATTCAAAATAGTTAACAAAGGTAAGTAATTAAAACTTTTAATATGTGCTCAGCCATATTTTAAAGACCATTTTTCTTTGAAAAACTTATCATACACGGCACAGTTGGTTCATTAATTTGTATATATTTTCAATTAGTATATTTTCCACTTTTGCAGTAAGATAAAAAAAAATGTTCTAACTGAAAATAAACTGTAAGGATTTTCGCGTACGAGTTTTCTCGGAGTACGCCCAATTCCCCATCCTCCCATTTCGTTTCTTCTCCATGCTTATAGTCATTTGGGACAACACTGAACAAGCCAGGGCAACTTTGTACCACCTGACTTATTACATTTAAAATGAAAACTCTACGATTTCTTCACATTACGTCGTTCCTTGTAAATAAAAAAATTACCCATGAAGTATACATCAAGGTGAGGAGCTGTAAAGCCTTCATTTTAAATGAAAATATGTGGTACAAAGTTAACCGAAATGACTGTACCTAATTTTCAACAAATGCATGCTTCAGGCTGGCCAGGTGAAGTCAAATGCCAGAAGACCAAAATTCCTAAGAAAATATTTGCATGCTTGATTGTTTTTAAAAATTAATTACTGCATTTTAAAATTCTCATTAGCATGATTGTTAAGTTATTAAAGTACAGCCAATACACATATGTGTATTTATTAGTGTCTGCAAAAGCTATTCTGAACACTACACTAAAAAATACATTCACTTTCCTGTCTAAGTGACCTTGAAAAGTAGGAGCACTAACAGCAGAAAAGCAGGATGGAAGGAAGTGGACTTCTGACGGACATTGGCCAAGTCACCTAGTAGTAAGTGGCAATATTCGGTCACATCTATCGCAGTAGTATGGTTTCAAATATGAATGGCAATTTATAAAGGATGAGATGAGTAAGCATGAATCCGAACTTGCTAAGTGACATATCGACTGTGAACTAAACTTCTCTGTGTAGCTACTAGCTAGAAGTTTGTTAATATAAATACCCAGATACCAGACTTAACTTCCGAGAAAAAAAAACAGGGCTCGAAACAGTTTCACGAAATCATCTCATCCTATCCAGGCATTTATAAAGAACAGAGGTCATTTGCAGTTATAATTTTAAAACTTAAAACACCATAAAACTGATGACGGTTGGTGACCCCCAAGCCTAAATGCATATACATTTCCATTATTTCTCTAATCCCTCTTGTCGTTTAGGACTCCCCTTAAAATAAAGCAAAGTATAATACGTGGTTATATTTTGGAATGTCCAACTGTTACTGTAACACGATTTCCGAACAGTCTGATAATTTGGTACTACTGTGCCATTTTTCCACCCTTATATTTATACCACCCTACCTCTAAATATGTTCCTGCTGGATGTTTCAAAGCAATATATAATGATTTATTGTTTGGTGCTCACATAAAATATTTCATATTATTCCAGTCGTAGATCTTATTTGAAACTTGCAACCCCCCGCTATTTTATCCATCGTCTAACAATTAGAATTCAAATTAACTTATCTCCAGCACATTTACATCAATTGCAATGAGACCTGGCGAAGTTGTTCCACTCGAAAACTTAATTTCTATGCCTTAACTATATACCATTTGAAGTTCAGGTTTAACATTTGGTACAAGAGTTGAACTCCCAAAAGTATCTAAATGTTGAGTCGACTTTCCTTGAAAAGATAGGCTAAGAATATCGGAGAAATGACTTTCTGTATGTATTGATGCATTTAGGCCCCACAGTTGGGAGCCGATTTAACTTGACGCAGCTCGCGTGAGTTTATTCCTGTTATACTGGGCCTCATGAAAGCGGTTAATTGAACTTGAGGTATATTACTGCAGGCTTATCTAGGCCTCACGTTGGGTAGTAAATTAACTCATCTCGTTTTGGGTTAATTGAATAGCGTTGCGCCCTACGTCCGGGCGCTACTTTAACTTGAGGTAGGCCCCACAGTTGGGCGCGAAATTAACTCAACGCAGGTACCGCCACTGTAGAAGACATGGTGGCTTATATGGTCAGAGTTAATGTCCTCCAGGCACTAAAAAGTGCTTGGAGGTTGCGGGTATTATAATGAGGTAGACTATCACTGTTGTATTTTGAAGTACGAATATATTGTCTGGTATATATTCACAAATACACAACATCAAAACTTTCGAGGTGCGGTACTGTCATAGTTTGTTTACTCGTATTCACTGGGCAAAGTCGTGGTTGAGTTGGGCTTCTTTAGGCGACGAATTTTATACTTAACTCATCGGTGAGTGTGGGTAGGCTGACATCTGGGGATGAGTTCCAGCGAAGTGGTAGGCCTTGGATGCAGGCCCCCTGTGCTGCTTCTCCCTGGACTGCTGTTCGGACTCGTACTCACGTCTTCTCGTGATTTCTTCCCGCAACTCTCCCCGCGGCCTGGTGATGACCCCTTAATGATGCGGCTGACGGATGTGGCCGGGTTCCGATATCCCGGACTTGGTAACTGTTGTACTGACTTACTCTCTGCTCGAACTGACGTCTCTCGGCGGTGGAGATGAACTAACAACTGCCCC